>JARHVA010007421.1:97500-617500 GCA_037957365.1 Torreya grandis
TGATGCTATTGGTTTTGGGTGGTTCTTAGTTATTACAAGCACCATATGTCTCTTAAGTACAACCAATAAAACATTGTAGGGGTATATGTATTGATGGATATGTTATGATAAACATAATAAACAAGTATATCTTTCATTCCACTTTAGTCATGAAAATATCAAACCATTATGAAACCATTAAACAACATTATGGAACTTAGAAATAACATATTAAACTCAAGATTGAATTTTTAGATTTTTACATGTGCACACACACACATACACACATGTGTATATTATAAGTATTAGGAATGTAAATTGTTATAAATAAGAACTATTTGGGATAGGATTACATAGGTATATGAGACCATTTATGGGTCCCATCAAGGAGCATACTACAAAAAAAGGGATTGAGAATCTTTTTATGGGCTGATGTATTTTATAAAAAAAAAAATATATTCTCAATAAAAAAAACATTAGTGCACTTACCAAGATGACTACATATGAATCATTCTTATGAAAATAAGTCCAATATCAAATATTTGCATTTTTTGGTTGTTTAGCTTATGTTCATATAGCTGATCATAAAAAAAAAGTTAGACCCAAAGAGTCAGTCTTACATTTTTGTTGGGTAGAGTAAATAAAGAATATCATTATTGTGTCATGATATTTTATTGTGTATGAAGGGGCAGTGTATGGTCATGGTAAATATAATAACCATATTGATTAGTATAAACCTAACTATAATGATGGTATTATTTATGACATTGTTGAAGAACAACCCACCAACATTAAAGTTATAAGTAATACAAGTCCACCAACTATCTTGTAACTATATTTTCACATTCCCACACATAAGCATCAATTATTTGTGAATCTATACTCAAGAAACTATAAGAATGAGTACACTTGCTTGGCATATGCCTCATTAATATACAATTATCAACTGCACTAAAAATTTAAGCATTGTATTGTGCCATAAATCTATTTTTTTATCATGAGGGATTGGATTCTAAATGAAATCTTATGTTGATCCCCTCAGCCCCCTCCCCCAAATTTGATATAAAGGATGTAGCCTACACGTCACTTATCTCAAAAGGAAACCTATAGAATATGTAAAATATGTAATCATATAGTACCATATGAACATTTGCTTTGTATTGATGCATAGTATTAGCTAAAGCGTTAAATTGTATATCAAACATGTGTTAGATAGATATAACATTGTATTACATATGATACATGTGTTACATACATACATACATACATACATACATAAATACACACACACACACACACACACACACACACACACACACACACACACACACACACACACACACACACACACACACACACACACACACACACACACACACACAGAATGCTAGACATAAGGCTCAAAAGGCTACATACAAGGGGTATGTGCATGTTTCACAAAAAAACAAGGACAAGGGCCACACTCAAATGGAAAAATAAAACAATACAAGGAATAAAATATATATTTGGGACACACAAGGCCAAATGACACACAAGTCTAAATGACACACCCAATAAACATGTAATTTTCTAATGTAACATGTAGTAAAATAATACTTTTTTAAAGAATCATAGATAAAATGAGGGTATTGGATATTTGTCATGATGATTTCATGGTGATGTCATGTAGGTGTCCTGGTGAGTGAATGAAGTGCCTTGTTAGTCTATGTGATAATAACAAAGTGTACAATGTGCTTGTCCTATTGTGCTTGAAGTATGCTTGGTTGATCTCTAGAGTTTGTATAGTTAGAAATGTTCATGGATGAGTATGGTGATTAGAGAATGTGTAAGAGGTCCCTAAGTTGTTATCTTTGATTTGAGAGCTTGTGTGTATAAGTGTAATTCCTCTAGTAGTCCATAGTTTTCATCTAGATAATTTGGGTCTAGTGGTATTAAATCTAAGTAGGTAGTTTGATGATGTCACCATTGCCACATGCGAATGAGTCAAAGGGAATCGGTCATATGGTTATGATCAAATTAGTCCCTAGTTGTTATACACTATATATCAATTCATGCATCAAAGCATGGTTAAAGATATGAGGGTGAAAAATTAGCTTCTCAGTCAGAATTCATTAGTTTTCCCATACTTCACCAAATTTTCAATGTGGCTAGAAAGAGCTAAGTTAGAATGTTGATGAGGTTATAATTCACATGAATGGAGGTGTCAGGACAAAATTATCATATGGATATTTTCAATTTTGTGCCTAGATTATTTATGCTAGTTTTTAGATCATGCAATATAGCACACCAAAATATATGCATATGCAAAGTTGGCCTCCTAGACAGTTTGACTTTGTTTTCTCATACTTAACTAACTTTGAAATGTCACAAAAAGAGTCAAGTGGTAATTTTGAGGGTGTTTTATCTTGCACAAGTGAATGTGTCAATAAAAACTAATCATATGAGTTTATTTAGTTTTGAGCATAAATGAGTTTCACTAAATTTAAAATCATACATTGAAGCATGACAAAAGTTATACAAGAGAAAATTTGGTCTCCAAGACAAATTCTAAATCATAACTGGCTCTATGTTAGAAGATTTTGATAAGGCATTTTAATGGCAATATATCTCACACATGCAAATGTTTCAAGAGTAGTGTTTCACAAGGTTAGATTATCCTATGTGAGGAAATCATTTCGTCCAAATTTGAGATCATGCAAGTAAGCATAGAAGAAGTTATTGAGGTGTAAAAATGGATACTTATGCATATTGAAATGGTCCCCATAGTCATTTTTTAAAGAGTTAAAGCTCAAACAAGATCAACAGTGTGCATAACTATAAGAAGTTAGGAAATAATGAGATGAGGATAGGGGCATGATGTTTAACGACTGAGCAAAGGTATAGAATAATGATGTAATGATTATTAGACATTCATAGATATTGATAAAATGGTGAGTGTTGATCATTAAAGATAAGGTTGATCTGTAGAGATTGATGGAGCACATTGAGTCAACATTTTGAGATTGCATGAGATGAGGTCAAAGTGACTAAGGTTTAACATCTAGAATCAGTAGACTATATGTTACAAAAAAAAAATATTGATGGTGTGTATTCTATCTAAGATAAGAGGACACAATATGTGAGCATTATGGTAGAAGGTTATCTATGACCATTTGTATTTGAATATTTGAATTTGTAAAGGAAAAACTAGTGTCTAATTTTTTAGCTATAACTTTCAATTTAAGACAAACTTATGAAGTAAGAATAAAATTGTTAGAGGAATCAAATATGCATATAGAAATATTTATTTGAATATAAAAAAGTGTGTATATTCAAAGAAAATAATGTTCAAATTTGACTGTGTTCATGATTATTATGCTAATAACCCGAGAAGGATTTTTGAGCTTGTGTTAATAATGTTTCAATGTCTCATGTTGAATTATATATTGGAACATATTTTAGACTCCTTGAGGATGATATATTATTATTTTGGAGGTGTGATAAATCTAGCTTGAATATGAATAATTATTAAGAAGTTGAATCTGTGTTCAGTAATGGTGTTCATATGTATAAGGTTTATATTTGTGTTGATTAAGCATATGCAGATGTGAGATAAGTTACCTATGATAATTTGAGGATATTAAAGGGGACATAAGGATTGAACCAATGTATTTGCAATTGGTCTTATGTTCTTTTTTTTCTTGATGGAGTGCTAAAGGAGTGAATGGATTCACATGAGACCTATAAGGACTATAAGGGCCTAATTGAAAGGTATAGTTCCTTAAAGGTGACCCATAAATGATATGGCTAATATATTGATATTGTATTAAGATATGTCTTTGTGTGAGATATGCCTTAAGGGATAAGGCATGCCTAATGGCCAACCAAGGTAGTGATTATCAAGATTGCTTTGTAAATAGTGAAATCAAAGATGGTGATTTATAGACATAGTATGAGATACTAAGGAGTGATTAGAGAGAGCATTTTATGTGTGTTTTATGGAGTGAAGGAGGGGTAGAGTATACATAAGATGATTTGAATATCATATCATATTGATTACTATTTATATGACCTTTTGGTCATAATTTTGTTGGCAGAATAGTGCACTTGATGTTTGAGAGTGAATGAAGGGAAGTGTGATAAATAGAGGTCCATCATCAAGTGTTGTTGACATCAGTTCAGAGGTGGATGTGTTTATACATGTTTTTGTGGTAGCTTAGAATATAAGGTGTGTTAGGTTGTGGAGCTAAAAGCTTCACTAATGTAAATGGAGGAGGTTGCTGAGTGCCAAAGCAACTGACATCGGTCTGATCAACTGACGTTGATCATCCTCAGCTACGTAGTAACCGACATCGATTAGGGGTCGGCCGGCATCAGTCAACCAGGAATTGACGTCGGCACCCTGTGTGTGTGTGTGCATTTGCATGCGCTTCCAAAACTGGTCTAATTTTAAATGGACAGTTAGTTTACATGTAAAAGACTAATTTAAGTCTTGAGTCTACATTTCTAATTATTGTAATTAAGAAGTCTAACTATTGTTTGTATGGGATCTATATAATAGACCCATGGGGTTGTATTGTAATAAAAAAGGACAAGGAAGAGATCCTTCCAGTTGTAAGATCAGTTGATCTGCAGGTAGCAATATCAGGGGAGATCTACATGGTAAGTAAGATCAATTGATTTGCAGGTGTGCAATATCAAAGGAGATCTACTTGGAGTACTTTGAGTACTTGGTGTATTGGCAATATTGTTACTGACTGGTGGAGGGAACAACTCTGTGTTTGAGTTGTGGTTGTAATTGGTGTTGAGAGAAAGAACTCTTGAGGGATAATTACTATACATCCAAGAGGTGTGGGAAGAGTGTGATTTCTTCATTGTATTTCTTTCTGAAAGAGTATTAATACAAGGTTGTATTGTCTCTCATATTTTATGCTATTTCTAAATTCTAGTTACTTATTACTTCTGGTTTAACTTTGTGTTTAGTTGCTTATACAAAGGTAATCAAGTGTGCTCTTAGGAGTGGGATCCTAACAAATGGTATCAAAGCCAAGTTGCAGGTTTATCAGAGCTTGGTTCACTAACACCTTGGTTTTAGAGTGTGTTAAGTGTTTGTTGATTACAGGTCACTCACAGGGGTTTTTGTTTGAGTGGGAGTAAAGCAATGGCAGAAGAAAGTAAGCTAAGAATGGAGAAATTCAATGGCAAGAATTATCAATTATTGGGGATGCAGATAGAAGATTATCTGTATCAAAAATATCTGTACTTACCATTGGGTGGGGTTGCATGCAAACCCACAGATATGAAAGATGAAGAATGGAATGTTCTTGATTAGAAGGCTCTAGGATCTATAAGGTTGAGCCTGGCATCATTTGTGATTTCCAACTTATCACAGGCTAAGACAATGATAGAGTTAATGGAATCTTTGGCAAATTTATATGAAAAACCCTCAGCTTCGAATAAGGTATTTCTTATGAAGCAATTATTTAATTTATAAATGTTGGATGGTGGATTGATACATAGTCATCTTAGTGATTTCCATGGTTTGGTAAACCAGTTAAATTCAGTCAATATAGTTTTTGATGATGAAATTAAGGCTCTCTTAATCTTATGCTCATTACCTAAAAGTTGGGATAGCTTGGTAATGGCAGTAAGTAATATTGCGTCTGCTTCAAATATCTTAAAAGTTGATGATGTTGTTAGTGTAATCTTGAATGAAGAAATTTGCAAGAAAAGCACAGGGGAATCATCATGGAATGATTTAAGTGTTGAAAGCAAGGGAAGGCTAAGAGAGAAGAGCAAGCAAGGGAAATTAAGATCAAAGATAGATAGTAGATCCAAATCCAAAAATGGCAGTATAATCTACTAGAATTTTGGAAAGAAAGGGCATGTAAAGAAAGATTATTGGTTGGACAAAGATCAGCATGAAGGAAATGAAGAAGAAGATGTTGCAGGGATTGTTACAAGGATGCTCTTATATGTTTCTTAGATAAAGTGGAATCTTGGATTTTAGATTTTGGTGCCTCTTTACATGCAACCCCAAATAGAGAATTTTTCCATGATTATGTCCATGGAGACTTTGGAAAGATTTATTTAGGGGATGGTAAGCCTTGTCAAATGGTTGGCAAAGGGAAAGTGCAGCTGAAATTGCAGACGGGTAACACATGGGTGTTGAAGGAGGTCATGCATGTCCCAGTCCTAAAGCAGAATTTGATTTCTATAAGAAAGTTGGGTGATGAGGGATGCACAGTAACCATCATAGTGGAATCTTGGAAAGTTTCCAAGGGTGCACTTATTTTAGCGAGAGGTAAGAAAGTAGGTACTCTTTATCTATCTACTTGTATTACTGATTCTCCTTTTGGTTTATCTACTTCAGATGTAGATGTGAAGATGTGGCTCCATAGGCTTGGTCACATAAGTAAGAATGGGATGCATGTTCTTGAGTCAAAAGGTAAGAGTTCAAATTCAGAAAGAATAGATCAAGATTTCTGTAAGCAACAGAAGAAAGTGAGGTTTCTTGAAACTCATGCTACAAGAAAGGATCGGGTTTATTGCATAAAGAGGAAATTTGATGTTTTTTACAAGAATAGGAAAGCCTTGGTTTTCAAGGAGAAGATGATGGATAGAGATCAGCCTAAGGGGATGAATAATTCTGAGCAGGGCAGTTTGGACAAGGTTACGATTCAAAGTGAGCTCACAGGTAAAAAGTCATCACTCACAAGAATACACAGTTATCAACATTAGTCAGGTGGAACCAATGTCAAACAGATAGGTACCAACATCGATCATGTGCAGACTAGAGTCAGTGGTGTCAAGCAGGTGGACACTGACATTAGTCAGGGAACTAGCATCGGTGATCAGGTGGAATCGACATCGGTCAGGTGCAGACCAAGGTCGACCAAAAAATGGATTTTGGGCAGACAGTAAGCTATCAAGGAGTCTCAAATGCCCATGAGGAGGATTGAAAGGGTAAGTAAGCCTCAAATTCATTATTCCCCTTCTTTACACTACTTGTTGCTCACTGATGGTCAAGAACCAAGAAGTTTTAAAGAGGCAAAGCAGGTAAAATCTAGGAAACAGTGGGTGCATGTCATGAATGAGGAAATTGATTCCTTGGGAGAGAACCAAATAGGAGATTTGGTAGAGTTTCCAGCCAGAAAGAAAGCACTGAAAGATGAATGGATTCCCAGGTTAGAGAAAGGAGAGAATGGACACGTGAGATGAAAGGCTAGGTTATATGGTCTTGAGCAGGATACAGGACAATGGTGTTTAAGGTTTGACAGGTGTATGACAAAGCATGGATTTAGTCAATGTCAATGTAATGATTGTGTTTACTTTACCAGGTTGGATAATATTAGCTACATTATCCTATTACTGTATGTAGTGTATATGCTTGTTGCAGGGCCACACATGTAGGAGATTGCTGAGCTAAAGGTAAAGTTAGTTCAGAGGTGTGCCATGAAGGATTTAGAAGCAGTGAAGAAATTATTTGGCATGAGTATTCCTAGAGATAGGGAAAATCATAGGTTTATGTTGTCTCAGGATGATTATGTGAATAAGGTTGTGGAGAGGTTCAATATATAGGATGCAGAACTGGTTAGCACACCTATGGATGGACAGTTCATAAAATAGTGTCCCAAATCACATGATGAGGTTGAGTACATGTGTACTAGACCTGATATTGCCCAAGTAGTGAGAGTTGTAAGCAAGTTTGTGGCCAATCTAGGAAAGAAACACTAGAAAGTAGTTTAGTGAATTCTCAGGTATTTGAGAGGGACCAATAGTAGGTATTTATGCTATGCAGGGTCTAACACTTCTCTACATGGATATGTAGATTCGGATATGGTAGGTTACTTGGATGAAAGGGGTTGAACCATAAGATATGTGGTGGTTGGTCTTCAAGATTGAACTTGAATAGGGATATAAGCAAGGAAACAAAATTAGATGATGTACAGGTACAGGTGCAGCTGTTTATCTCCAAGTGGGAGATTGTTAGGTTGTGGAGCTAAAAGCTGCACTGATACAAATGGAGGAGGTTGATGAGTGCCAAATAAATTGACGTCAGTCTGATCAACTAAATTTGGTCATCCTCAGCTATGTAGTAACTGACATTGGTTAGGGATTGGCCGGCATCAGTCAGACAGGAACTGACATCGGCAACCTGTGTGTGTGTGTGTGTGTTTGCATGTGCTTCCAGAACTGATCTAATTTTAAACAGATAGTTACTTTACATGTAAAAGACTAATTTAATTCTTGAGTCTGCATTTTTAATTATTGTAATTAAGAAGTCTAATTATTGTTTTTATGGGATCTATATAATAGACCCATGGGGCTGTATTGTAATAAAAAAGGATAAGGAAGAGATCCTTCCAATTGTAAGATTAGTTGATCTGTAGGTAGCAAGATCAAGGGAGATCTACATGGTAAGTAAGATCAGTTGATTTTCAGGTGTGCAAGATCAAAGGAGATCTACTTGGAGTACTTTGAGTACTTGGTGTACTGGCAGTATTGTTACTGACTGTGGAGGGAACAACTCTGTGTTTGAGTTGTGGTTGTAATTGGTGTTGAGAGAAAGAACTCTTGAGGGAGAATTAATGTACACCCAAGAGGTGTGGGAAGAGTGTGATTTATTCATTGTATATCTTTCTAGAAGAGTATTAATACAAGGTTGTATTGTCTCTCATATTCTGTGTTATTTCTGAATTCTAGTTACTTATTACTTATGGCTTAATTCTGTGTTTAGTTGCTTATACAAAGGTAATCAAGTGTGCTCTTAGGAGTGGGATCCTAACAAGGTGGTTGTATCTTCTTTTCAAGGTTTTACTTGATAAAAGGTTTGGTTGCTGTTGCAGTTTAGCTAGATAGGTGTGGCATCACATTGTGGGATTGTAGTCTCACTAAATAGAGATTGTATTTCCTTGATCACTAGTAGATGGTCTAAATTTGATATTTTTATTATAGGATAGTAGTCCAATTATAGTTTTTAGTGGGTTTTCTCCTCTAAGAGGGTTTCCCACATATGTGATGTGTTATGTGATTGATCTTACATTGTCTCTCTTGCTCATTGATGTGAATGTTGTGTATGCTTCATGAATGTTTATGGAACTAATTAAGTGTTTACAAAGATTAGAATTTAAGTTGGATTATTTAGGCTCACTGATTCACCCCCTCCCCCCCCCCCTCCTTAGTGATTATACCTCTAATAATTGGTATCAGATCTAGTTCTTTGGTAAAGGCTTAATAACTTGAAGGTTATCTAAGGTACAATATGTGTTGTCATCAAGGAGGTTTCTCTACTAAGAAAGCATTGATGTTCAATGGATCTAATTATGATTTTTGAAGTACAAGGATGAGGACCTACATTATTTCCCTATGTTTTGATGAATTGTAATCCATTCTAGATGGTTATGTTTCTTTTATTACTCATTCATCTAGTGCTACAAATAAGAAGTTACTTGAGAATAATTCCAAGGTGATGAATGCTATAATTTATGGGTTTTTAGAGATTGAATACAACAAGGTAATCCATTGTATATATAGTAAATAAATATGGGACAAAATGAAGGTCATTTTTGAAGGAGATTCAAAGGTTAAGCTTGCTAAGTTACATACTCATAGAAGGTAATTTCAAAGTCTAAAGATGAAAGAAGAAGATTTTGTGGCATCCTTTTGCAGAGAGTTGATGAGACTATGAACATTATCAAAGGTCTTAGAGAGAATCTTGAAGAGGAAAATTTAGTCCAAAAGGTATTAAGGTCTATATCTCTTAAGTTTGATCCAAAAGTATCTGCTATAGAAGAGAGTAATGATATTACTTTGTTGGAGATGAATCAAGTACATGGCACCCTTACTACATATAGGATGAGAATAAATGATGATATAACACCAAAGAAGAAAATTGAATTCAAGATAGAGATGAATTCAAATAATAATTTCCAAGCTAAGAAATCCAAAGATGATGACATCTCTAATATTAATGATGATGAATTAATTTCTTTGATTACTAGGAAATTAAACACAAACTTAGGGAAGTATAAGGGTAAACTACCTTTCAAATATTTCAATTGTGGAGAGATAAGACATTTTTATCATAAATTCCCTCATAAGAATCATAATATTGATGATGAAGAGCATGGTGAAGGACAAGATGAGGAAAAGAAGACATATAGGAAGAAAGGATTCATAAATTATAACAACAAGAAAAATTCCTTCAAAAATAAGAAGAGTATCTACACCAAAGAATATTACAACTCATCAAATAAGAGTGAAGATAGTGACTTAGAATATGATCATGAAAATGATGATCTTACTAAAGATGAAGCTTTGTTCATGGTTGAGGAAGAAATTTTCTCACATCAGAAGGTGTCTACTTGAAGTGATTTAGATAATGATGAAGATGAGGTAGACTATGAGACTGTATTGATGAATACTCTTGAAGAACTAAAGATTGAGAAAAAGATCAACAATAATATTAAATCTATGCTCAAGGACTGTGAGGATCAATTCAATGTGTATGAGGCAAGATTGAATGAAGACACCAAAAAGCATGAGATATGATCAAGAATCACAGTTGTCAATTAGAAATTTTGTATACAAGCTTAAAAGCTAAAGAAGATGAATGTTCAAGGTATGTTTCTAAAAATGAGTGATTGAAATATAAGTTAGAGAAGATATATAGTAAGGTGAAGTCATTTGTGAGATTTGAGAAGAGATCATGTAATCTATACAACATTTTGAGTGATTAAAATCATGTTAGTGATAGAAATAGTCTTGGATATGAAGAAGAACAAAAGAATGTTACTCAAGACAAGATTAATACTAATGTGAACTAAAAATCATACTTTGAAGATAAATCATTGGACAAGGACTGAATTTGATAGTATAATGAAGACAAATCAAATCAAACAACCAAATACCATGACGTATGAAAGATTCAATGGTTATTGTTATACATATAATCAATTTTTTCATAGGACTAGAGAGTGTAAGAGACCTTTTATAAATGAATTTTTAGGGGACTATGATGGGGGTCCTCAGTCAAAAGATGTGAATAGATCAATTGATTTAACTATATTGATTTGAGACACTTTGTAAACCATTGTTTACATAAGATTATACAAGGTGAGTCTCTTAAAAAAGGAGAGGTTGTTTTTTTGTCATGATATAAGACACATTACAAATTTTTATCCAAACAAGGTAAGGCAAGATATGTTTCTTACAAAAGGTATGGTATGCTACAATTATAGATAGAGAGGTTATATTGCTAGTTTATTTATGTAAAGGTCTATAAGTTAGAATAGGATTAATTCAGCTCTTAGAGTGCAAGGAAGAAGTCATGTTAACACATGAAATCGAAAGGTGAAAAGTGTGAGTCATGATGAGATTGCAGATCTAAGTAATTTTTTTGCTATGGTAGAGAATACTTTAGAAGTTAAAGAGTGCCAAGGGATCTCATTGCCTACCCATGTTGAGAATGAAGAAATCAATCTCAAAGAGAAGACCAAGGTGATGGTTGAAGCTAGTCTTGAGGTATGTATGCATCCAAGTGAACATCCTACTATTGCTAACAATATATCTTATAAAGAACATTATTTGTCTTTGCCTAGTAATAAGGTTCCAAACTACAAGGTACATCTTTTAGATGAAAAGGTATGTAATGAATCTGTGTTATCTCTATGTATTATCAATCCCATCATAGAAGAAAAGGAAAATGTTGTAGCAGATGAGGAAGTTTTTTCTTCTAAGCTAAAGAAGAAGAAGAATAATAACTATAAGTATCAATTGAGCAAGGAGGAAAAGAAATATGAGGAGTTGTTTTTGTTTTAGAATATTGAGGTATAAAGGGTGTCTCTATATATTGTTATTAAGATAATCCTTTCAAGTGGAGAAGCAACTTTGTGTGCTTAAAACTATAATACCAACCTGCATAGAGACTTGTATTGATCTTAGAAGGTCATTGATTAAGGGGGAACAACTTTATGAGTTTTTTCTGTTGGAGTCTAAAGGAGCTATAGTAAAGGAATAAAATTGGTGTTTTTAGATGGCATAATGAGTTTGATACAATGTAAATAAGTTTTTGGTGCTTAGAGAGGTCTGTGCATTTCTTTGAGATGTGCTCTAGGTATTTTTGTGGTCTAAAGGTATTGTGTTAACTTTGTTTACTTTAAGATTCTAGGATTTTGGGCTCTACTAGAAATGTGGTCTACCTTATGAGTTGAGTTCTAAGACTTCTTAATATTTTCAATGGGTTAAATGGGTTGTCAAATCAAGCTTCACATAGATTTGAAGGTTTCTTATTCTTAATCTATTCATGTTTTTGTCAAGTTAGAGGACTAATTAGGTAGTAGGTTTGTGAAGGAAGTATGTTTTATAGGATAAGTTTGTGATTAAAAATTGGTGTACTCAAGGGGACATATGAGAGTGATCTACATATTAAGTTTTAGGTCTTGATGTTTTTTTTATAGAAAGTTATGGGATCTACAAGTTCCAAGTAGGGCTACAAGGAGGCTAGATAGGCCTAGTTTGATGAAGAGTGTTTTTTACTCAGTTTCTCCAAAATATAAAGATATATGTGTTTCTATGTGAGTTATCAAGTTGGTTTAGTTCATGTTTAATATTTTGTGAGTGGCATGAAGTTCTATTGGTGGTCCTTATAATAGCTTGAGAGAGGAGGCTAGTTAGCATGTGTGATGGTTCGTCATGGTGTGTGGAGATCTAAATGTTCTCAAAACATGAAATTACTCATAATTATTAGGGTTAATCCCTATTAGATGTTTCTTGTTGAGTTACATCATATTGTAGTTTTTTTTCTTTATTCATTAGTTATAGTGCTTGGTTGAAGAAAAATGCTAGCATGGAGTGAGAGGAAGTTGTCAAGGCAAGAAGAGGTAGGCTCAAGGTAAGGGGAGATTGTATCATATTTTTAAGATGGACCTTTCCTATTTTATAGTATTTTTAGGTCCTCAATATCAATGTGTGCCCACTTTATCATTATGTCAAAGAGGGATAAAGTTCCTATTGGGGAGAAAGTTCTCGTTGTGGCAGTGCTTTGAAGAGAGAGAAGGTGAGCTATATATTGTTGTCTATGATGGTTGTTGAAATCAATGAAAAATGGGTAGATTGTTAAATATTTATCATGATGATGTCATGGTGATGTCATGAAGGTGTCTTAGTGAGTAGATGAAGTGCCTTGATAGTCTATGTGATAATGAGAAAGTGCACAATGTGCTTGTCCTAGTGTGCTTGAAGTATGCTTGGTTGATCTCCAGAGTTTGTCTAGTTAGAGATATTCACAGATGAGTATGGTGATTAGAGAATGTGAAGGAGGTATTTAAAATATTATCTATGTTTTAAGAGCTTGTGTGTATAAGTGAAATTCATTTGGTAGTCCATAGTTTTTATATAGATAGTTTGCATCTAGTGGTAACAAATTTGAGTAGGTAGTTTAATGATATCACCATCACCATGTGTGAATGAGCCAAGGGGAGTCGGTCATATGGTTTTTATCATAATTTTCCCTAGTTATTATGTACTAGATCTCATGTCATACATCAAAGTGTGGTTAAATATATGAGGGTACAAAGTTAGGTTCTTTGTCAGAATTCATTATTTTCCCATACTTAGCCAAATTTGCAATGTAGCCAAAAAGAGTTGAGTAAGCATGTTGATAAGGTCAACATTCAAACTTGGGAAGGTGTCAGGAGAAAATAATCATATGGTTTTTTTTAATTTTTTTTCCTAACTTATTTTTACTAATTTTTATATCATGTGATGTATCATGTCAAAAGATACATATATGCAAAGTTGGGCTTCCAAGTAGTTTGACTATGTTTTCACATAGTCAATTTTGTAATGTGACAAGAAGAGTCAAGTGATAATTTTTGTGGTTTTATATTTTTCACATGTGAAGGTGTCAAGAAAAAATGATCGTGTGGGTTTGTTTAGTTTAGATCATACATGATTTGTGCTAAATTTGAAATCATGTGTTGAAGTGTGACAAAAGTTATGTAGGAGCAAAATTGGTCTCCCAGATAAATTCTAAAGTATAGTTGGATTTATGATAGAATATATTAATAAGGAATTTAATGATCATATATCTCACACATGCAAACATTTTAGGAGTAGTGTGTTACATGGTTGGATTCTCCTATGTGAGGAGATCATCTAGTCCAAATTTGAGATCATGCGAGTAAACACATAAGAAGTTATTGAGGTGTAAAAATGGCTACTCAATAATATTGAAATGGTCCCCATACTTAGTCATTTGTGAAAGAGTTAAAGCTCAAACAAGATCAATGGTGTGTATTGTTCTAAGAAGTTAGAAATTGGTGAGATGAGTACAGGTGCATGATGTTCAATGACTAATCAAAATAGGGAAAATTTTAGTGGTACATATTCATTAATTCATGATTATTTTAGTTTTATAAATCTACATTTGGCAATTTTTTGAGGTATTGAAGAGATTTGAATTGCCGAAATATTTTAGAAGCAAGTTATTTTTTAGGTTTAAAATGGCATTTGTTTAAAATAAATTCATTCATATAGATTTTTTTCACTAGTACCTCGAAAGCCAATCTAGCTACATTTACCTCACATCACACATGTAGATAATTATCTACATATGTCGGTCACTATCTACATATGTTAGTGGCCATCTGCATATCTATTTATGTTGACATCTATCTACATATGCTAACACCTATCTACATATGCTACCACCTATCCACATATATACATATGCTGATGACCATCTACATATGTTGGTCGTCATCTACATATGTCGATGTTCATCTACATATGCCACTTTTAATTTGTATAAGCTGATATATATATGCGTCATGTGGATGACTATTTGTATCATGTGGATGGTCATCTGCATCATTTGGATTCCTGTATTTATCATTTGGATGGCCATTTACATCATGTGGATGTCCATCTACATCATGTAGATGACCATTTACATCATGTGGAGGGTCATCTGCATCATGTGGATGAACATCTACATTATGTAGATGACCATCTACATCATGTGAATATTCATATGCATAATGTGGATGGCCATCAACATCATGTGGATGTCCATCAACATCATGTGGATAAACATCAATATTATGAGGATGAATGTTTGCATCATGTGGATGTATATTTGCATCATGTAGATGGCTATTTGAATCATGTGGATGGCTATCTGAATCATCTGGATAGCTGTTTACACCACGTAAAATAGACAAATGGGACATAAATAAACCAATAATTCATAATAATTATGTTTAGTAATGTTTTTTATTCAGAAAATCTTGATTTGACCACTCTATCACTTGATTTACTTGCATAATTAATCACCTTCTAAACTAGTTTACCACCATTGTGAATCCAATTTACTTGAGAACCTCCAAGGATTTTTTAATATATGCCACTAAAATTAACCTTGGAGAAAAGTTACAAGATAATAATCTAATGACGAGTGGGCATTCAAACAGATTGATCAAATGGTGAAAGTTGATCATTAAAGACTTGGTTGATTTGTAGAGATTGATAGAATGCATTGAGTTAACATTTCAAGATTGCATGAGATTCAAGGTCCAAGTGACTAAGGTTTAAATTCTAGCATTAGTGGACTATGTGTTAAATATCGAACAAGATTGATGGTGCATATTTGATCAAAGATGAGAGGACACGAGATGTGAGCATTATGTTCGAAGGTTAGATGTGACCATTTGTATTTGAATATTTGAATTTGCAAAGGAAAAAATAGTGTTTGGTTTATGGGGTATAAATTTTGATCCAAGAAAAATTTGCTTATATAATAAAAATTAAATTGGTAGAGGACTCAAGGTGCATCTGTAAATATTGATTTGAAGATCTGAAAGTTTGTATAATCAGAGATATTAATGTTTAAAGTTGATTATGTGTTCACTATTTTGATGTCTAACAATGAATTAGCTATTAGATCATGGTGTAGATGCCATGAGTATGTTCTATGACTATTTTGGAGGTGTGATCAATCTAACTTGAGTATGAACAATGCTTAATAAGTTGATTGTGTTTGATAATGGTGTTCCTTTGTATAAAGTCTCTATTTGAGTTGGTTAAGCATATACATAGGTGAGCTAGGTTGAATGTGAGAATTTGAGGATTTTCAAGGGGACATAAGAAGTGGACCCATGTATTTGAAATTGGTCTTATTTTCTTATTTTGCTTGATGGCAATAGAGTTGTAGCTAGGACCACTAGATCAACAAATGCACATGACGTAGTAATCTCATGAGTCGAGCAAGTGCATATCATAATAAAGTTGCCAGTGAATGAAATCAAGCATAAAAAAATATTAGAAATGGAATACGAGAAAATAAAATACTCTATATCATGTTTAATGAAGAATAAAAAGGGAGAGATGTATATATAGGTTGGAGTGGTAAAGATATCACACATTATAGTGAATTTGGTACTAATTCTAGACATCCAATTCCTAACACCATTTATTTTAAAATTGTCAATCTTACTTGAATTGTACTCAAATGCACATTTTAGGTCAAAATCATTAAAACATGCTAAATGGTTTGAGCTTGTCATTTACAAGTGCCAGTTTAGGCTAATGAATCCCTAAATGGGGAAATGCATTTCATGTGATTCCTAACTTTGATCAATTCATTTTGAGTCAAAATGATGATTTTGTTATTTTGTGCTCTAGATCACTCTTTTATTCTAATTCATCAGTACATGTCATGTAATTTTTTTATTTTGTGTCAACAACATCCCAAATAAGAATACAACTCCAACGCATCTAACATCAACTTCTAATTCTTCATGAGTCAAGTTATGACCTAGTAATATGACTTTCTGACTATTTTGATTAACTATGCACCAATTTACAAAGAATTGCACTAAACTTGATTAACCTTGTTTTAGTTAATTAATAAAAATTAAAAGCTTAAGTAATAATTACATTGAACTTATTGAATATCTCATTATTGAAAATTTATTGTTGATGTCTACATCACCTAGCGACATCATCATATGGGGTGGCATCCATAAGCCATAAATACATAAAATATCAAGATTATGGGTCTTCCATACCTCATTAAGACCCTCCATACCTCTTAAATTCCCCTCTATCTTGAATATTTATGAGATATATTAATGTATTTAATTCTAAATATTAGATTAATCCATGGCTACACATCTCAATCTTGAGATGGACAGTTATGGTTGATCCTGACCATTTTAAAAATCTATAAATAGAAGAGCTGTGAACATCATTTTTAACCTTAATTTGTGCAAAGTTATAATGCTAAATTGTCTCCACAACCCTTTGTGTTTATCATTGTTTTTCATTAGCAAGCTTCATTTGATAGGCTAGATTAGAGATTTCATCTACTATGAGCCTAGGTTATACAAAGAATTATTAAGACATTGGAGGAGTTACCATCATTGATGACAAAGACAAGAATTATTGATCAAGGGAGAACATGATTTTGAGCCGTACTTGTATGGTGAATCCACTTGTGAAGGCGATGGGTATTTATTTCTTTCAATTATTTATTGCTATCTTTTGTAATTTCTACATGAATAGATAGGCTAAGTTTTGTTATGTCTTTAATGCATTTTTCATGATTTCTTAACTAATATTTGACTAATTCTCTTTGTTATCCTCTTTACATTTTGGCACACCCATTGGGACTAAACAAATCCCATGTATGAAGGAGAGCATGAGGAAACTTTAAAATTTCAATTTGGATGCTTAAAACTCTTTCTAAGTAATTTTCTAATTTGGTTTGGCTAGATTTTTATCTTTATGGGTTTACACAGGTAACCATTGATGGTCAGAGGAACTGCCAATGGCTTAATAAACCATCTATGGTCATTTTCAACTATCGATGTTCAACTATAACCATCATCAATCATTGTGTTTTTCTTAAAAACACAGACCTAAGAGCTAATAATTCATTTTAAAATGCTTGGTTTGGGGTCATACAAACTTTATTTTTTATGATTTTTTTAAAAACCACATGTTTTCTTCTAAGTTTTCAAAATATGATATTAGTTTACCTTCAAGTTACATAGATTATTCACAAAATTTTGAAATTATATTTAATTTTTTTTTAATCTAACACATTTGATTTTGTGGTGATGCCTTAAGGGTAAACAAGTAACCGAGGGAAGTTTACATAACCGATGATGGTTTTATGACCAGAGACAGTTCATATGATTGGTGGCAGTTCTCTATGGAGAGATTTAATTTCTAAAACTTGAGAGCTAAATTTTTAATATCATTTGCTCAATCACTCAAGTGCTTCAAATTAGGAAGCTATAATTATGTTTTTTAAAAGTTGAGGAGGTAGTTTAAAATTTGGATTGAATGCTTTGGACTAACCAAACACAATTTCATTTGGGTTTAAAATGAACATGCTTAATTTCACACATTTGAAATAGTTCTTAAAATGAACCTAAGATTTGGCTAAGTCTTAGATACATTTAATTTATTGATTAAAAAAAATCATAAGTCTTGCAACATTTTAAATTTGGTGTTTTAAATCATGAATCTAGGTTAAGTCTTGAATCTTCAATTTGGGCTTAAAATGAACTTAGGTTTTTATTGCTTCATGTGGTATTTTTTGTGCAATCTTTTCCATTTTATCACTTAAATCCAAGGGGATAGTAATGAACCTAATCACATATTTAAAATTTGGTGCAATAAATTAATATCACTTTAATTATTTTCAAACTTTCTTGTTGATTGTTTTAGCGAAAAGAGACGTGCATGTATGCTCTCCCATCCATCCCCTTTAAGGAACTTTTAGGTTCAAAAGCACTATCTCATCACACTTTGAGCCTAGTCTAAGGTATATAAATAATGTTGTTTAAAGAACTCCCCAAAAACTTACAATAGTATTGGGTGATCTTGAGGTGACCATAAAGTCTTTATATTGTGTCTTTTATTTCATTGCATTTTAGCTTGTGAGGAGGATTTCATCACCTCCAATAACTTATATAGGGAAGATTTGACTTAGGGTTTCATCTCTTAGTACTAACTTCATCACTCCCACTAATATCATAGGTTCGAGTGATTAAACCACCTTCTAGTGTTGGAGTTGCATAAGGGACATATCTTCACTTTGGACATTACACTAAACTGAGCAAGCGGCGGATGTAGTGGTTGAAAAAAGGGAAAGACCTTTTTATAATAAGCCAAGTGTCATGGATACCTAATTAAAGTGTGATTCTTTTGCATCATTTTGTATAAAATCCATTGTGTAATTGATCCATGTAGAAACATTCAAAAACTTGTATTTTTTAGATCAATTTCCACTTATCGTAGAAGTATTATTGGTGTAAGGTGCACCTTAAGGTCCATGTCACTGTATTGTCATTTGAGAGAAGGGGGGGGGTGTGTAAAAAACCAACTATATAATGTGCATTTACTTTTGGATGGACACTTAAAACTACTCTCAAATGATGTATATATATGGACTCTAATAATATCACGCGACCTTGTCAGTTTAAACTTAAGATGATTATTTATGTCATTAGCTTACTTAGTCTTGATTTGTGTCTAAAAATGCTTGTTAAACTCAAAAAACTTAACTAAAAAACATTATCCTCAAATTTAATGAGCAAGGGAGGTGTTACAACATCTAATTGAATAATTTATCTTTTCCTTCTTCAAAATTATTATCATAAAATTTGTGTCATGTCATCTACTTTGGCACAGTCATGCTGCCCAATTGAGATTAGACCTTTTATCTGATTTGTTTAAAGTCTATCATTTATAATTCACATTTTAAATTGAATCTTTTTAAGTTCTAAGGGTTGGTGTGTTAAATTGGGTTCACCATTTTTACACTTAACTTGTTCTAACTTGGGTTTAAATTTCCATTTGGATTGATGGTTGTTTATTAGACTCAAAATCACATTATCATTTTGGTGGACTCAAGTCATCTTGTGTATCCCTCTCTCTTTGAGTCCTAGCACATAATTTATGCTACTAAATCCATGTGATGACGTTGTGCTACCTATTTGTTCCTAGATTTATACTTAGTGATTCGTGTATGTTTTTACATCTTAAGTTGCTTAGTTTATATTGGCTTCTTTGTAATCTACAGAGATTTTCTCTAATTTTCTAGAATCAACTCGTTGAAGTTGAAACTAGCTTTTATGGTATAGGTGTATCACAAATATCTAGGCTTTGGTGTATTAGTTTTGACCTTGGATCTTTGAGTTACCTTACCCTCTTCTAATCTATATGATTTTAACTTTACCAAAATTTGGGTAAATTCATAAACCAAATCTTCTAATTATGTGTGGTTCTAATCCACCCTCCTTTTATAGTCTCTTTGGTACCTTAGTCATTTCTTTGGAAGAAGATCAAAATCCATATCTTGTTTAAAATGTTTGCAAAACATTTATCAAAATCTTGTTAAACATTGAGAACACTCTTTTTTTAATAATGACTCAAAGGTATACTTGAAATAGTGTTTCTTATGGCCCTAGTTGTAAGGTAGAGAATTTTTATAATGGACATGAGCACTCCATATTATTTGAGGATGTTTCCCTCTTTGGGTCTATCTATTGAAAACCAATTGTATCCATGTCAATTATCATACGTCATCTTCATCCTTCCCCTTAAACGTGTATGAGTAAGCAAGCTCCACAACATGTGAAGGTTATCATTTTAAGACCTCCTCCTTTTATTTGCATAAGCAACCAAACTAAGAAGTATCCATTTGTTACCATTCTTGGCCCATCACAAGATTTTTGATGAACCTATTATTGAAGAACCTCCATTTGATGAACCAATTATTTTTGATCCATTCTTCAATAGTCTAATTTTTAGAAAGTCTATTGTTGAACCACAAACCATTATTCCCACTTAACTAAATGTTCCCCACTTTAAAAAATTTGTGCCGATCTTCAAGCCAAAAAAAGAACCATTACCTCTTCAAGAGCCATCTTATGAGGATCAAAATGTGTTTAAAGTTGATATTTTACAACCAATTGTGAACCAAAACTGAAATGTTATTGTTGAAACATCCTTTTGTGACAAGTCAACTTGTGATAACTTACCTATTCATATTTTACCTATTTTTAAAGAGCCTCATCTCTTTGATAAGCTAGTCTCAGTAGAGTTGTCTCTTGATATTTTCCCACTCATTGAGGAGTCTCACTTTGATAGACAAGATTTTGTCAAAACATCCATTAAATAGTACCCTCTATTTGAGATGATTTAATTAGATGAGCTAGTCTATGTTGAACCCTTCTAAGATGAATCAATTTTTATTGAGCCCATTATGCCATCACATGCCATTACTTATCAAATATTTAGCATTTAATAGAACATTAAAGAAATAACCACATCAGATGATGAATCATAATTAGAGTCAGGGTCCATTTTTGAACCAGCAATAGATTTAGCATCAGAACCAGAATCAACATCAGTTGTGACATTGAATTCAGATTCCCTTGCTTTGAAATTAGATTATACTCATGGTTTTTAAAACATTGGTTACAATTGCCTTGCAGATCAATTTGAATATATTTGTGATCCTTCTATGGTTTTTGAGGATGATTACTTCAGCATCAACACAAGTTCTCCTAGTATCTTCTAAAAATATTATGCTACCTTTCATCATCCTATCATTATTACAACCCAACATAGCCATTATATTGACATTCCATCTCCCATAAATGTTGATTGGGACCAAAAAAATCACACTTTGTTGAACTGCATCCATGGAAAAATACCATTTACCAAATATCAGTAGGAAGAAAACCCCATTCACTTAGAAGAAGAACAATCTCTTCATGAAACCTTTTCAAAGGTGCTAGGGGATAAGAAAAGATCAAACTCAACATCTTTTAGTGAAATGTTTTTACAGGCATTAGAAGATAATTAAAGTCAAATGTTAGAATTTCTTTGTCAAACCTTCTTGGAGGTGCTATGGGATGATTAGAACAAATTCATTGGTGCAAACCTCATTGAGGTGACAATAGCTGAGCACATTGGTTCTTCATTACATATTTAAGATAATATCAAAAATCAAATCAAAATATATTCCAATCTATAACATAATCAGATGGTAGCTGCTCTCAAGATCAAGCAATAAAATAATCTAGTGGTCATATCAAGAGCATCTTTAGAGATCTTTGGCCCTGCCACAAACAAAAGTATGTTGAATCCAAAATAAGAAACATTAAGTGTGACTAAAAGTCCTAATCTTCATTTATTTCCTATTCATTATACATTCCATTATCACCCACTTATTTATTACCCACTTATATCATTTATCACTGATATCACTTTCCTTTGTCGAGGCTATAAGGATATCTTGTCTCGACATTTGAATGAATCAAAATTGATTGAAAATAGGGATTAAAATAGCATTATTTAGGTCCAAATTTGAAAAAAGTTATTAACATAAAAACTTTACCTCAAGGGTGTTAGATAACAACTTTATAAATGATCATGTCTATTATCTCACATTTTGACTAGGATGTACATCTCCCTATTAGCAAGAACAATAGAACCATTTTTTACTTTTCCAATTACCATTTGCCATTACCATGCCTCATGTCTTGGGGACAAACCTATAAACCCTTTTTAGGCATTATTATACCATTGTGTTCTATTTACCATGTCTTTTAAACTACATTGACTTGAAGTCCTTAAGGACTATGTAGATAGTGCTCAATTTCTATTGAGGTCAGCTTAGTCACCCCTTTTCTATGCTCTCGCCATTTTATGAGCAACCTAAGCAACACTCTCACTATTCTATGATAAATTATTAAGTTTTAATTCTCTTTTCATTTTGTGAGCAACCTAAGCAACAATCTTATTATTTTGTGAGAAATATAAACCAATCATCACTTGGGAGTAACTTTGTTACCACTATAGCCAATTGTCTTTTGATCATTTCATTATAACATTTTTATTATACCATTTCTTTACTATTGACCAAGGATTGATTTTAGTCATCTTATCAATCCGATTTCGATCTTGGTTCTTTTAGTTCATCCTACACTTTTTGTGGAGGTATTTTGATCTAATATCAACAATTTTGGAATTTTGTGTTCAATGATAGTCTATGAGAGTAGTGTGACATTTGATCTAAAAAGTTATCTTTCATCTATCATCTTAATTGGTATCACTGATTATAACCACCTATGGATAAATTAGTATTATTTTTGGTAACCCTAATTATAACCACCTTTGAACAAATAAGAATTATGATGTTGTTTCATAATTATAATTGTTTATGGGTGAATTAGGTACAACAATTTTTTATCATGCATTATCATAGCATCTGGTCATTACTATTATCATTTGTCTTGTCATTCACCTTATTTGTGAACTTTTTGTGACCTAGTTTCTATTTCATTGCCTTTTGTGTGGGTAGAATTACCATGACTTGAAATTATTATGGAGTTATGTAGGCCATGCTCAATTCATGTTGAGGTCAACTCAGTCCCTCTTATCATATGCTCTCACCATATTACGAGAATTTTAAGTTAGCATGCTCTCTCCATTTCATGAGCTAGACCATTTTGTATCTCTTAATCCTCAATTGAGTTGAGATAATTCAAAAATTCCAAAAACATCTCTAAAATAGTCAAAAACTCAAAAACATTTTATGTGTGTTTATTTGATTGTTGTTTGTCATGTTGGTCTTTTGTTTTCCTATTTGGTCTTACTTATTTGTTTTAATTTAAATATACATCTTGATGGTCCACATAGATATCGATTATTCATATCTTGATGTCATGTTTTTAATATGTCTTGTTTTCTTTTTCTTTATCTTTCCTTTTTTGTTTAAATGTAAATAGTTGTAACTCTAGTTTTGGTCATTATGTTACCATTATCCTTAGATAGAGGTATTCATATTTTTACTAACTTAGTGCAATTGGAATATTATGTCATTCTATGTTATTCATAATTGTGATTCCTAATTTATTTTTCTATAGCAATCACTTTGTGCTCAGGTTTCAAAGTCTTAACATCAACATCAACTTTGATGAATGATTCTCAGGAACACTTTGCATAATCTAGGCTCTTGGTATGAAAATAGGTATCTAGTTATCATGCATTTTAACACTTCAAATATATGCTTAGACATGCATCTCTTCACATACATTATGAGTCTAATCAATTCTTGGTCGGTTTTCATCATCTGTCATCCCATTCTTTCCCAAACTTAGGAGAATTACATCAGCTTGAGGTCTTACTAGATTATGTAGGTAACACTCAATTTCTATTGAGGTCATCTCGACTATATTTCATTCTTATTTTCATCTCTTTCATCATTTTATATATTCTTATATGATGGGTTTTATATGGATTTCTAAGCCATTACACCATCACATGTACATTTGCACCTGCTCACTTTAACCTATCTTTTGGGTTATATCCTTGAGTTATTTTTACTTTCTAATTGCCCATGCTAGGGCACAACATCTGAACCATGTTAGAATAAAATCAGCTCTATAGGGGCAAACCATTGTTTATTCTTTATCAATGATCAAAATTATCCCTATTGGGGCATAACCATTTTATCATGGTTATATTTACTCTATTGGGGCACTTCTTATTATCTTCTCTTTGGAGACCACATTATTTTTTCCTCTGATTATAATCTCTCCACACTAAAGCCTATGATGACAATATTTTAGTGTGTAACTTATGTCAGGATTGATTAATGCAATAAGCACGCAGCTTGCAGTCTCAACTTAGGTATGTTTCAAGTGTGTCCCTTAAATGTTTGGATTGAATCCTTTCCATTCCCCCATATTTGGGGCCCATTATAACTCTAATTCTATTTTGATCATTGATGGTAATCATGTGCATAAGCATTAGCTCATTTTTGATGTGATCTATTCTATGGGTTAATCTCTCTCTCTCTCTCTCTCTCTCTCTCTCTCTCTCTCTCTCTCTCTCTCTCTCTCTCTCTCTCTCTCTCTGAGTCCATTCTTCTCTTTCATCCTAGTATGTCCTCTCGAGGGGGCATCATGGGTCATTTATAAACTCTTCTTGACAATTATTTTATTTTAAAAGACATTACTTCATGTGAATGTCTCATTACACCTTCTCAAATAAGGGCAAAATATAGACATCCAATTCCTAACATCATTTGTGTTAAAATTGCCAATCTTACTCAAATTGCACTCAAATGCACATTTTAGGTCAAAATCATTTAAATGTGCTAAATGATTCAAGCTTATCATTTAAAAGTGTCAATTAGGATAATGAATCTCTAAATGGGGTAGTGAATTTTATGTGATTTCTATCTTTGATCAATTCATTTTGAGTCAAAATGATGATTTTGCCTTTTTGTGCTCTAGATCACTTTTTTCTTATAATTTGTCAATAGACGTCACATACCTTTGTTATTTTATGTCAACAATATACTAAATAATAATATGGTTCTAATTCATCTAACATCACCTTCTAATTCTTCTCGAGTCAAATTACAACCCAGTAATATGACTTTCTGACCATTTTAATTAATTGTGCATCAATTTATGAAAAAGCACATTAAACTTGATTAACCTTGTTTAAGGTAATTAATAAGAATTTAGAGCTTTAGAATTCCATGGAACTTATTGAATATCTTATTATTGAAAATTGATTATTGATATCTACATCACCTAGTAACATCATCATATGGAGTGCAATCCATAAGCCATAAATACATAAAATATCAGGATTATGGGTCTCGCATGATTCATTAAGACCCTTTATGCCTCTTAAATGCCCCTCTATCTCAAATATTTATTAAGGATAGTAATATATTTAATTCCAAATATTAGACTAATCCATGGCTACAGATCTCAATCTTGAGATGGGCAGTCATGGTTGATCCTAGACCATTTTGAAAATATATAAATAGAAGAGCCTTGATCATCATTTTAAAGCTTGATTTGTGTAATGTTACAATGCTAAATTGTCTCTACAAACCTTTGTGTTGATCATTATTTTTCATTAGCAAGCTTCATTTGATAGGTTAGATTAGATATTCCATCTACTTTGAGCCTAGGTTATGCAAAACATTACTGAGACACTGGAAGAGTTACCACCATTATTGACAAAGACAAGAACTCTTGATTAAGGGAGAAAATGATTTTGAGCTGAAATTATATGGTGAATCCATTTGGGAAGGTAATGTGTATTGCTTTCTCTCAATTATTTCTTGCTATCTTTTATAATTCTTGCATGAATAGATAGGCTAAGTTTTGTTATGTATTTAATGTATTTTTCATAATTTTTTAACTAATATTTGAGAATTTTTTTTTTTGTAATCATCTCTAAACTAATATTAATAAGTAACTGACATGAACTCTAGAGCCTTAAGCAAGCTAATACAACTATGTAGGTAAAACCCAATGAGAAAAAAGCCTACACTAACACCCACCATAAGAACATCTTAGGTAGAAAATGATACAAAAAAATTATCTCAATAACAAGCCCTAATAAGGTACCCATGTACAAATCAATCTCTCATAATGTATAGAAAAGGAGAAAACCCATAGGAAACAAACCCCCCTTAAAAAGAAAGACAAAGAAAAAGTGAAGAGGCTAGAATCTCCCCTAAAGATTATATTGAAATAATCAACACTCCAAGTACAACTTGTAAGATGACGAATATTGATGATGAGATCCTCTACCTAAAGACTATAGAAGCTCCATCTGCATCGAACAATGTTTCTTCCCTTTATCAAAAGAAGATCCTAATGTGTGTACTAAAAGTCTACCCATTACATAATGAAAGATGAAAGTAACAGTGTGAAGATCTTTGAATGTGGTCCCAATTATGTTTATGGCATGGATCTTGCAAGAATATGCATATAATCTGAAAGTAATACCATAAAAGTGAACCAATTAGAAGAATGACATGGAACATTCACTAAAATAATGTCCATGTGAAGAGTGGAGCATGAGTCACCAACTAAAAAAAATAAATTCTATAGGAAGAGATGAATTATTGATGATAAAAATAGGTATACTCATACTGTAAGGAGTGGAGTCCTTTGAAGTGCAAGGCTGTGAAGGCTTTGAAAGAACAATAATTAACACAAGAACATAAGTAGAATTTGTAATGAGACAAATAAGGTCTAGTAGAATCTTATCCTATAGTGGGGGATTGATAGAAGGAAGAGCACTATCCACCATGCTTATGTCATCATAAAAAACAAAAGCATGAGGTGAGAGTACAACTATATCTAAAGAGACGATAGGTAGTGAAGGAGTAAGTGTGTCATAAATTTTAGTAGGATCACTAAAAAGACTACGAAGTATGCTCCATATAGTGCATGGACACTCTACGTGTTCCACATGGTAATGAATATCCATGGAAACTTGTAGTAACAAAGTGGTAGAAACCTTGTCATAAGTATTAGCCTACTTATCAAACTAAATAGGATCAGTGGGTGCAGGAATCTATCCATATAGAAATGGAATATGATTCTTGCATGTGAGAAAGTATTTCATGTAAACATATTAGAAAACATAGTTATCTTTCCCAAGAAGGATCATTTGAGATGAAACAAATATCCTCATCTAGAGTAATAGTGTACACTCTGGAGATGGACTTTCGACTACATCGAAAATGAGTCTAGTCAAATGAGAGAAACCAATGCACAAGTGACAATGCATGTTTAAATGGACATCAAGGTCTATTGATAATGCATCTAGGAATACAAGAGCAATTTATTTAAGTAATCACAAAATGGGCATAGGTAATAGTTATGAAAAATTGAATGTACACAAGAAAGAGTGTAGGTCCCATAAACAAACCTCACTAAGATAATAAGCAGTGACCTCCCTATGCTTGCAACTATAAATCACCCTCAAAGAATGATAAATTTATTCTTATGATCAAGTACCAGTGCATGCTCTAAGTATGGATATCAAAATTAATTGAAATGGGTCCACACACGTAAGAGCAATCAATGCACAAGTGAAAAACATGTCTCAATGATTGGATGTCAGACTCAACTAACAATGCATCCATAAACATGAGAAAATAGTGTAATATCCACTAATTTGGAAAAAATAAAATGCAAAAAGGCCAAGCAAGAGGATGTCAGACTATGCCAATAATGCATCCGTATGAGGATAAGTAAATGGGTGAACTAGTCAAGTAGCCCTCCCAAATTTTGGCACTTTATAATTCACTATGTTTTATAATGTAAATAGGCTAGCTATGTGAGAAATTGAAAAATAGATACTTTTTCAAAAGATGGTACTCAATTTTGAGCTACCATTTACAAGATATTAATAAAATAAATTCTTGTCAATAACCCATTTTTAATTAAATAAGTGTAATAAATGATTAAAATATGCTTGATGCTAAGGGGTTACCTAGCCTTCCATATAATCATTGAAATTGCCACTGAACAAAGAATGCAATGGTTTTATTTGTGAGGGGGAATTGGCCACCTACCAAATCGGGCCTCACCCTTTATCTTCGTCAAGCAAAAATACAATGTAAATTAAAAAATGAATTACAAATCTCCTTAAAATATATTATTATTAAATTAAAAATAAAAAAATGTGTGCCTTACCATATGTCTACCACAAGCCAAAATAACTCCCCACTTGAAAACTTTGACCCCACCTTTCATAATTACCCCTCTGTACTTATGTCTCACACTAGTAAAAGCAAATCACCCACCTCTGCTCAAAATCAAACACAAGGCCATTCCCTTTAATCACCCCACCATAAAGCTCTTTTGAGAAAACATTATAATTTAACATCAACAAATCATTGCCATTAAATAATACAATATAATCTTTTTTGTTTAAGAAACAACTATCATTATGGAGGACAGGGCAAGAGTACCACACAATACAATATTAGAGAGTAAACTAGCAGTCGTTAGATCATATATCATAGCATAAAGTCTCAACGACTGAGTAGAGATGGAAGATGATGGAGACTAATGGAAGCAAGGAGAGTTACCAGGTGGTTATGGTAGAGAATTACCATGTTGAAGGTGGTATATCTCCATATATAATGATGCCAAAGTGGTATGTCCCATAAAAAAGGCTATGATAAGTGGTTTGAATCGGTGGTGGGAAGAGATCAGTGAACACTCCACGACAAGGTAAATAGACACATATAGGTAGTGATGGAATCTACAACCAAAGAAATGAGAACTAGCTCTATGGAAACCAATGAGAGGATCAAGAGGTTGTGGGAGACAAGCAGGTTGGAGAGTCAAACTAAGTAGTCCATGTTGGTGAAGGATTAAATCACCTTGAGCCTCTATCTACCAATCTCCTCTCTAATTTCCCCATTCTTTCTATATGAATTTTTTGAGGCACATTGGAGGATGACAGTGGATCGAGATGATAGTAACATAGCTCGATGAATGAAGAAAATGGTGGGTAGCTATCAAGTGCAAGATGGATTATCCACCAGGAGGTCATTGAGGACTATGATCTAAATGTAAAAGGCTATGTAGTGATAGCAGCATCAAGACTATAAACCTTGATAACTGTGTGTCCTCCAAATATATTGGATGGTGGAGGTAGTAGCAGGAAGGATGATCGGTGATAGAAGAATGACAGGTTCGAATGGTGGTAGGTAAGTAAAGAGCCAAGTAGACTTAATGTAGACTGATAGATGTTAAAAAAGATGTAGATCTAATGCTTCAAGGTCTAAATTACCCTTTGACAAGTATATAATTCTAAAAGATGATGCCACTGTGAATGTTGGAGCTATAAAATGCCTAGTAAAATACCAAAACATGATGTCAAAGTCTACAGATTTGGAAATGATTTCCAACACCCTAGTCACCATGCCACCTCCACTTCCATGCTTCAACACAACACTATACAATGCAGATCTACATAGTCTTAGAAAATACAACATAAAAATTAATGTCAAAGTCCACATATGAAGCATATCTACACAAGAATTTAATCTCTGCAACAAATCAAATGCATTTTTCATTGGAGATATGGTCCAAGGAAAGAGAGCTAGAAAAAAATGCCAATGGAGAGACTGATGTCAAGAACAAAGTTTGATACTTTTTTCAATATCTCTCCTCACTAGCAATCAGATTTTTTACTTCTTTACAGATCCATGTCAAATATGAAAACAAAAAATAATGTAATAGACTAGAAAGCACCAAGATGAAGGAGAAAATCAATGTTTTCTTCAAACACTTATCCTTGCCAAGCTGAAAATAACATTTCCAAAGTAGAGTTCTCCAAAAAATATTTATATCTAAAATATTTCAATAATTTCTATAAAATAATAACCGATAACCAACCAACCAGACAATCATGAGCATGGATTGACGCTCTGATACCATAACAGAGTTGTAGCCAGGATCACCAGATCAATGAATGCACATGATGAAATGATCTCATGAGTCGAGCAAGTGCATATCACAATAAAGTTTCTAGTAAATAAAATTAAGCATAGAAGAATATTTCAAAAAGAATAAGAGTAAATAAAATACTTTATATCATATTGAATGAAGAATACAAAGGGAGATGTGTATAGATAGGTTGGAGAGGGAAAGATGTCACACATTCTAGTGAATGTGGTACTAATCTTTCCAAGTAACCAACATGACATCTAGAGCTCTACGTAAGCTAATACAATCGTGTAGGTAAAACCCAATTAGAAAAAAGCCTACACCAATAGATGGAGTGCTAAAGGAGTGAATGGGTTCACATGAGACGTATAAGAACTACAAGGGCTTAATTTAAAGGTGTAGTTACTTAAGGGTGACCCATAGATGTTATGTCTGACCTATGAAAATTATATTGAGATGTGTCTTTGTGTGAGAGATGCTTTAAGGGCTAAGGCATGCCTAATGGCTGACCAAGGTAATGATTATCAATATTGCTCTATAAATAGTGAATTGAGATATGGTGATTTCTAGACTTAGTATGAGAGACTAAGGAGCAATTAGAGAGAGGCTTGTGTGTGTTTCTTATGGAATGAAGGAGGGGTAGAGTACCCTGAGGATGAGTTGAAGAGAAGATCAGATTGAAGACTATTTGTATGATGTGTTGGTCATAATATTGTTGGCAGAATAGTGTGCTTGTTGTTTGAGTGTGAGTGAGGATAAAGTGTGATAAGTAGAGGTCCATCATCAGGTGTTGATGACATCAATTCAGAGGTGATGTGTTCATATGTTTTATTGTGACAGCTCAACATCTAAGGCGGTTGTAGCCTCCTTGTAATATTTAACTTGCTAAAAAGTTTGGTTATTGTTGTAGCTCAGCTAGACAAGTGTGGCAGCACCTTATAGGATTGTAGTCTCACTAAATAGGGATTATAGATCCTAGATCATTTGTAGATGGTCTAAATTGGATCTTGTTATTATAGGATAGTATTCCAATTGTAGGTTCCAGTGGATTTTCTATTCTAAGAGGGTTTCCCACGTATGTCATGTCTTATGTGATTGATTTTACATTGTCTCTCTTGCTTATTGATGTAAATGTTGTGTATGCTTCATGAATGCTTGTGGTAACTAATTAAGTGTTTGCAAAGATCAGAATTTAAGTTGGATTATTTGGGTTCACTGATTCACCCCCTTCCCCTCTTCTCTATGATTATACCTCTAATAGAGGCTACCCTACATCAACCATATGTATCAATGTCACTATTAAGAATATATGCTCATTCCTATTGACATAAGGATCATGGTATGTTAGGTTTTTATATCATCATGGATCAAACCTTCCAACCAATATAAGATTAAGTTTTTTAATATAGATATAAATATTTTAAAATTGTGAAAGAAATTTTAAGATACACCGGTTAAACATATCTTAGCATGAGGTAATAAGATCGATTTTATATAAACATAAATTGTAAGAAGAATTTTTATATATTTTAAACCACAAAGGAGGAGGGGGGTCAAAAAAATAACTATGGAAGTCTGCTTCCATAATAACATCAACCCATATTAACATAAGGATCATGATATGATGGATTTACATGTTACCATGGACTAAACGTTCTATTTTTTTTACCTATTTAGATTTAGACCTTTTGATTAAACACATCATAATTCCTAAACCTTGCCAATCAATCTCAGAAGTATCATTAACCCATACATGTCAAAAATAACTTAATATGTGTTAATATTGGGATTTGACTATATCGAGTGCGTCTTTTATGTGTTAATATGTCGCTTATGGTAGGCCTGTTGGATGCTTCTCTCTGAATGCATTTCAAAGATAGATTGAGTATATTGTGGAAAGATATTATGTCATTGTCAGACATAGATAGCTTTGGGTATATGATGTCTGTCAATTGATGGCCATACTCTTCATTCCCCTCGACATGGAGCATGACCTTTGAAAGGAAAAATAAATGCACATTTGCTGTATACTTTCAAGATTATATACAATATCGCAAATAGAGTTATTTTAATGTGGTTTACATATGATCTCACCCATTTCAAAAGACTTAGCTCTTTTTCATCCAAATCGGGGTCGATTGGTTTCCTTCCGCACATTATCTCTAGCAAAACCACTCCAAAGCTATAAACGTCACTTCTCTCTGTCAACTTGTTCATATGAAAATACCTAAGTTCATCAATAAAAGACGTGCAGCTGTTAGGAAAACAAATGATTATGCAACAGCTGTTAGAAAATTTTCTGACATAAGCTTCCCAAAGAGTAAGGATATAAACTACTTTACTCTAATCCAAGTACCCCACTGTTCCTTTTATGGTTGTGGTCACATGACTAGAGATTGTTTCATCGCCAATGATTTTTGAAAGCCCAAAATCGGTCACTTTTGCCCGCAGATTGCTGTCCAGAAGGATGTTTGAGCTCTTCACGTCTCTGTGAATTATTTTTGGAGTACAGCTTGTATGCAAGTATTCAGGCCCTTCATAGACATTCAGAATTAAGAACAGAGATAATTTCGGTATAGGTTTTTTGTCGGTAAAAATAAGAGTTTATTGTGAAACTAGATATTTTGTAGCAACAAATAATTAGAGAACAAAATATAAATTGGTAATAATAGAGATAATGTAAGTAAATATGCATAAGATAAAACACTAAAATTATGTAATAAAATTTTAGTAGAGTTAAGGAAATATTCACAGTACAAGATATCAAGGTATATTAATACAAGATCAACATTACATGCGAATTAATTATAGATAATATGTGAAATCCACAAAGATAAATATACATAATTGGTAAAGCAATGTTACAATCCTCCTCCTAAAAATAGTGGAAAAATGATATTAAGACTTTCCTCCCCACAAAAGAATTCAATAGAATTCATCTTCTTAGAAACAGATGTTTGAATCTTAAATTTTTTGCGTCGAGGGTGCTATCTCTGAACCACCACCAAGGAGGTTCCATAGGATGTTGCCGCCCGACTAAACCCCCTACAATAATAATGAGGGGCATAGCCCCTACACTCCCATCAAAAAGTGGGCTACAAACTATGTAATAAAAAGTCAATATGCCAAATGACTCGCTTGAAATCTCCATTCAAATCCTTCCGCTCTCTGAAAGAGGTGGAGATTGGACTATTGTTTGTAAATGACCCTTAGGTCTCAAAAGGTAGGAAGGATTTGAATCCTTTGAAAATGACTCTTAAATCTCAAAAGTAACATTTTTAACATGGATCAAAGCTTTTTGTTGATTTCTTTGCTTTTCAATTATTATTTTATTTTTATTGTTTGTTCGCTATTTTGAACAACGTTTATTCTTTTTATGATTATTGTTTTATTTGGATAAGATGTCCATACCTTTCAAAACTCGCTTTTACCTTCAATAAAAACAAATTCTTATATAACTCATTTACATTATATAATTGAATAATATGCCCAATAGTGGGTATTTCACAAAGTCTTACAATTATAAATTACTTCATAATTTATATAGTTGTTACATTAATAGTTACTTCTAAATTAATTAAAGTTTATTTTAAAAAGTTACCATTAATGTAAGCATTAACATCCGAGCTACATGGGTAAGAGTATTTAGTTTGAACAATGTTGGCCAACATGATGTCTATAAGTTTCCCAATGACATGGGCAACTTTTGGATATTTTTTTGTTTCTTACCATGTTTATTAAGGCAACGTTCTCAGAAAAATTTAGTATAAATGGAAATATCCTTAATTACTTGAAACAAGCAATTTTGACACACACATTTTTCATTTGACATACAAATTCAAATTGAAATTCTAGATATTATTTTTACAAATTTATTTCTTTAGAAAATTAGTATTATTTATTATTATTTGTTCAATGGATGTGCAAGGTTCAAGAATATGATTGTTATTGGATGGTTGTAGATTATTTGGTGTGTTAGTGACCTAATCAAGAGGCTAAGTTATTATGGGTGTAATGGGAGTTTGGATATTTTTTCTTGAATGGATTTGATCATCGTCAACTTTTCATGAATGAGTAGAGTAAGATATCATATCATTATTGTATGTCGGTTGAATTGACTTTTTTTTTTTTTTTGGATTGGGTGTAATATGGGAATGAAATTATGAGGATTTTGATAGAGTGGAGTGGAACTACTTGTCATTAATGCCATTTTTTTTTTTTTGAAATGAGGTTTTATATGTTTTTGAAATGTAGTATTTATGTTGAGTGACCCTAGCCATGACTACTACCATCGGTTATAGGGTAGGTTTCATTGATATTTCTAATTTTTTCATTGCCATAGTTACTATTAAAATTGTTTCTAAATGGTTGTGGTTTATATATTTTATCAATTTAGATTTTAATTTTTGGGTTATGGTTAGGTTGTTTGGTTTTAAGGAGTTGATGCATGCCAATTGTTAGGAAAATAATTACAAATTAAAATATGGAGATCTAGATGATGTACCTAAATGATGTTGTCTTTCTGAAAATAATGTAGTTATTAGGAAAAAAATTAAAAATTAAAATATGGAGATCTAAATGACGTACCTAAATTATGTTGTCTTTCTGAAAATAATTTTTATTGGAATACATAAAATATTTACTCTCCATATCATCCAATGGCATGAATCTCAAATGTATTGGAATATTCATTCATTATGTGGGATACTTTTACATGGGCAACATGACATATGTAATCATTTTTATTTATTTTTGGTAGTCTAGAAAGTATAAAGTCAAGGCTTATAACATCTCTTCTTGCTTCCTTCATGTCTGCAATTTATCCAGTTGTGTTTCTAAGTGACTAAGGATGTCCTACTTCATGTCTTACATAAAATTACTTTCATCTTTTTGTTCCTTATTCTCAAAATATTTTACCATTTCATAGAAGAAATCCTTTTTGACTACTTCTTTAATCTCGAATAGGTGTAGTGAATCAACTACACTTGTATTTTTAGTTGTTTTAGGTGATACTTTTCCTACTAAAGGTGTTATATATATTTTTGTATGCATTATCTAAGTTTTTGGTAGTGATTTCCCAGTTTCTTCTTATACATATACATATAATTAATATTCTAGGTAAAATCCTTCCCAATTAACTTCTTTCATGTTGCATGTAAACCTTTCCACATTTTTTTAAATTTTTTTCATAGACTACACACAATTAGTTTGACATGAGATTTTTATTTCTTATTATAATTTGTATAAATTTAAAGTGTAAAATTAAAAATAAATAAATTCGTTCTTGAAATCAAGAAATTTTATATATAAATCAATAAATTCCTTATGATAAATAAATAAAAAATAAACTAAAAACTAAGAAATATTACTTTTATAAAGTAGGAAATCTTAATCTATGCAATTAGAAAATATTAATCGAATAAACTAAACAAATATTACCAAGCCTTCGAATATTTTAATGCTTGAAACCTTCCCCATAAATAGTGATAAAATGACATGTAGAATCAAATTCTTCAATTAAACGGATGCACTTCAATCATTACATACATACAACCCCATTGAACGACGATCCAAATTAGGGTAACCACTTGGTTTGTTGACAATTATTACTCATTAAATTTTCAACTTGAGCATCGTATACTTTGGTAAGGTATAAAACTTTTATATGCATACTATACTCTTCATAAATTAAAGGTACTAATGGTTTCATATAGAAAACACACTTTGTAGGAATATAAATGACAAAAATTAAACACACTTGTGTGAAATGGAATTGCATATAGGAAAAGTTCATAAAGGAAATCAACATTATTTTGGAACCTTATTTGAATGGAAGATACTTTATTAATCATATATAATAATTTTTTTATATAATGAGACTAACTATGGAAATAAAAAGGTACAAGCATAAAGTTAGACTTTAAATATACAACAAAGTTGAAACATTTACTTAACATATAGGATTATCATAACTTCTTGTGAGTGGCCCTTCATCAATTAGACTTGTGTTCAGATCCTGTCTTTGATTAAAAATACCTTAACTAAATTCACTTAAATTGCATTGGTCAACTCTATAAAAATAGAATGATTGGTACAACAAAGTACAACATATTACAATAGCTAAGCCACTTCTTCCTAAATATATATATTTTTTGCACTAGCTATCATTTGAAAATAATCTTATTAAATGGGGGAGGAATCTTCTTATTATTGATATAAAGACATAATGGATTACAACCATAAGATCTCCTACAATTTTAAAAATTAGATCAAAATAAGAAGGATGTTATAATGGTTTTAAAAAATGATCGTACAATCTAATAATGAAAATATGTTCTAATGGAATTAAAACATAGCTATAATAACTTGTCATCAAATTGCATGAAGGTTTGAGTTTGTTGAATGAGCTTGAATCTGGTTGGAGATGATAGATGAAGGTACTATTGCATTTTCTAAGATTTGAAACTAAAAAAATTATTATAGGTTGTCTCATTTCATTATTGTGGGTGCTTGATGTTATTGGTTTTGGGTGGTTCCTAGTTACTATGGGCACCTTATGTCTCTTATGTATAATCAAAAAGAGATTTCAAAGGTATTCCACTTTAGTCATGAAAATATCAAACCATTAAACTACGTTATGAAACTTACAAATAGCATACTAACTCAAGATTGATTTTTTTAGGTTTGTGCATGTACATACACCCACATACATGCATGAGTATATTACAAGTATTAGGAATCAAAAATCTTATAAATAAGAACCATTTGGGATATGATTATATAGTTATATTAGACCATTTATGGGTCCCATCAATGAGCATGTTAAAAAAAAAGGATTGAGAAACATTTTATGGGATGATGGATTTGTTACAATAATATATATGTTCAATCAAAAACATACTAGTGCACTTCCCAAGATCAATATATATGAAGATTTTTATGAAAACAAGTCCAATATTAAATATTTGTAATTTTTTTTTGATTATTTTGCTTATGTCCATATAGTTGATAATAAAAAAAAATTAAGTTAAACCCAAAGAGTGAGCCTTACATTTTTTTTTGGGTAGAGTAAACAAAGAAAATCATTATTGTGTCATAATATTTTATTGTGTATGATGAGGGAGTGTATGGTCATGGTAAATATAACAACCATATTGACTAGTATAAACCTAACTATAATGATGGTATTGTTGATGACATTGTTAAATAACAACCCACCAGCATTAAAGTTATAAGTAATACAAGTCCACCAATCATCTTGTAACTATTTTTTGTACATTCTTATGCATATGCATAAATTATATGTGAATATGTACTCAATTTATTATAGGAATGAATACACATGTGTGGCATATACCCCATCAATCTAAAATTATAAATTGCATTGAAACTTTGAGCATTGTATTATGTCATAAATCTATTTTTTTAAATCAGGGATTGGATTTTAAAGGAAATGCTATTATGATCCCCCATCCCTCTCCCCCCAATTTGATATGAGGGATGCATCTTACACATCAGTTATCTTAAAAGAAAACATATAGAATATGTAAAAGATGTAATCATATAGTACCATATGAACATTTGGATTGTATTGATGGATAATATTAACTAAAGCATTGAATTGTATATGAAACATGTGTTTGATAGATATAGCATTGTATTGTATGTAATACATGTGTTAAATAGATATAATATTGAGACATGTGAGGTACATACATACATACATACATATATATAGAGAGAGAGAGAATTAAAATTATATATGAAACATGTGTTTGATAGATATAGCATTGTATTGTATATAATACATGTGTTAAATAGATATAATATTGAGACATGTGAGGTACGTACATACATACATACATACATACATGGAGAGAGAGAGAGAGAGAGAGAGAGAGAGAGAGAGAGAGAATTAAAATAGTATAGAATGTTACCCATAAAGCTCAAAAGGCTACATACAAAGAGTATGTGCATGTTGCACAAATAAACAAAATCAAAGGCCACACTCAAATGACATGATATTACCATACAAGCAAAAACATGTATATTTTAAACCAAAAAAAAGAAGAAAAAAAAAATATATATTATATTAATATAAAATATGATTCCATAATAACATCAACCAGTATTAACATAATAATAATAATAATAATAATAATAATAATAATAATAATAATAATAATAATAATAATGGGTCGGGGGTGTAGTTGGTTGGTCAGGTACTTTCGTTGCGGCTCTACCCATCAGTGTTCAAGTCCCCCACTGACCCCATGGTACTGGTATTAGTCGTGTCTAACCAGCGGTGCCGGTCACGTTAAAAAGTTTACTCGACTTTAATAATAATAATAATAATAATAATAATAATAATAATAATAATAGTTTGACTTTTCTTCTTTTTTTTGATTTAAAATATACATGTTTTTGCTTGAATGGTATTATCATGTCATTTGAGTGTGGCCTTTGATTTTATTTATTGTGCAACAAATAAATATCATATTAATATAAAATCTGATTCCATAATAACATCAACCCGTAATAATAATAATAATAATAATAATAATAATAATAATAATAATAATTATTATTATTATTATTATTATTATTATTATTACGGGTTGATGTTATTATGGAATCAGATTTTATATTAATATGATATTTATTTGTTGCACAATAAATAAAATCAAAGGCCACACTCAAATGACATGATTTATTATTATTATTAAAAATACCTATTTAAATTTAAACCTTTTAATTAAACTCATAATAATTCCTAAACCTTGCCAATCAATCTAAAAAGTATCGTTAACCCATACATGTCATAAATAACTTAAACTTCTTCAAAAACTCTAACGCACTAATAAATATACAAGGACTTCAACCCTTGACTCATGGGGTTAAGAGTGTAGTAATCTCGAAACATAGATTAAAATTGCAGAGAATAAATTTGATTAGTAAAAAAATAATTAACTTTTTAAAATAATATATCATTACTTTTTATTAATATATAAATTATAGATAGAATTTTCATACATAATTAATATATTATTAAAAAAAAACAACCTTAAAATTAATTTAATTACAAAATTTTAAAAACCTAACTTTTACATATAAATTCGGATAAGAAAGAGAGTTCTTTCAGTCTAATATGTATCTTATAAAAGCCCAGGAATGGCATTCATCATTTACCCAATGAACATACAAGCAATATAGTGTCTTATCACAGCCATGTAATATATTTATGAAATGGTAGAGCTGAAACAGGTTGCAACACTGTTTGCTACTATCCGCCATCGTCAAGTAGGCTACAACTATGATCTGTTGAACACTAAGGCTCAACTGATTCTTCGGCCAAATATTGGGATTTTACTATATCCAGTGCGTCTTTTATATTTGTTACTATGTAGCTTATGGTCGGCCTGTTGGATGCTTCTCTCTCAATGCATTTCAAAGATAGATTAAGTATATTGTGGAAAGATTAAATTATGTCATTGTCAGATATAGATAGCTTTGGGTCTATGATATCTGTCAATTGATGGCCATACTCTTCGTTCCCCTCGACATGGAGCATGACCTGTGAAAGCAAAAAGAAATGCACATTTGTTGTATACTTTCAAGCTCATATACAATGTCGCAAACAGAGTAAATTTAATGTGGTTTATATATAATCTCACCCATTTCAAAAGGCTTAGCTCTTTTTCATCCAGCTGGGGGTCGATTGGTTTCCTACCGCAGATTATCTCCAACAAAACCACTCCAAAGCTATAAACATCACTTCTCTCTGTCAACTTATTCGTATGAAAATACCTAAGTTCATCAATAAAAGACGTGCGGCTGTTAGGAGAATAAATGATTATGCAGCAGATGTAACAAAATTTTCTGACATAAACTTCCCAAAGAGTAAGGATATAAACTTCTTTACTCTGGATCCAAGTACCCCACTGTTCCTTTTATGGTTGTGGTCACATGACTAGAGATTGTTTCATCGCCAATGATTTTTGAAAGGCCGAAATCGGCCACTTTTGCCCGCAGATTGCTGCCCAGAAGGATGTTTGAGCTCTTCACGTCTCTGTGAATTATTTTTGGAGTACAGCTTGTATGCAGGTATTCAAGCCCTTCAAAGACATTCGGAGTCAAGAACATAGATATTTTTGGCATAGGGTTTTTATCCGTAAAAATAAGAATTTATTAGGAATTTAGATATTTTACAGTAACAAAATACAGACTGGTAATAATAGAGCTAATCAAATTAAACATATATAAGATAAAATATCAAAATTATATGATAAAATTTTAATTAAGGAAACATTCACAGTGCAAGGTATCAGGATTTATTAATTTAAGATAAATATATTACATGTCAAGTTGTTATAGATTATATATAAACTCGACAAATGTAAATACATTTATTTAATTGACAAAGCATTTTTAGAATTCCTCCTCCAAAAAATATAGGAGAAAAATGCTATTAGGACTTTCTTTCCTTTTAGAATTATGTGGAATTTGTCTTCCTAAAAATGGGGGTTTGATTCTTTGATTTTTATCTCCAGAGATGCTGCTCCCAAATCCCCACCAGGAAGGCTCCATAAAATGTTCACTGCACTGAACATCCTTCAATAATAATAAGAGGCGTTATCCCTCACACCCCTCTTATTAGGATGTGGACTACAACCATATCACAAAGGAATCCAATATTTTACTTTATTGTCACATATCTAAAAAAAATTCTCCTTTTTATACCACGAATGATTCTTCAATACATTAAATAAACATTAAAATAATATAAAATAATTTTTAAAATTAGATTAGATAATTTTAAATCAATTTATATTTTTCATGAGCTTGAATAGCCCTTATAACATATCCTATTTACATGATTATCACATGAGTGAAGCACGTATGAAGTTTGTCCCACAATCAAACCTATTTAAATTGTCTAAAATGTAGGAAACTAAATCCAAAAAAATCACATCATAAATTTAAGTATCTGATGCATAAATTACCTTCTGCTGCGCCCAGAGCTACTCCAAGTCTAGTTTGCCAATCTAGTGTAGAACTGTTGGCTAGAGAGCCTGCAAAATGATAGAGAGATGAGTAGTTGTGTCTCAAACACAGGCCAATTTTGTTTTCTGAAGATTTAACTCACCGTAGAGGTGGTCCTTCAGTGATCCTCCGAACATGTGCTCGTAAACAAGCATAAGCTTGTTCGAATGGTTACAGTAGCCGAAAAGAGACACCAAATTCTTGTGATGTACTCGGGAGAGAAGATTGATCTGACCATCAAACAAATCGTTTTTACTTTATTTTTGCAAATATCTCTTCCATGTTTAAAAATAAACTAAAAATTAAAAACCATTTAGATATATTATTAATTTAAAATTAAAGAGCTACAAACTAAAAAGAAGTTTTTTAATACAAATGATAGTCATAAAGAAAACATTCCAATTTCACATTTTAAGGTTATAATAGGAAGTAGATAATTTTTTTGTAAATTAGTATGGTTGAAGATGATCGCTGCTTATATCCATTTATCAAGGTATTAATTCTTCTAGATACACAATACAGACAGTCAAACAGTTAAGATTAGGATCATGTCTTAAGTGATTTTGATGGTCTGGATGTCTCTTACACATAAATGTTAGGAAACCACATTCTCTACAGCGACAAAAAAATAACAAAATGTAATAATAGAGATAATCAAACAAACAAAATACTCAATATGTATGAGACAAAACACATGAACTATGTAGTAAAACATTAGCAAGCTAAGAAAACATCCACGGTGCAAAATATTAGAGTTTTATTAATTCAAGATGAACATATTATATGCGAACTCCACAAAGATAAATACGCCTAATTGACAAAGCACTGTTAAGATTCTTCCTATAGAAAATAGAGTGAAAAAATGCCATTATGACTTTCTTTCTAAAAATAGAATTAAGTTAAATTTGGTTTAGTTTGACTTCTTAAATTTTTGCTTCGGGAACGTTGCCCCCAAACCTCCATGAAAATGATAGGGAGCGTTTCTCCCCTACAATCCTTATTTGTTAGAAACTAGAGATAATTTCTCCAAGCATCTATTCGCCTCCCTCATGCACATCATGCACGCAGTCTCAGTCTTCTCCCTTGCATGCATAATAGCATTTAATTTTTTATTTATTCTTCAGTTTTAGCTCAGTCCACACTAGTTAATCTTTAGTTTGTTTTTCAATTTGATTAGCTTAGAAAATCTATTTATGTAACCCATGATCACAATTTTTAATAAGGAGAAAAATTATATTAAAGAAATTCTTTCTTGAATGCCGTAGCAATCTGTATCTTGTCTAATTCTTTATTTTCTGCAAATTTTCTTTGCTCTGTTCTTTTTTTTCTCTTTCAAATTGGTATCATGGCCACAAGATCATGGTAGAAGCGCAGCTTAGGCGCTGTTTGAGAAAGAAGAAAAGCGCAGAGTGCAGGTTTGTTGGAATGCACCTGTGTTATTTTCTTTATTGAATTCTTTATTTTTTGCTCTGTTATTGGCAGTAGTATAATATTTATTTCACCAAAAAAAAGAAAAAGTACAAAAATTAAAAAAAAGGACAGCAAAATACATAGATCGATGCAGAGGTAAATAACAACAAAATACAAATAAAGAAAGGATAGCGAAGAAGAGAATGAAAGAGGACAGTGATTTGGGAAGCAACAAAATTCCTAGAAGTGTATAAAGACACTTGATAGAATTCTGCAGCGAGCGTTACAGTAGTTTGAAATATTGGACCAGAACGAAAAGAAGAAATTGTATGCCTCTCCTCCACAGTTTGAATCTCCAACTGTGTAAGCTTGAGACATGGCAACAAACAATAGTATTTCTTAGCTCCAGATTCCTATTTTCAATGGTAATAATTATGATTTTTGGGCAATTAAAATGATAACATTGTTTTACTCACAAGATGTTTGGGATTTGGTAGAGAATGGGTTTGTAGAACCACAGGATGAGGCTGCCCATCAGGGATTAACTTGAGCACAAAAAGAAGCACTGAAAGAGAACAAGAAAAATGATGCAAAAGCTCTATTCTTAATCCAACAGGCAATGGATGAATCTATTTTTTCTAGAGTTGCAGCAGCAATGAGATCCAAGTCAACATGAAAAATCTTGGAGACTACCTATAAAGGTAATACAAAGGTGAAAATAGCTAAATTACAATCTCTTAAGAGAAAATTTGAAAAATTGCAAATAAATGATTCAGAGTCTATAGACCAGTTTATGGGTCAAGTATTGAATATAGTGAATCAAATTATATCTAATGTAGAAATAATAACAGATCAGAAGATCATAGAAAAAAATACTCAGGAGTTTACCCTGCAAATTTGATGCAATAGTTGTAGCTATTGAGGAAACCAAGGATTAAGAACATTTATCAGTAGATGAATTAATGGGATCTTTGTTAACACATGAATTCAGAATGAATAGGAATAACAATACTTCTTTTGAGAATGCTTTCAAGTTTCAAGTATCATTTGGCAGAGGAAGAGGAAGAGGAAGAGGAAGGCCAAACTTCAGAAGAAGAGGCAGAGGCAGAAATGGAAGGTACAACCCAGATCAAGGTGAAAATAATAATCAAAACTACAACAATAGAGGATGTGGCAACAATCACTTCTAGCAAAATTCACAAAGGTTTGATAAATTTAACATTCAATGTTATTACAGCAAAAAATATGGACATTATGCAAGTGAATGCAGAAAAAAACAAGGAGATGTGGACAAGCAGAATGCTAATTACAAAAATGAATCTAGTTCTAATTTTGGAATCTTATTTCTCACTTGTCATGTTGCTCAAGAAAATGCTAGAGATATTTGGTTCTTAGATAGTGGATGTAGTAACCATATGATAGGGAATAAAGAATTGTTTGCAAGTCTTGATGATTTCATAAAACCTGAAATGAAATTAGGAAATAATAACAAAGTGGATGTAATGGGTAAAGGAATAATAAATGTTTTGGCAAAAAATGGTGAAAAAAGGTTTATTCTTGATGTTTATTTTGTACCTGGACTAAAGCATAATCTTATGAGTGTTGGACAGTTAGTACAAAAAAATTACAAAGTATCTTTTATGGATAATGTTTGCACAATACTAGACAAATTTTCAAATGACAGGTTGATAGAAAAAGTGGAGATGACCAAGAATCAAATGTTCTCTCTTCAAATTCAATGCAGCTAAGGAGAAGAGAAATCCCACTTCAAAACCATGCATCTAGACCAATCATGGCTATGGCACTTAAGGTATGGACATTTACATTTTAGAGGTTTGAATTTGTTACAAAAGAAAAATATGGTTAAGGGATTACCACCAATAGAACAGCCAGGAAGTTCATGTGAAAGTTGCATTCTGGCAAAACAGCATAGAGAGTGCTTTCCAGTAGGAGCCTCATATAGAGCAAAGGTAATATTGGAGATAGTCCATAGTGATTTATGTGGACCAATGCAAATTCCATCATTTAGAGGTAGTTCTTATTTCTAACCTTCATTGATGATTTTAGTAGAAAGACTTGGATATATTTTCTCAAAAATAAGTCTGAAGCCTTTGAAAAGTTTAAAAACTTCAAGGCTATGGTTGAAAAGCAGAGTGGCCTTTACATCAAGGTACTTAGATCGGATAGAGGAGGTGAATATATGCCTAATGAATTTCAAGATTTTTTGCAAATATCATGGCATTAAAAGGCAACTGACTACAAAGTACATAGCATAGCAGAATGGTGTAATAGAAAGGAAGAATAGAACAATCATGGAGATGGCTAGAAGCATGTTGAAGGCCAAACATTTGTCAAATGAATATTGGGCAGAAGCAGTAGCATGTGCAATATATATTCTGAATAGAAGCCCAACAAAGAGTGTCAGAGATCAAATTCCACAAGAAGCTTGGAGTGGTAAGAAACATAGTGTACATCATTTCAAAATTTTTGGTTATATTGCTAATTCTCTTATACCATCTAAATTAAGAAAAAAAACTCAATGATAAAGGTGAGAAATGCATTTTTATTGGCTATAGTGAAGAATCAAAGGCTTATAAATTGTATAACCCCATTTCAAAGAAAGTAATTATTAGCAGAGATGTGGAATTTAAAGAAGAAGAAGCACGGGATGGAAGCATGCATTGATAAAACCATCACAATTAGAGCACCAATTTTCCAAAATAAAGAAGAATATGAAGAACAAAATTTGCAAGGTGATCAATCCTCTCCACAAGTAAGAACAAGCACTCCAATAAGAACATCGAGGAGCTTAGCACAAGGTGAATCATTTGGTCATGCATGTCATCCTACTCCAAATTCACAAGTAAGTGATAAATCAAATCCAACTCTTGCCACTTTAAGATCAAGATTTAAAGGTAAGAAAATGAGAAACTTGAATGAGATTTATAATCAAGAAGAAGAGAAGTTAGATTTATGTTCAAATTTTTCTCTTTTCTCTCATGATTCTATGTATTATGAAGAAGCAGTTAATGAGAAACATTGGATAAAAGCAATGGATGAAGAGATGAATGCCATTGAGAGAAACCAAACATGGGATCTAATTAATCTACCTGAAGGTAAGGATTGCATAGGAGTCAAATGGGTTTATAAGAACAAATTTGATGCAGAAGGAAATGTTGAAAAGCACAAGGCAAGGTTAGTAGCAAAAGGTTTTGCACAAGAACAAGGAATTAATTATAATGAAACATTTGCTCTAGTTTCTAGACTTGATACTATTAGAATGGTTTTAGCAATAGCTGCACAAAATAATTGCAATGTATATCAAATGGATGCCAAATCAACTTTTTTGAATGGTTTCTTAGATGAAAAAGTGTATGTGTAACAGCCACTAGGTTATGAAGTGCATGGACATGAAGAAAAAGTCTATAAATTGAAGAAGGCTCTATACGGTCTCAAGCAAGCATCAAGAGCATAGTATAGCAGGATTGATTCATACATGACAAGAAATGGATTTAGCAGAAGCAATAGTGAGCCTACATTGTACACAAAAATTAACAAAGAATGTCAGATTTTGATAGTGTGTTTGTATGTTGATGATTTGATTTTCACTAGAAATTTGTCTGTAGGCACATTTAAATCAGCGATGAAGAAAGAATTTGAAATGACAGATTTGGGATTAATGAAGTACTTTTTGGGCATAGAAGTTGTACAATCAGAGAAGGGAATATTTATTTGTCAAACTAAATATGCAAAAGATGTGTTAAGGAGGTTTAAGATGTTGAATTGTAAATCAGAACCTACACCAGTTGCTACATAGACCAAAATTAGCAAAGAAGACAAAGGGTCTAATGTTGATTCTACAACATTCAAAAGACTAGTTGGAAGTTTGATGTATCTTACAGCTACAAGTCTAGATATCATGTATGGGATCAGTTTAATCTCTAGATTCATGGAGTCACCAAAAGACTCACATTGGCAAGTTGGAAAAAGGATATTGAGATATGTGGCAGGAATAACAAAATATGAAATTTTATATTCCACAATTAATGATTTTAGTTTGATTGGTTTTACTGATAGTGATTTTACAGATAGCATTGATGACAGGAAGAGCACTTTGGACATGACTTTCTTTTTGGAACAAGTGTGGTCATATGGGAATCCAAAAAGCAACCTATAGTGACACTTTCATCAGCTGAAGCAGAGTATGTAGCAGCCACATCAGCAGCATGTCAAGCAACTTGGATGAGAAGAGTATTGATAGACTTATTACAAGCACAAAAAGAGTCAACAACAATCTTTTGTGACAACAAATCAGCAATTGCACTGTCAAAAAATCACATTTTTCACAAGCGGAGCAAGCACATTGATACAAGATTCCATTTTATCAGAGAGTTAGTGAACAATGGAGAAATCCAATTGGAGTTTTGCAGAACTGAAGACCAATTGACAGATATATTCACAAAGGCGTTAGCAAAGGAGACTTTTGATTATCTAAGACAAAATTTAGGCATTGTAAACGTTGAAGAAGTTAGTGGTAGAAATTAAGAGAGTGTTAGAAACTGGAGATAATTTATTGAAGCAGCTGTTCGCCTCTCTCATGCACATCATGCACGTAGTCTCAGTCTTCTCCCTTGCATGCATAACAACACTTAAATTTTTGTTTATTCTTCAGTTTTAGCTCAGTCTGCACTAGTCAATCTTTAGTTTGTTTTTCAGTTTGATTAGCTTAGAAAATCTATTTATGTAACCCATGATCACATTTTTTAATAAGGAGAAAAATCAGATTAAATAAATTCTTTCTTGATTACTGTAGCAATCTGTATCTTGTCTCATTCTTTATTTTTTGCAAATTTTCTTTGCTCCGTTCTTTTTTTCTCTTTCACAATACTTATTGAGGAGTGGGCTATAAACCACGCCGCAAAAAAACCCAAAATTTAACTTTATTATTACATATCTAACAATAAATACTTAGCTAAATAAACTCACTAATTAAATATATATTTACTCAACATTGTAAATCCATTATATATTTATTTTCAAAATATAAACAAAAATACAGATATTTTATGTAATTAAATAATTCCATGTATTATTTTTAGACACATATATACTTATATATAATTATTATCAATTTAAATTTTATTTAAATCATTCTATAATTTTTAAAATATTTTCTAAATATATTTATAGAATTTATTAAAAAAAATATAAATAAACTATTAATTTTTCTCCTTTTAAAACAGTTAGCCACATCCAAAATACAAAACATAAACTTCATAATGTCAAACATGTATTTAAGCTTTGAAATTACCTCGTTCAAGAACTCTGCCACCCCTTGCTTTGATGAGGAGGAGAGCAGCTTTACAGCTACATCATTTCCATCACGCAACCTGCCAAAGTAAACACTTCCAAAGCCACCTTGTCCAATCTTTTGGCTGAAATTCAGCGTAGCTCTCATCATGTCCATTAGACTAAATGAACGGCAAATTTGAGGGGTTGGCACCATTACCGGTAATCCGGCATCTGTCATTTGCTTGTAAATTTGTTATTTAAATTTTAACATAGTATAGAATGGTGAGATACTTTAGATTTTACGGTAAAATAATATTTAATAAACTTAAATATATATAATAATATATTATTTTTGAATATTTAATATTCTATCTATCTATATATATTTAATGTAATTTTAATAACGAGTATCCTAAAATGTGCCATACTTACATACTAATTCAAAGCACATACTGAAAAATTTAATACCAAGGATAATAAGAGTGAAATTTTCTTCATACTTGCATGGGAATTCATCTGATTTCTATTCTTCAAGTAGCTGCTACGTCTGTAGGCAATAATTGCTATCAACACTAGTGAAACAGCGAGCAAGGAGCCCAGGGTTGATTCAACTGATATCCTAATTTTGTAATCTTTGGATTGACACTGATTTTTATCCTTGCACAGATGGTGATTCCCCGAGTACCTGAAGAAGAGATTTACAGAATTATGGGTTATAACCCAATCAGTCTGATCTGCTTACAGTGCTCAAAATTTAAATTGGAATAGACTATAAATTACCTAAGGTCCAATAAACGATTACGTAAAAGCCCTTCTGGAACGACTACACTGAAACTATTGTTCTCCAAATTTCTGGAAAGAATAGGTGAAATACAGAACCCAGATGCAAATATTTAGAATTATCATTGAACAATCCATCCGTTTGTATCTGGATACATAAATATTAATATGTACAGCAGTGCAGTAGATAGGCAAAGCAGCAGATGTTAGAAACTGGAAGATAGATTAGATAATTTCTACAGCTCGCCTCCTCCCTCATGCACGCCATGCACACAGTCTCCACACCTCAGTTCGCATGATAGCAGTTCGTACAAGTAGTTAAAGATTTGTTCAACCTTGTGTGCATGCAGAACAGCAGTCAAACATTTGTTTATTTTTAGTCTTAGTTCAGTTTAGTCTTAGTTATCATGTTAAAGACTGGAGTTAATTATGCAGTCTATTTTCAGTTTGATATGGTTCGAATCTCTATTTATGTAAGCCAGGTTTGGCAGTTTTCAAGAACAAGATCAAGAAAGATCAAAGATTAATAAAATCTTGCTTTTATAATTGCCGTAGCAATCTGTCAAAGTCTGTTTTATTCTCCAATTGCAGAGAAGTTAGAAGAATTGGTAGAAAGAAGAATGAGATGAATGTACAGCAGTGCTGTAGATATGTAAGAAGTGTGCAACTAGTAGAAAGGCAAAGAATCCGAGTATTGAAATGAAATTATATACAATAACATTTTGATCTTTGATTAATAAAATGACTGTTACTCCACATTTTATTTCTATATTTAAATATAAGTTTTTGTGATAACAATCACCATAATTCTATTAGATTGGTATTAGGGCAAAGTTCAAGCATAACTAAAGTTCTTATCAGTAGATCCATCCAAGCAAGAGATACAGATCCCTAATTTTATTAGTCAAGTATGGCAGCCATGAGAAGCATTTTTGCATAAGATTTGATTCCACAGTTTGATGGCAAATATTATCTGTACTGGAATTTTCAAATGAGGACACTTTTCTATTCTTAGGAATTGTGGGAATTGGTGGAGAATGGTCATTCAGAACCAACAAATGATCAAGAATTTAATGCCTTACACAAGCACAAAAAGAGCTGCTGAAGGAGAATAGATATAAAGACTCAAAGTCATTGTGATTCATCGAGAGAAGAGAGATGTGGACAGGTTGGTATTTCCAAGGATTGCAGCAGGAACAAAATCCAAATAAGTTCGGGACATTCTTGGAAAAAGATATCAAGGTTGTAGAGAAGTGAAAATGATAAGGCTACAAATGGTTTGGAGAGATTTTGAAAACTTACAAATGAAAGATTAAGATCTGATCACTGATTTTTCATTCGTTCAATAGAGGCTTATCGGAGACTTAAGGTGTATATTTAAATCGTTAATTAAATTCAATATTATGGGATTTGAGAGAAGAGCCGGAGATAAGTGCAGACTCAATGCATTTAAAACAGAGGATTAAAGTGCATAAACAAAACAGGGCAGAAAAAATAACTGAAATAAAAATACAGAGCAAGAGAGAGAACAGCTACAGCGGTTATAGAAATCAGATCTGCTCTTAAAATTATATATGTATTTATCAACAACAAAACACAGCAATTACAGCTGCACTAAAAACTTATTACATTCACAGTATGTCTCTAGTGGATTTTTCTGCTGCTCCTGATTATATTCTGCCTTTTTTCTGGACTATTTTCTGCTCCTACTCTTACTGCTGTACGCACAGCTGCTTAGAACAAAAAAGGCTCCTTCTATGTTTTTCTAGACAGTTCTTTTCTTTTCGTAGGGCTCAAGGCAAAGGGATAAGAAATTAATATTTTAAATGAGCACCAACAGCTGGCACATGACAAAGACAACATCAACAAAAAAATATTTAATAACAAATCTACCAGGACAGCGGTACAAAACCAAACAGGGCAAATAAAATATTTGACATCAAGTGCCACTGGCCAGCTGATCATAATTAATATATCCAATAAATATCATTTAAGTGCATAAATCACCAAACATCCACGAACTAAAGCAACTTACAGTTCCTTTTAAGTTTTTCAATTTGGATAGACAATCTGGGATTATACCGCTGATGTTGTTGTTTTGAAGGCGTCTGAAAAAACCGAAAAAACCGTTGTTTGTTGTCAACTAGCGAAACCCATAACTAAAATTATTGAATACAATTTAAACTAAAAATTCTGAAACCATTAAAGGTCTTCTGATTAGACTTCACTCACAGTGTCTGCAATTTTGCTAAATTGCACAAATCTGGTAACAATCCTGATAAACGGTTATCCTGAAGAGAACTGTCTAGCAAATAAATTAGAAAGGGTAGTAGATGAATAATCGGAAAACTCAACAATCGCAGACAAATTTTTGAAAAAAAATAGGGGAAAGCAAAAAAATTGGGTTGGAGTCCAGACAAATTTGGAAAATATATTCTTTCATATTTGGCACTATGTCAGCACAATGTCAATTATTCTAAAGAATCTAAAAGATTTAAAAAAAAAAAAAAAAATGGTAATCAAAAGCAGTATAAGAAAAATCCGTCGCTGGCAACCAATAACAACGGCGCTAATCAAGGAACCCAGATCTTAGAGAATTCTTCTAGAGTAGTATCCAGAGGCATACATGCTATAAGGGAGACTCGGGCTTGTATCAATAGCCTCTTCCTCAAGCAAAACAATGAAAATTTTGAACCTCGGAAGCAGAAGGTATGTTTGGGGAGAAGATTCCAAGAAATCTTTATAGCACATTACAATATGACAGAAGCATTGAAAGATAATTTAATTCATATATAAAATCTCATGGAAAATAATAGGAATGAAGAGTGACTCGACACTTAGATGTTGAGCATGATCCGAGTTAATACAAATGAGATTGAAAGCATGTAAAATTACCTGATATGACAAACGTAATGGCGCACTTGTCAGAATATAGAGAGCATACAAAAAACAAGAACTCAAACAAATAAATAAAAACTGAACACAATTGTTACAGCAATCTCTTGAAGGATAAGATTTTATTGATCTTCAATTTTCTTTGCTTACAAAGATAATTTAATTCATATAAAAAATCTCATGAAAAATAACAGGTATGAAGAGTGACTCGACAGTTAGATGTTGACCATGATCCGAGTTAATACAAATGAGATTGAAAGCATGTAAAATATCTTGATACGACAAACGTAATGGCGCACTTGTCAGATTATAGAGAGCATATAGAAAACAAGAACTCAAACAAATAAATAAAAACTAAACACAATTGCTACAGCAATCTCTTGAAGGATAAGATTTTATTGATCTTCAATTTTCCTTGCTTACAATGATGCGCACAAGCGTCTTTAAATAGATTTGAATACAAACAATAATTTAAAAAACAAACTCAAGACTAGTTTTAGTCTTTATATGCAAACTAACTCTCTAACAGTTTAACTAACTGTTTGTTAACTAACAGAATTCTTGCTGTCAGTTTATTAACTGAATGCTTAACTACAGCTAACTGCTTGCATGCATGAGGAGTGGAGAAATTAACTCTTATTAATCTTGAGTTTCTAACAACACTTACACCATTAGCACTGTATTTAGATTCTAGAACCATAGAGCCCAAGAAATCTATCAAGTGGAGGAGATCGAAGAAGAGAAAGAAAACTGAGGCACTTCCCCTCAGCCTAAGTGTGCATCTCTAGGCTCAACTCTATAATATCGGGTTATATGTCATAAGACTTTTTGGCTCCCAAGTGTTTCAGGTCTTCTGGACTTTTATCATTTTACATGTCTATCTTTAAATAATAAAAATTGACTTGTTAAAAAAAAAAAGAGAGAGAGTATAATAAAAATGAATTATATAGAAACCTATGAATGAGGATTTCTCACATGCTTCTCAATTCAGTGATGTCGATGATGCGCTTTAGCACAGATCCAAACAGATCCCTTCCCGATAAATCCCTAATAAAGAGGAGACGAAGCATATCCTTATCAGTTTTCTTGAATTAAACATGGTGTATCATCAAATTACAACTTAGTGATATCTTTGAACTTACATTTCCACGACCCTAACTGTATTGTTATTATTGCAGCTGATTCCGTCCCACGCTATAGAAAAACAAGGATCGGATACCCAGTTGTTTATATTGAAATCTCTTTTAATGGAGAGAAGTGCATTAACTGCAAGTGAAAGATGATCGATGTTTATTATTCATTTATATTTTTACTTCATTTACATTTAAAAATTCTATTAAAATATTAGAATGTCTAATTTTTTTTAATTTATGTTGTATGTAAAATCATTGAATTATATAAAATTTTGAAATTTCTAATCATATTTCAAAAATAACATATAAAGGATTTACAGATATTTAACACTCATTGGCACCCAAAAATAGATAAATTGCCCATTTTGAATTGATCAATGCCAACATATCCTGAGTTTAACCCCCACACAGTTTTAACTGTGGAATGTCAGAAAACATCAGAGTCGTCAGGGTATCATACCGTCGCTTCGATAAGTTTCCTTCTTGCTGTCGATTATTTTATAATACTTGATAGCATTTATGAGAGGACCACGGTTAAACTTTCCCTACTCATCTTCTATTGTTTCAAGCGAGACTATTCCTTCCACTCCGGTGTCGTTGTATGTCACCGGCACCTCTAGAGCATAATTTTTCTGTGAAAAACTTATATTACCAACATTTTTTTCATTTATCATAGCTTTAAATTTCCTTGATTCCGAACTGGTAAGGGCCTCGATCTCTGCAAAGTATAATACAACTAAGGTTCTGCTAATTTCTCTTTCCAGATGTATATGTAATGGGGTGGTTGACGTTTGGACAATAATGGCTGTCTGCATTACAATGGCAGGTGGAAAATTGCTGCTGCTATTTTTATTAGCAAAAAAATTCTCTGAGCTTCCATACCTGACAAGGCTATTCATACTCGAGTCACCGTCCGGTGACTAGAAGCGATCGAATGGATCTTGAGGATACCTGATTAGTTACATCATAATTTGTTATTCATGAGGTCAATGATTAATTATGTGGAAATGCTAGTTCAAAAAATAAATATAATCGTGATCTACATGTAAAATTGTAGTGGAATCTGTAAAATAAATTATAGATCTTGCTGGAAAAGCAGTATTAAATTGAAAACTTGCAGATCGAAAAACAGAGAAGAGAAAAAAAAACAGAGCAGCTTCTTGAAAAAAAACTTAGAATTTTTCATTGACTTCAAAGATGCATTAATCTTACATTATCTAAACCTCCTTTGTTAGCTTAACTCATGCACATGAGCTTAACTCACGCACATGCAACAGTTAGAGAGCATTCGTTAGTGGAAGCATGCAATTGTTAGATCCAAGATCATCCGTTATTCATGCGCAGCAGAGTCAACTGGCATAAGAGGTGGAGATAACTGGGAATAAGTGGAGATAACTGGGAATAAGTAGTGCTAACACCCCCCTTAAGTCTAACTATGGAGACAAAAAAAAGAGGAAAGAGGGAAAACCCTATGGGAATAAAACCCCCCCTCAAAAGTACACTAAGTGTGCATGGCAGCTACTGTGTTGCAGTGTTCTTCACACCAAGAAGGTCTCGTAGAAAATGAAACTTTTGCTCAGTGAATGTCTTCGTGAAGATGTCGGCAATCTGTTTAGAAGTGGCACAGTACTGCAAGTCGATGACTCCATCATGTATCAATTCGCAGATGAAGTGCATGTGGATCTTGATGTGTTTGGTCCGTTTCCATTGTATGGGATCTCTACAAACCTTCAGTGTACTTTGATTGTCATATCAAATGACAGTCGGATGATGAAAGAAGATACCAAGCTCAGTTAGGAAGTGTTGCAGCCAAATGACTTGAATGGTAGTGTTGACTGCACCTCTATATTCAGCCTCTGTTGATGATAAAGCAATGGTAGATTGCTTCTTACTTGACCAACAAATGGGCCCTAATCCCAAACTAAGAACATATCCTGAAGTGGACTTGCAATCAATGTTATCACCAGCCCAGTCAGAATCAGTGTAGCCAATGAGATCCAAAGCACAACTTGCTGAATAATGAATCCCATAGCAAATGGTTCCCTGGACATAGCGAAGTATATGCTTGGCAGCCTTCCAATGTAGCTCATGCAACTCTTGCATGTATCTAGAAACAACCCCCACTGCATATGAGAGATCTGGACAAGTGTGAGTGAGATAAAGAAGACTCCCCACAAGTTGACGGTAGCGTGTGCAATCAACCAATGGTGTATCCTTGCCATCTTCAAGCTTGACCCCTGATAGGAAAGGTGTGACAGCGACTTGCAGTCAGTCATGTGAAACCAAACCAAGAGATCTCGTGCATACTTGGATTGAGCAACTGTGATTCCTGATTGATTTTGGCTGATTTCAAGGCCAAGAAAAAAATGTAGGAGACCCATGTCTGTCATAGAAAATCTATCATGCAAAATGGTTTTAATTGCACTAATGGCGGTGGGTGAATCACCTATTATTAGTAGATCATCTACATAGAGTACTATGAGCAACAAAGAATCAGATGTTCTTAGCATATAAACATTTGGATCAGATTTGCATCGTATGAAATTTTGAGACAGAAGATAAGAATCCATTTTAGCATACCAAACTCTAGGTGCCTGCTTGAGGCCATAGAGTGACTTCTTGAGTTTACATACCAATGAGAAATTTTGTATATACCCTTGTGGCTGCTCCATGTAGATCTCCTCCTCAAGATCACCATGAATAAATGCATTCTTCACATCCATGTGATGAACCTCCCACCTTCTTGATGCTGCAATGGCAAGAGCCAATCGAATGGAGTCCATTTTTGCCACTGGAGCAAAAGTCTCATCATAGTTAATGCCATGAACTTGTTGAAAACCTTTGGCGACCAACCGTGCTTTGTATCTGCTCACATGTCCTTTGGCTGATTTATTTGTCCTATAGACCCATTTACATCTGACAAGCTTGCGATTGGAAGGAAGTGGAACCAAATCCCAAGGTTGGTTTGCAATGAGGGAGTTGTACTCCTCTTCCATGGCTGCTTCCCAAAGAGGATTCCCTGTAGCTTTTGCATAAGTCTGAGGGTCAGATGCTAAAACCACATAGGCATACATCAGCATGATGGGCTCAGTAGCTGAGAGTGCATGAGGGACTTCATATATATTAGCTAAGCTCCTTGTTCTTTGATTTTCCACATGGGATACTGAATCATCACTCGAATCCAAATCAAGGATTGGTTGTGGATCAGCATATGCATGCTCATGTTCCTCTGAATCAGATTCAGAAATATCTGAAATAAGATCAGAATGATTGCATGTATCTCTGAGATTTGTAAGATGAGGAAGCATAGAGGTGGTGGCATGTTGTACCTGAGATGCATGTGGAAGATTTTCATCAAAGTAGACACTCCTTTCAATGAAGAGTGTTTCTGTTGAAAGATCTAGTAGTCTATATCTCTTTACACCATCTGGATATCCAACAAAGATGCATTCTTTGCTTTGAGGCTCCAAAGCCTTCCTCTTATTTGCAGGAATGCATGCCCAAGCACGAGATCCAAAGATGCAAAAATGTGTGACTTCTGGTTGCTTGCCTCTCCATGCTTCAAAAGGTGTTTGTCCTGTGACAAATTTGTGAAAATATCTGGTTTGTATGTACGAAGCATAGTTGATTGCTTCAACCCACAATTTGGAGGGAAGGGACCTAGCATGCAACATGTAGCTAGCCATCTCTTTCAAAGATCGTTTCTTTCTCTTAGCTACCCCATTTTGTTGTGGAGTGTATGGAACTGTGTTCTGCAATTATATTCCTACTTCATCACAAAGATGTTGGACATCATTGTTGACATACTCCCCTCCATTATCTGTGCAGAGGATCTTGATCATTTTCCCAGACTGCTTCTTTGCATGGGCTTTGAAAATTTTGAGATTCTCAAACACCTCAGATTTGAATTTGAGAAAATACACCCATGTGTATCTTGTGTAATCATCAATGAATGTTAACACATATCTGGCTTTGCTCATGGAAGGTTCAGGAAATGGACCCATAAGATCGCTGTGAACAAGCTCTAAAGGAGAGAAGGCTCTCCATGCATTCCCCTTTGGAAACTTTTCTTGTGGATGCTTTCCAAGAGCACATCCTTCACAAATTTCATCAGAAAAGTCTATGGCTGGTAAGCCTTTAACCATTCCCTATTTGTTAAGTTGCTGCATGTATCTAAAATTTAAATGACAAAATCTTTCATGCCAAATTCTACTTTCATCATTTGCATGTGTTAGAAGTAAAGTAGAATCTGATTTAGCAACAAAATCAGAAAAAGTGTACAGATAAGATTGACGATTTGCCTTACCAACAACAATTTTAGAGTTGTCTTGCATGTCAAATATGGTCACCGAATTAGGGGTGAATTCAACTCTCCTATCGATTCTAGTATGTGTCATTTGATACGCAGAAAGAAGATTAACAGAAAGCTTTGGAATATGTAAGACATTCTCAAAACTTCCAATTCCAACCTCTACCCTCCCTATTCCAGTTGCCTCTACAGGAGAACTGTCTCCCATGAGAATAGGAGAACCAAAGCTTGGTTTCAAAGAAGAAAGAGCTTCTTCTGTGGCTGCCATGTGGTGTGAAGCTCCAGAGTCTATGATCCATGCATTTGAAGAAGAATGAATAGCAATCAATGCATAAGCATTGTCTCTTGTTTCAGGTGCTTTTTCTTCCTGCTTCTTCTTGGCACTCTCAGGGATAAGGCTACCAAGATTATGTTGTTGAAGTGTCTGAGCCATGAGATCAATGGTCTTCTTCATGCATGATGATTCTAGATGGTACCCACGGTTGCAATAGCTACACTTTGATTTGCCCTTTTTGTCCTTCTTTTCTTTTGAGCCAGTAGATCCATCTGGAGGTTTGGGATTGCCTTTCTTTCTTGGATATGAATCCTTTTTTTCTTTGCCTTTGAATTGTTGGTTGGATTTGGAATTTTTCTTCCCACTTGCATGCACAACAAGTGCATGAGCTTTGGAATTCTTCAATGTGCCCATCTTTATAAGCTCATCCTGCTCATGTACTAGAGACTCAATGAAGGTATCTAGTGTGGGCATCTTCCAAGTTGCTCCTGTTGTGAGCCTAACTATGTGGAAAGCAGAGACAAATACTGCATATTTTGGACCCAACTTTGATAGAATAGAAAGGATTAATTTGCTTTCTTCCTTGGATTTGTCAATACCAGATCCTTTGAGCTGAAGCAATAAGGCCTTGAACTTTGTGAAGAAATCTTGAATATTATCAAAAATCCTTGGATCTAAGAGTTGAGCTCATTTTCAAGGATATGACCTCGCATTTCATCTTGCTTTCCAAAAAGAGTCTCCAATGTATTCCAAACTTGGTTTGGAGTTATACATGCCTCAACATGAAATGACAATTCTGGAGAGATGGATAAGCATAGCAAACCAAATGCTTCATCCATGCGGTTGAAGTGTTTGGATTTTTCAACTGCTGGATTGGGTTCAACCTCTGTATTCATAACTATCTGATAGAGGCCTCTACTTCTGAGCTGAAGTAGAATCTTTGGCTTCCAATCAAAATAGTTGTATGGTGTGAGAATGGCAGAGGGTGAACATTCCATTTTTCAGCTCTAATCTTCTATATCTACAAAAAAAGTACTGTACTTCTTCTTTCTGGCAACTTGGCTCTGATACCATGTAAAATTGCAGTGGAATCTGCAAAATAAATTATAGATCTTGCTGGAAAAGTAGTATTGAATTGAAAACTTGCAGATTGAAAAATAGAGAAGAGAAAAAAAACAGAGCAACTTCTTGAAAAAAAACTTAGAATTTTTCATTGACTTCAAAGATGCATTAATCTTACATTATCTAAACCTCCTTTGTTAGCTTAACTCATGCACATGAGCTTAACTCATGCACATGCAACAGTTAGAGAGCATTCATTAGCGGAAGCATGCAATTGTTAGATCCAAGATCATCCGTTATTCATGCGCAGCAGAGTTAACCGGCGTAAGAGGCGGAGATAACTGAGAATAAGCGGAAATAACTGAGAATAAGTAGCGCTAACACTACATCCTCAAGAGTAATGGATCACACCAATCCATTTTTAATACATATGAATTATTAATTTCTTATTCATGTGTATTCATCTATGTTAGTATTATATAAGTTTAAATATTTTTTATCCTTAAAATATTGTTGCCTAAATCATTTGACGATAATAATGGGAAGTGTTACACCTACATCTTAAAAAGGACTATAAACCGTACCACCAAAAAAAATCTAACTTTTAATTTTATTGTCACAACATTTAAAATATGATTATGAATCTCCACTAATATAATATATATGAATCAATTTAAAGTAGCTGAAATTTTTAACCCATTGCAAATATACCGTTTGAATAAATAAATATATACCTGATATCGTTGGGCGATTTACCACCCAAATCACTTCTGGATAATGAGCTCAACATTGTTCCAGGCTGCAGACCATACATCCCACTTAAAAGACTCCTCAGCTGGATTGCAGACACGAAAGGATCACTGTCATCCGAAGTTCGAATCAAGCAAACATAGATCACACCATTATGACTAGTCAAGATCCTTTCTCTGGCCGGTTGTATTTTTGTACCATAGTCGATGGATATAGTCTTCTGACTAAGCATTCCTTGCGTCTCGAAGGAGACATTGAAGGTCGGAAGCTTTTGGGATATATTATAATTACCATTAAAAAACCAGAGTTGTAATAGATAGGTTACATTACGACTTACAGGCAATCGATAGCAAGACTTATTCAGAGGTTTAGGGAAAAAAACGCAAATACTGCATGTGGGCAGATATATTTGACATTTTAACCTCTGATATATATGAGTTTATTTGATGTATTAAAGAATTTGTTAAAATGTTAGGAAATCATTCATTTTACAATACCAAATAAATAATAAAATGTAATGACACAAATAATTAAAGTATAAAATATTTAACATGTAAGAGACAAAATACATGATTTATGTGGTAAAATTTTAGTAAATTAAGGAAACATCTACGTTATAAGATATGACGCTTTACTAATTCTAAGATATATATATTACATATGAGCTCATTGTGTAGATTACATGCTAACTTTACAAAGATAAATACATCTGATTGGCAAAGCACCATTTGTTAGAAACTGAAGATTAACAAGAGATAATTTCTCCACTTGACACTTAACTGTCTATTCCACCTCCCTCTGATGTCCGCTCCTTCTCATGCACAACAGTTAACAAACAGTTAGAGATCAGTTAGTTCAAATAGTTAAACATCAGTCTTACTCCTTGCTCAACTTGCATGCAGTAGGAGTTGAAGTTAGTTTTAGATTAGTTAATGATTAGTTTAGTTTCAGTTTGATTTGCCAAGAAAATCTATTTAAAGATGTCTTGGGCACAGCTTTGTAATGCAAGAATCAAGAAGTTTAATAAATTCTTGTTTTCCAAAATTGTTGTAGCATTCTGAGTTATGTTCTTATTTTTTGTTGTTATGCTCTACTTTTTTTGCTAACAAATTGGTATCAGAACCAACAGGGAGTGGCAAGGAGAGGTGCCCAGCAAGAAAGGAGGCCGTAGAGGGAGTAGATTGTGAGAGCTGCAGCCAAAGAGCCTGCACAAAAGAGTAATGAAAAGCTTGATAGATGCAGCAGAATTCTTGTAAGTGTCGACATCGAGTAGCAGTCTGTTACAAGCATATAATAGAGCTGAAGAGTGTACGAAGTCATCTGGGATAAAGTGCATGGGAAAGAAGCACATCTGTGCCACTACCAATCTTCGTTGAATGCTGACTATTTATGACAGCAAATAAATCTCTTCCAAATATTTCTTTTGCTCAGTTGTTATTTACGCCTTCTTTAATACATATAAAATACTTTTTCTTTCTCTCTTTCGAGTACCTTTGAGATTCTTCCAGCGAAGGCAACCAGATGCACTGTTTTTGATATATCTGTCAATTTTGATATACTAAATAGAAATACTCTATTTAAAAAGAATAATAATAAAAATTTGCAACCACTTTGAAAGGCGTTGAAGACTCAGAAAAGATTATGGTATAAGAGAGCGAAGGTAGCTCATTGTTTACAAGAAGAAAGCCACCTGTGTTGAAGGTTACAGACCGCTCAAGGAAGAATAGCAGCCGCACGCTTGAAAACTAAGATTTGCCAAATGCAGTCAAAGAAAAGCTTTGGTGTAAGGAGGATTTAGTCGCTTTAGCGTGAAACGTGGAAATGAATAACAGTATTTCTCAGCCTCAAATTCTTGTTTTCAATTGTAAGAATTACGATTTTTGGGCAATTAAAATGAGAACATTGTTTTGCTCACAAGATGTTTGGGATTTGGTAGAGAATGGTTTTGTAGAACCACAGGATGAGGCTGCCCATCAGGGATTAACTCGAGCACAAAAGGAAGAGCTTAAAGAGAACAAGAAAAAAGATGAAAAAGCTTTATTTCTAATCCAACAGGGATTAGATGAATCTATTTTTTTAGAGTTGTAGCACCAACAAGATCCACATCGGCATGAAAAATCTTGGAGACTATAAAGCTAATACAAAGGTAAAAATTGCTAAATTGCAATCTCTTAGAAAAAGTTTTGAAAATTTACAAATGAATGATTCAGATTCAATAGACCAGTTTATGGGTTAAGTATTGAATATTGTGAATCAAATTAGATCTAATAGAGAAACTATAACGGATCAGAAGATCATAGAAAAAATACTCAGGGGTTTATCCAACAAATTTGATACAATAGTTGTAGCTATTGAGGAAACCAAGGATTTGGAACAGTTATCAGTAGATGAATTAATGGGTTCTTTGTTAACACATGAATCTAGAATGAATAGGAATAACAATACTTCTCTTGAGAATGCTTTCAAGTCATAGGAATCATTTGGTAGAGGAAGAGGAAGAGGAAGGTCAAACTTCAGAGGAAGAGGCAGAGGCAGAACTGGAAGGAACAATCCAGATCAAGGTGAAAATAGTAATCAAAATTAAAACAATAGAGGACGTGGCAACAATCACTTCCAAAAAATTTCACAGAGGTTTGATAAATCTAACATTCAATGTTATTATTGCAAAAATATGGACATTATGCAAGTGAATGCAGAAAGAAACAAGGAAATGTGGACACGCAGAATGCTAATTATACAAATGAATCTAGTTCTAAACTTGAAAGCTTATTTCTCACTTGTCATGTTACTCAAGAAAATGCTAGAGATATTTGATTCTTAGATAGTGGATGTAGTAATCATATGACGGGGAATAAAGAATTTTTTGCTAGTCTTGATGATTCTGTAAAATCTGAAGTGAAATTAGGAAATGATAAGAAAGTGGATGTAATGGGTAAAGGAGTAACAAATGTTTTGGCAAAAAATGGTGAAAGAAGGTTTATACTTGATGTTTATTTTGTACTTGGACTACAGCATAATCTTATGAGTATTGGACAGTTAGTATAGAAAGGTTACAGAGTATCCTTTATGGATAATGTTTGCATAATACTAGACAAGTTTCCAAGTGACAAGTTGATAGGAAAAGTGGAGATGACCAAGAATCAGATGTTGCCTCTTCGAATTCAGTGCATCTAAGGAGAAGAAGAAGCCCACTTCAAAACCATGCATCTAGACCAATCATGGCTATGACACTTAAAGTATGGACATTTACATTTTGGAGGTTTGAATTTGTTACAGAATAAAAATATGGTGAAGGGATTACCACCAATAGAACATCCAAGAAGTTCATGTGAAAGTTTCATTCTGGCAAAACAACATAGAGAGAGCTTTCCAGTAGGAGCCTCATATAGAGCAAAGGTAATATTGGAGTTAGTCCATAGTGATTTATGTGGACCAATGCAAATTCCATCATTTGAAGGTAGTACTTATTTTCTAACCTTCATTGATGACTTTAGTAGAAAGGTGTGGATATATTTTCTAAAAAATAAGTCTGAAGCCTTTGGAAAGATTAAAGAATTCAAGGCAATGGTTGAAAAGTAGAGTGGCCGTTACATCAAGGTACTTAGATCAAATAGAGGAGGTGAATATATGTCTAATGAATTTCAAGATTTTTGTAGATATCATGGCATTCAAAGGCAATTGAATACGAGGTACACACCACAGCAGAATGGTGTAGCAGAAAGAAAGAATAGAACAATCATGGAGATGGCTAGAAGCATGTTGAAGGCCAAACATTTGTCAAATAAATATTGGGCAGAAGCAGTAGCATGTGCAGTATATATTCTGAATAGAATTCCAACAAAGAGTGTCAGAGATCAAATTCCACAAGAAGCTTGGAGTGGTAAGAAGCATAGTGTGCATCATTTCAAAAAATTTGGTTGTATTGCATATTCTCTTATACCATCTAAATTGAGAAGAAAACTTGATGATAGAGGTGAGAAATAAATTTTTATTGGCTATAGTGAAGAATCAAAGGCTTATAAGTTGTATAACCCCATTTCAAAGCAAGTGATTATTAGTAGAGATGTTGAATTTAAGAAAGAAGAAGCATGGGATGGTAGCACCATCACAATTAGAGCACCAATTCCACAAAATGAAGAAGAATCTGAAGAAAAAAAATTTCAAGGTGATCAATCCTCTCCACAAGCAAGAACAAGCACTCCAATAAGAACACCTAGGAGCTTAGCACAAGGTGAATCATCTGGTCATGCATGTCATCCTACTTCAAATTCACAAGTAAGTGATGAATCAAATCCAACTCTTGCCACTTTAAGATCAAGATTTAAAGGTAAAAAAATGAGAAACTTGGATGAAATTTATAATCAAGAAGAAGAAAAGTAAGATTTGTGTTCAAATTTTACTCTTTTCACTCATGATCCTATGTATTATGAAGAAGCAGTTAATGAGAAACATTGAATTAAAGCAATGGATGAAGAAATAAATGCCAATGAAAGAAATCAAACATGGGATCTAACTAATCTACCTGAAGGTAAGGATTGCATAGGAGTCAAATGGGTTTATAAGACCAAATTTGATACAGAAGGAAATGTTGAAAAGCACAAGGAAAGGTTAGCAGCAAAAGGTTTTGCACAAGAACATGAAATTGATTATAATGAAACATTTTCTCCGGTTTCTAGACTTGATACTGTTAGAATGCTTTTAGCAATAACTGCTCAATATAATTGGAATGTATATCAAATAGATGTCAAATCAGCTTACTTGAATGGTTTCCTAGATGAAGAAGTATATGTGAAACAGTCACCAGGTTATGAAGTGCAAGGACATGAAGAAAAAGTCTACATATTGAAGAAGGCCCTTTATGGTCTCAAGTAAGCACCAAGATCATGGTATAGCAGGATTGATTCATACATGACAAATAATGGAATCAATAGAAGCAATAGTGAGCCTACATTGTACACAAAAATCAACAAAGTAGGTCAGATTTTGATTGTGTGTTTGTATGTTGATGATTTGATTTTCACTAGAAATTTTTCTATAGACACATTTAAATCAGCAATGAAAAAAGAATTTGAAATGACAAATTTGGGATTAATGAAGTACTTTTTGGGCATAGAAGTTGTACAATTAGAGAAGGGAATTTTTATTTGTCAAACTAAATATGCAAAGGATGTGTTAAGGAGGTTTAAGATGCTGAATTGTAAACCAGCACCTACACCAGTTGCTATAGGGACCAAAATTAGCAAAGAAGACAAAGTCTCTAATGTTGATTCTACAACATTCAAAAGACTAGTTGGCAGTTTGATGTATCTTATAGCTACAAGACCAGATATCATATATGGGGTCAGTTTAATCTCTAGATTCATGGCATCACCAAAAGACTCACATTGGCAAGTTGGAAAGAGGATATTGAGATATGTGGTAGGAACAATAGAATATGGAATTTTATATTCCACAACTAATGATTTTAGTTTGATTGGTTATACTGATACTGATTTTGCAGGTAGCATTGATGACAGGAAGAGTACTTCTAGACATGCCTTTCTTTTAGGAATAGGTGTGGTCACATGGGCATCCAAAAAGCAATCTATAGTGACACTTTAATCAGTTCAAGTAGAGTATGTAGCAGCCACATCAGCAGCATGTCAAGCAACTTGGATGAGGAGAATACTGATAGATTTATTAAAAACACAGAAGGAGTCAACACCAATCTTTTATGACAACAAATCAACAATTGCATTTTCAAAAAATCATGTTTTTCACAAAAGGAGAAAGCACATTGATACAAGATTTCATTTTATTAGAGAGTTAGTAAACAATGAAGAAATCCATCTAGAGTTATGCATATCTAAAGACCAATTGGAAGATATATTCACAAAGGCATTAGCAAAGAAGACCTTTGATTATCTAAGACAAAATTTAGGCATTGTAAATGCTGAAGTAGTTAGTGGTAGAAATTAAGGGGGATTGTTAGAAACTGAAGATTAATAGGAGATAATTTTTCCACTTGACACTTAACTATTTGTTCCACCTCCCTCTGTTGTCCACTCCTTCTCATGCACAGCAATTAACAAACAGTTAGAGATCAGTTAGTGCAAGCAGTTAAACAACAGTCTTACTCCTTGCTCAGTTTGCATGCAGTAGTAGTTGAAGTTAGTTTTAGATTAGTTAAGGATTAATTTAGTTTCAGTTTGATTTTCCAAGAAAATCTATTTAAAGATCTCTTGGGCACAACTTTGTAATGTAAGAATCAAGAAGTTTAATAAATTCTTATTTTCCAGAATTGCTATAGCATTCTGAGTTCTATTCTTATTTTCTATTGTTATGCTCCATTTTTTTTGCTGACACCATTATGATTTCTCCTCTTAAAAATGGAGTAGAAAAATGCCATTAGGAATTCTTTTCTAAAAATAGAATCCAAGAGAATTTATCTTCTTTGAAATAGGTGTTTGAGTCTTTGATTTTTTGTCCCTTGCAATAATAGTGGAGGCCTTTGCCCACCCCCATCGAGGAGTGGGCTATAAACCACATTGTAAGAGGATCCAAAATTTAACTTGGTTGTCATATATTTAACATAAAAGAAACTAGAATTAATATACAAATAAATATATGGGGATCATTTGGTAGCTATAAGAAGTAGACAAAGGAAGTCATGAGAGAACAAGAAAGATAAGAACACAATATTAGAAGACTTATTTGTATGCAACAACATATATTATAAAAGAAGTTTTTATCATGTTCATTATCTGAGTATGTATGTTTGTGCATGCGATTCAATTACAAATGTGTATGTGAATATTTTTTTTAAAGTGGTATTATAGCATACCTTCATACTACTATTAGAGCTACAATATTTAGGCAACATATCAAGATAGTTGAAGTATGGTGAGCATGTGTAGTAATAGTCTTATTCAAAATGATATTTATTGGTTTGATAGAAAAATTTATGTGTATTGGAGCATCCAAATGAAAAAAATTTTTAGTTCTCAAGAATTATGGGAGCTTATGGAGAATAGTTTTACAGAACCAGTAAATCAAGGAGCTGAAAATACCTAAACATAAACAAACATATTCTTAAGGAGAAGAATAAGAAAGATACCAAGGCATTATTTTTCATCCAATGTACACTGGATATGTCAATTTTAACAATGATTGTAAGGGAAAAAAAAGGTCCAAGAAAATGTACGATAATTTGTAAAACTCATATCAAAGAAACATCAAAATCAAAATGTTAAAATTATAGATGCTTATAAAAGATTTTCAAAATTTTCAAATAAAATATTTAAAGTTTATTATTTTGTTTCTCATGTAATAAATAATGTTAATCAAATGAATTTAATGAATTTTTTTGACTAATTCTGACCCTATTATTGTAGTTATTTAAGATTCAATATATTTTTCATAAGTTTTGTTGATGAACTTATGTGGCCTTTAAAAGTTCATGAGCAAACACTGAACAAGATAGATTTTTCTCCTCAAGAACATTCATTAAAATCACATGTTTTGGTTAGTAGTAACAATGGCACAAGAGCAAGATGTGGAAGAAATAAAAGAGAAGAGGAAGTGGCAAAATATTCCTTAAAGAAGTAATAATAAATTATTATTATTTTTTTGAAAGTAAAGAGGCAAAGGCAACAAATATAACCATAATAATACATATAGAGGTCAAAGGTATTACTAATATAATGCTTAGTTTTATTATTGCAAGAAGAACTTTGCTCATTATGAAAATTAGTGTAGAAAGAAACAACGTGATATTAATAAGAGAAGTATAAATTTTTTAAAAATATATAAAGTTGAGAGTAAAAATAATAGTTTAATGTTTATTGCTTGTAATATTATTGAAGAAAGTGAAAAAGATGTGTGGTTTTTAGATAGTGGTTATATTAATCACAAAAGTGGTTCTAAGTAGAAATATTCATTACTTATTTATAGCACATTTGCATTTACAAGCCAATACATGCCTACATTACAATAAGTAAAATATTGCTATAATTCATAAGGATTCCATTTATAGGATCAATTAGTGCTCCACAAAGTTACATCAAGGGGATTTCACAAGAGATATTTTTAAAAAAACTTCTAAAGGTGGGTAAGGCAACATTTAATCCACAAGGTGACCATTATCCATGAAATCTATATATCTATATAATTATTGGCAGTTTCTTAAAAAAATTATCTTGTATTTAATATAATATCTTTAAAATTTGATTATATTTTATGATTAGAAATCATAAATACATTTACATTTTCATCAAATTTAAGTTCTTTCACAAAGACACGATGACTCAATACATAACACGTAAGCAAACTAAATATAATTATAAAACAATAGTAAAAAATATATGCACCAAAACACAAAGGCAAAAAACATATTATTGTTTGTGTGAAGAACACAAAGTGGCTTTACTTTTACCCAAAGCCCTCCACCACAAATTTTTCGAAACCATGTTTCATTTGTGTGTTAGCATTGAGCTTCTTTTGTACAAGAGATCACGGATGCCTATAGAGACTCAACTTTCATTATTTTGATCATATGCCATTGTTTCTTTTGGAAAATAAAAGGTCTTAGTTGGGGCATTTAATTGATCATATTGTGTTTGGGTAAAATAATCTTTTAGATGCTCTGTTGTTTCTAATACTTTAGTTTCCGTAGAATCATTCACTCTTTAACCAAAATTAAAAGGGTTAGAACTTAATTTGAGATTAGAATTGTTGTCCGTGGTTTTCTCTTGAACTTTCTCCTTTTTTAAACGATGCTTTGGAGGGGGAGGTTCTTTCCTTTTCTGCTGATCCCTTAAAGTCCTCCTTTGCTAAAGTCGTCCTCGTTTTTTAGAACATTTATTTTGAAACCCATAGCTAAAAGCATATTTCGTACGCAAAATTTATTAATGTTGACTGTGGAGGTTTTCTGCCACCATTAAAGGCGGAGGCTGCGAATCGGAAATTCAACAAAGACTTATTGTTAATCAAAATAGCATCTGCATGGAAGGTAGCGAACTTAAGATTTGAAGTCAATAATTTTCATGACCACAAATCTTCAACACTGACTCGTTCACAGATCTTATCCCATACGGCATCTTCCTGCTAAAATCTTATTCCATAGAAAATATACGTAGACCGGTTTCACATTCATTTACACAATCTGGTCTTTTACGGCAGGGGTGGATTACATAATGATTATAAGAAGCAGCCTTGCCATGTATTGCTATACCATTATTTCTTTGTATTGCATTGAAAGTCCAGCATGAAGAAGTATGTGGTTGTGCTAATTTTGTTTTTGGCAATGCGGCTAGCTGAGAAATAATTCAGGCTCAAGAATTTTATATAGCGCCAGCTCCGGACTGGAATCCGAAGTATGATCAATTTGCAAGGTCAAGGCTAAGGGTCCGCCGTCAAGATGGAATGTAACTGGGAATTGTTAATTTCTTGGCAGTAAATGGCAAATTATGATAATAAGTATTATATTTGGTTAGAAGTATTTTATTTACTTTCCAATAATACAATGAATTTTAAGATTGTCTATGCTTGATAATAAAACTACGGTGCAAGATTTGATATCATCATAGGGCTTGCAAATGTCTCTGATTGATAGTAGTTGTGCATACAAAACTAACGATTGTCACTGTAACATAAACTGATTAAGAAACAGACACTTAAGAAATTTTATCCCCATTTATTATTTGCATATTTGAATCCTGATGTTCCTCAATTAATGATAACCAAATAAATTCTTATGCAGTTCTTGAATTTGATCTACCAATGTGATTGATCCCAAATTACAATATCAATTATTATTGTCAGAAAGTTTTCAATTACAATTATAATTACTTTTGAATGATGGGCGGCGTAAGTGATACATTTAACTGAAATTGAATAGGAAGCTGGAATGACATCACTATGTATTTACGTATTTATTGAGCATAAAAATTTACTACCCATGTATCACCTGCTTATTGAAAATTGTTGTTTATTGGAAATATTTAGGATCATAAATCATTTCCGTTCAGTTAAATCACATAGATCCATTATTGTTCCTATTTCCAACAGATATAATCTCCAAGTTCGTCTTAATACAATAAGATGGAAAGGCCCAGTATAATTATTTTGTCCGAGTTTTATAACTAGAAAATGCACAACATTACCCTTTGGTATCATTTTTATTGAAAAGCCTCATGATCATGTCACCTAGCAAAGTGTAAGTCAGTTCTTGGAAATATGACTGTGATATTATATACATTTCATATTTGTAACTCTTTTTTAATATTCGTTGTCTTTTAATAATTAAATTTGTTAGTTTATTTGATTTATTAGGGAACCTTTTAAAAGAAGCTAGAAGTAATCTATAAATAAATGTATGGATATTATTTGGTAAAAATAAGAATTACAAAAAGGAAGTCTAAGAGAGAACAAGAAAGACAAGAACACAATTTTAGAAGAATTATTTGTATGTAGTGATAAATATTTTAGTAGAAGTTTTTATCATATTCATTATCTTAGTATGTGTGTTTATGTGATTTGCTTACAAATATGTATGCAGATATTTTCTTTAAAATTGTATTATAACATATCTTCAAAATATTATTAGAGCTACATTATTTATTCAAGTTATCAAGATAGTTGATGTATGGTAACTAAATGCAGCAATAGTCTCATTCAAAATCAGATTTCTTAGTCTGATTGAAAGAATTATGAGTATTGGATCATCTAAATGAACACATTTTTTAGCTATCAATAGTTATGGGAGCTTGTGGAGAATAGTTTTGCAGACTAGTCGATTAGAGAGCTGAAAATGACTAATCACAAGTAATTAAATATCTTAAGGACAAGAATAAAGAGGATGCCGAGGCACTATTTTTCATCCAACGTGCAATGAATGTGTCAATTTTTCCAATAATTGCAACAACAACAAGGTCAGAGAAAACTTGGAATAATCTACAAAACACATATCAACAAACCACCAAAGTCAAACTAGTAATATTATAGATGCTTATAAGAGATTTTGAAAATATTCAAATAAAAGATTCAGAGTTGCTAAATCACTTTGTAACTCCTATAAAGAGTAAATTTAATCCAGTGGGATGTCATGGAGGCACATTATAAGATCATAAGGTAGTTGAAATTATTTTAATGAGTCTTTCATGTAGACTTGACCGTATTGTTGTAGTTATTGAAGAATTAAGATATTTCTCAACAATTTTTATTTATAAACTGAAAGGGTCTTTAAAAAGTCATGAACAAATGCTGAACAAGATAGATAGTTCTCCCATAGCACGTCCATTCAAATCACAAGTGTTGGTTAGTATAAATAAAGGCACAAAAGGAATAGGTGGAAAATACATAAGTGCACTCTGAAAAGGAAGGATCGACAAATTCCATAAATAATTAATAACAAATGCTGATTTGTTTGAAAGCATAAGAGGCAAAGGCAACAACTACAACCATAATAATATATTTAGAGATCAAACATATGAAACATATAATGTTTATTATGAATACTATGAGAAGTTTGGTCATAATATAAATGAGTGTAGAAATATGTAGTTTTATATTAATATAAAAAAGTGAAAAAAATCAAGAGTAGATTAGGTTGAGAGTGAAAATAGTAGTTCAATGTTTATTTCTTGTAATATCATTGAAAATAGTAAAAAAAAAGGAGTGCTTTCTAGATAGTATTTGTAATAATCAGATGAGTGGAAACAAAGATACGATTGAAAACATAGATGAATCTAAGAAAATAGAAGTAAATGTGGGGAATGATAAAGCACAATTGTCCTAAGTAAAGGCATGCTAAACATTAAAACCAAGTAGGGAGAGAAGAATGTCATAGTTGTGTATTATGTTATTGGTCTTAACCACAATCTAATCACCATTGGGAAGTTAATACATAAAGAACATAGACTCTAATTTCATAATGATACTATTTGATTATTGATCAAAATGTTAGTAATAAGTTCATTGAACAAGTTCCATCAAAAAATAATAACAGGTTTCCACTGAGAATACAAAATGAGTTGTTTTTATGTTTTTATATTTATCTAGACGATGAGTCACATCTATGACATCTTATATTTGGCCACTTGAGTTTTATTGGTTTAAATTTATTGCATTAAAATAATATGGTAAAAGGTTTACCCTTGATAGAGCTTTTATAGAAAGTTTTTGAAGGGTGTATTCTTGGAAAATAGTATATAAAATCATTGCTAAATAATAAAAAGTAAGAGCTCTGCTTGAATTTTTTATTTGCTTTGATCTTTGGGTATATATGTAGACACCATCTCTTGGATATCACATCCTCTATACAATCTTAACACTTTTATGTAATGTCCACTTTTATTTTCAAACAATACTTAGAACTCTTTAAATATACCAAATATTTCTTATTTGTGTTTCAAAGAATACACGTAAGTTTTCATATATATATGAAAAACTAGGTGTATTCCCTGAAACACAAATAAAAAATATTTGGTATCTTTAAAGAGTTCAAATTATTGGTTGAAAATAAAAGTAGACATTACATAAAAATGTTAAGATCATATAGAAAGGGTTAATATATATCTAATTAATTTTTAAATTATATTAAGGAAAGTGGAATCACTAAATAGTTCACCATAATGTATACACCACAATAAAATGGTGTATAAGAAAGAAAACAAATGAACTATAAAGGAAATAGCAAAAATAATTTTGAAAGATAAAATTTTACTAAGTGATCATTTGGCTAAAGTACTCACTTGCTTTGTATATATTCTAGATAGATGTCCTAGTAAAAAATTCATGGTATAGTTACTCAAGAGGCTTAGAGTAACAAAAAATTATTTTTCTCTTTTAAGGGTTTTTGGTTGTGCCACATATGCTCATGTACCAAATGATAGGAGAAAGAAATTAGATGCTAAATAATAAATTATATTTTTTGTGGGATATAATAAGGACTCAAAATCATATAAGCCACATAATCCAATCAAGAAGAAAGTAATAATTAGTAGAGATGTTTATTTTTATGAAGAATAAGCATTAAATGGAAATTGTGAATAAAATAAATTATTGTAATAGTCTATCTTAATACAATCTACATGTCCATATTAAAAAAATAAGATAGAAAGGTTCAATATAATTATTTTGTTTAAATTTTATAATTATAAAATACACAACATTACCCTTTGGTATCAGTTTTATGGAAGAACCTCACGATCATGCCACTTAACAGAGTGTAAGCTAATTATTGGAAATATAACTATGATATTATATAATTTTAATATTTATTAGATTTTAATAATTAAAGTTGTTACTTTATTTGATGTATTACAAAACCTTTTAGAGGAATGTGTAAGTAATCTATAAATAAATGTATGAGGATTATTTGGTAGATATAAAAAAGTAGATAAAAGAAGTAAGTAGAGAAATAACAAAAAAGGGAAAAAGACAATGTGAAAATAAATATTTGTATGTCCCAACATATATTTCAAAATAAGTTTTTATCACATTTTGTGTGTGTGTGTGTGTGTGTGTGTGTGTGTGTGTGTGTGTGTGTGTGTGTGTGTGTGTGTGTGTGTGTGTGTGTGTGTGTGTGTGTGTGTGTGTGTGTGTGTGTGTGAGTGATTTGCTAAAAAATAGATATATGTGAGCATTTTATGTAAATTGGTACTATATCTTACCTTCAAACTAATATTAGAGCTAGATTATTTAGTCAAGTTATGAAAAGGTAGTTAAAGTATGGTGAGCATGAGTAGCATTAGTCTTATTTAAAATTAGATTTCTCAGTTTGATGGAAATAGTTGAGTATCGGAGCATCCATATTAAGACCTTTTTTCAGTTCTCAAGATTTATTGGAGCTTGTGGATAATATTTTTGTAGAACCAATTAATCAAGTGGCTCATAATTCCTAAACATGAGCAAACACAATATTCTTAAGGAAAATAATAAAAAAGATGCCAAGGGACTATTTTTTATCCAACATACAAAGGATGTGTAAATTTACCAATTATTTCAACAACCATAATGTCAAATAATGCATGCGATAATTTATTAAAAAATATCAACGAACCTTGGAAATAAAACCAATAAGATTATACATGCTCAGTAGAGATTTTCAAAATTTACAAATGAAAAATTTAGAGTTGGTAAAGTATTATTCTAATCATGTAATGAGCATAGTTATTTAAGTATGATTTCATGGAGACATATTTGAAGAACATAATGCAGTTTAAATCATTTTAATTAGTTTTTCATCTAGATTTGACCCCATTATTGTAGATATTTATTTTAACCTTTTAGGACTTAATGAATGTAAATCCTATGTTGTTAAAGTGCTGAGTATAGTAAATCAAGGTAAAAATATATAATAAATATAGCCACTAATTTATTAGAGAATTGAGAAAATTTGACATTTCTAAAAATAATAAAATATTTTAAATAAGATCTTATGTATAAAATGGTTGAGATGAAAGATTTATAGGCTAAAACCTGAGGCAAAGGCTAGTTTAAGTGCCATAAAAAAGATTAAGGTGTCAAAAACCCTTTTGGACAATAGCACCATAATTGGATAGTAACACCATGTGTCACTAGTGTTTCTATTTTAGAGGTAGTTTCCTCTATGTAGGACTATTTTGAACTTTTGGTGTACATGTGTTTAGGTCTATCAAACCTATTCTTATGTACATGAATTTTAAAACCTTGTAAGTGCCTATTTTCATTGATTTAATGATCAAACCCTAATATTCTATGTTGGTAGGAAATCCAGTTGATATAAGTAAAAAAGTGTGTTTTAGTTGGGTAAAATAGACATTATCAACACCATATTGGGATGAGAGTTCTGTACAGACCAATACTCTGAATAGGGATCAAGCTCGATTTAGTTATCCCCACCTAAGTGTTGGTGAAAGTGAAAATAAATCTAGTATGATGGTTAAATTGAGTGATTTAAATGTTCTTGAGACTAGTAATATGAGTAATATAAGCTTCGGAATGTTGTAGATAGTAGTATGTAGAAATGTGGTAAAATAAGGATTGATAACATTAACTATGCATAACTTGTTTTAAGTTTATATGTGCAATATAAATTTTATTTCCATCTAGTGGCTAGAGGGATAAAAGTCATGTATATATAATTTTTTGGTGCTTCTGTGTGTGCTAGAAGAGTTATAGGATGACCATAGGATTTCTAAGATTTGAAAAGATACATGTTTATGAAAAATGATGGAAATGACTATTTAGTATTGTCATTGATATCAAATGTCCATCTTGTGAAGATTGTTGTCAAAAGTGATTTAGGATAGTTGGCTTTATGTGATGTGATAAGGTGCATAGAAGAGTGTTGTGTTATCATGAGAGAAAGAGAAAGAGAGAATTTGAAGACAACTAATGTCTTATGTCTACATGATTTATATCATTACAAATGTCAACATGAAATGTACATGTCATTGATGTCAAGTTCATAGGAATAATAGTCATGACATAGTGCATAGGAAGCATAGTCATGACATGAAGAGTTATGTGAAAGGAGTGCATAGGAAGCATAGTCATGACATGAAGAGTTATGTGCAAGGTGAAACGACTGAACACAAGCACATGAAGGTTTTATGGAATTGTTTGATCATGTGAGTAAGGTATATAAGAAGTCATGAGAGTTTCAAGGTGAGCCTACAGGGTTATGACCTTCAGTCTAAATATGTACCCAGACTACTCCTAGACCTTGCCTAGCCTAATGAGGTATGAATATCAGATTTTAAGGAAAGTATTCACATGAGATCATAGATAGAGGTGAGATAAGTTATTTTATGTATTATCACAAAGTTTGAGGTCATGATTTGAAGGAAAAGTTTAGGAGTCATTATTTTAGGCCTTCTCGAGCTCAAATAATGAAGTAATCAAACTTAAGAATCACTTTTAGGCATTCTTTGGCATGTGTAACCTATGCATGGGAGTATAATATGTTTAGAAGAGATAGGTAAGGGTTTTAGATAATATATCTATGCATTAGTTTTAGATACATGTGGAAATCCTTTATGAAAAATAGTTGATACCAAAATGTGTGTTAAACCTCCCTAAAACCCTAATAACAACATGATGTGAAATATTTTGTTCAAATTAGCTCAAGATAGATTAAAATAATAGATAGGTTATTTTATTAGGTAGTCAACTCTCCTAGGTACCTCCAAGTGGTGGTGGTTAGTCAAATTAGGGAGAAAATGTATAGGTATAAACTTATTTGTCAAGAAATTATTATATCTCTCAAAAGTTGAATTGGTTATGAAAAGTAAATGGATGACAAAAGAATATAGAGACTCATTTTATATGTACATGATGTTTTATAGATAGGTTATATCCATCAATTGATCTAAATTAGTTATCCAAGTAAGCCAATCATAGACAAACCTGATGATGCAAATAATGTAAAACCTAGGTAGAGAAGAAGAGATATCTTTTAGGGTCTATGCATGATATATTGATGAAATAAAAGTGCATGAAGAAGTTTTTTATAACTTTTAATTCATGATCATGCTTTGGATAATATTTGGATGTTATTGTATGTGGTGAAAATGTTGCTTACTAAATGGTTTGTCTAGTTTAGATAGGACTGTTAAACATAAGGTTAATAAATTAGTCTGTAAAACCAATATTTACATTAGAACATATGAATTTTATATCTAATTATATTTTAAAGATATAATAGAACCATTTATATGCATAAATATTCATGACAAGTGTTTACACGGGCATTGTAGGTCTAATTCTTTATGACTGATTTTTGAGGTGATTTGGCAATTTTGAGTAAGCGAGTTGTGGAGATGTTCTTGAGCTATTATTTCCTAAGTGAAAGTGTTCCAAGGATTTTTTGATGACTCTGAGATTATAGATAATTTATATTCATGTTTCATTTATCATGGTTGAGTACCTTAAGTGGGTTTAAGATTCATTATTTAAAAACAAAATTTTTGAGGTACACGGGTCTAATAAGGCAGTTTTTCCTAAAGGAGCTCTCATGTTATGAATAAAGGATGTGGGTTTAATAAATCATGGAAAAGGTTAGAAGTGTTAATTTAATAAGTGGTTGAATGGATTTTTAATTGGTGTATAAGAACATATGGTCCCAAGAAGATCATGTTTTAATGTTAAGAGGGCAAACCTAATGTAATTAGGTCTCCATGAGACCTAAAAGAGGAGTAAGGTCTAATTGAGTTATGACAAACCAAAATAGGTTAAAATTTTGATTGAACCATGTCCATGAAATATCCTAAGACCTATTATGTGTCTGAACTAAGAGGTTAAAGGTGTGTGGCTGACCAAGTGGTGTGTGACCATGAGATTAATATATATACAAGGTAATTTAGGCCTATTTAAAGTGTGTGAAAAACAAGTGAGTAAATGGTTCATGGTTGAGAAGAAAGAGGCCTTAAAATGAGTTTTAGACCATAAAAAAGAGCAGAGGTGTGAAGATGGTCAAAATTTTGAGGTGGCTGATATGGTGCTGAGTCACTTAGGGAGTTGGTGTTTCCTTGCAACTAGATGCTTTCTAAAGCCTAGTCAAGTGGGTGCTTGAATTTATTGGGGTTGGTGTTCCAAGTTGAGTTGGTGGTCAAATGAATTTGATATTTTATTTCATAATAAATTATTCTATTTTTAGAGATCATAGTGGTTTTTCTTCTCCTTGAGGGTTTTATACTCATATATGTCTTCTCTTTTATCATGCTCATGTGAATGGTTCTTTATGCATTACTAGATCACTATGTTAATTTCATGGTTCATGAATGTTAAAGTATAATTGAAATAATTATTTTAAAACATTGATTCACCTCTTCCCCTATTAATAATTATGCTTCCAATAATCGGTATTAGATATTTGTCATTTAAAGTAGTCCTAAAGCGTAAAGGAGATCCTAGAAGTATAAGCATGTCTAGTGATCAAGTACAAGGAAGTTTCTCAACTAATAATTCCCCTTTTTTCAATGAAACTAACTATGCATTTTTTATCATTAGAATGAAGACCTATATAATGTCCTTAGACTATGACATATGGCAATTAGATGTTGATGCATTCACTTCACCTCCTACACCACCAACTAATGCAACATATAAGAAGGTAAGTGAAAATAACTCTAAGGAAATGAATGCCATCCTATGTAGTCTTTAAGAGGAAGAATTTATAAAATTCATGAATTTTGATTCAACCAAATAAATTTGGTAAAAGTTGAAAATTGTCTATGAAGGAGATGCCAAAGTCAAATGGACAAAATTTAGACCCGCTAAAGGCAGTTTGAAAGTCTAAGAGTAAAGGAGGATGAAAACATTTCATCTTATCTGTTAAGAGTAGATGAAGTGGTAAATGCCATAAGAGGTCTAGGAAATAAGTTAGATGAATCAATAATAGTACAAGAGGTATTATTATCCCTAACATTTAAGTTTTATTTAAAATTATATATTGTGGAGGAGATCAAAGATCTCAACAAACTACAAATGAATGAGCTTCATGATATCTTGACTACCTTTGAAATGAGAATAAGTGATGGAAGACCTTACAAGAATGAAGTTGTATTCAAAGTTGAGAAAAATTCACAAGGCAAAAAGGTCAAGGATGATGTTGATATAGACATTGATGATGACAAGATATAAACCATGGTTATCATAAAACTAAGGAAATGATCGAGTAAATATAAGATAAATTAACCATTTAAGTATTTTAGTTATGGTAATATTGGTCACTTTGCATCTAAGTGCCCTACCAAGGAAAAGAATGAGAATGATGGATATCATGATGAACATCATGGTGAGGATAATAAGTTATATAATCTTGAAAAATTTAAAATGAGATTTAGGAATTATGAAAGCAAGAAAGGGTTATTCAAGAACAAGAGAAGTTCTATACCAAATATAAGAGTAGCTCCTTTGATATAAGTGATACAAGTATATTTGATATTGATGATGAAAATATTGATTATTATAGCAATGAAACTATATTCATGGCCATAAAAACAAACAATGAGGGTTTTTTAAAATGTAAAAGTCTTATGAAAGATGAAGAAGAAGCCGAAGTGAACTTTGAGGTAAAATTGGCAAGTGCTCTAAAGGAGTTGAAGTTCTAAAGAAATAATAATCATAAATTGAGATCATTGTTTAAGGATTATGAGAAATAAATAAATTTATTTGAAAAGAGACTAAGTAACAACACCAATGAACATGAAGATATCATTAACCAATTTAAAATTTAGGTTGATATTGTCACTACAAGTCTTAAGGCCAAAGAGGAAGAATAGACCTAGTTCAGAATAGAAATGGAGTCCTTAAAGGCAGAATAGGATCAGTAAATAATAAAATTGAAGAAAAATCATAAATTTTAAAAGAGCACTAAAATACTTTATTATATTTTGACTATTCAGAGGTTTTCACATGATAAGACAGGTCTTGGGTTCAAAGAAGACAAAAAAAAGAGAGAGTTAGATCCTATGAATAAAGCTGAGGAACAGAAGACTAAAGGAGAAGTATTTGTGCTAGCTCAAACTTCCTTTCATATCGAAGATGAAAACGTGAAGTGGTATATATATATTAGTTTCTCAAGCCACATGATAGAGGACAAAATCAATTTCATTTCATTAAAGAAGAATACTGTAGGGATAGTGATATTTAGAGATAACATAACTACCAATATTATTAGCAAGGGTATCATGAGTTTAGAAATTGGGAAGACCAAGATAGGGAATGTGTTTTATGTGGAAGGATTGAAACATATATTTACTTGTGTAATTATAATTTGAAACCAAGGACACACACTAACCTTTCATGATGGAGGGTGTGATATAAGGAGAGCTAAATTAGGAAGGCTGATTGCTAATGTTAAGAGGACTAGGAACAATTTGTATGTCTTGAATTAGATCAATAAGGATATATGATTTATGAGAATGATGGATGAATATTAGATAAATCCCATAAGGTTGAGACACCTAAACTTTTATAATCTGGTTAAGATCAGCTCTAAAAAGTCTTTAAATAATATGCCTAAAATCAGCAAACTTGTAAATACACTTTGCAAGTCATGTCAACATGGTAAGCAAACTAGAAGGAGGTTCAAGTCTAAGGAGTATTCTACTACAAGACATTTTTTGTTAATACACACTAATATTTATAGACATATAAGAATCCAAATCATTTGAGGATATAACTATATAATGTTAGTCATAGATGACTACATAAGAATGACCTGGGTAACATTCTTGAAATAAAAGTCAGAAGATCTTGATAAGTTCAAGGCATTCAAGTCTCTAATTGAGAATGAAAACAATGTAAAGATAAAATGAATAATATCACATAAATGAGGAGAGTTTTGTTCTAATTAATGTAATGACTTTTGTGAGGTCTATGGGATAATAAATAGTTCTCAACATGTGGGACATCTCAATAGAATGGGGTAGTGAAAAGAAAGAATAGAACAGTTCAAAAAATGGCAAGGACTATGCTAAATGACTCAAGATTGTCAATGGATAGTTGAGAGAGGAAGTGAGCACTATAGTATATATTTTTAATAGAGGATAGATAAGGATTAATGGTTGTAAAACCCCCTATGAACTGTGGAAATGCAAACTTGCTAATGTGGAACAGTTTAGAGTGTTTAGAAAAAAATTATTTCATGAAAAGAGATGATGAAAACTTAGGTAAGATTGATTCAAGGTATTATGAAGGAATATTATTGTGATACTCATCAATAATCTTAGCCTATAGATGCTATAATAATATGTTACAAAATATAGTGGAAAACATCAATGTTAAGATTAATGAGACTAGTTCTAAAAAGTCACACTCTTAGTCAAAAGATGCATTAGAGAATTTAAACTTAAATAATGAATAATAAAAATTAGATATAGATGAGGAATAAAAAGAATTTAAGGAAAGACAATATTCAAAAGGTCCTTCAAGACAGATTCAGAGATACCATCCTAAATCATAAATCATTGAAAACAAGGATGCAGGTATGCAAATAAGGAGAAAGATGTTAAGTAACCTAAATCAATAGAATGTTGCACTATTGTCTAGGGTTGAACTTAAGAACCTTATAGAATCAAGTAAAGACAAGATTTTAAAAGATTTTATGAATGAGGAGTTATAACAAATATAAAATAATGAGACTTGGTAACTAGTTCTTAGGCCTAAAGATAAAAATGTCATTGAAATAAAATGGGTGTTTAGGAATAAATTGAATGAATATAGAGAAGTCACTATGAACAAGGTTTTATGGGTATGTAAAAGTATAAGGGGTAGATTTTTAGTAGGCCTTTTCTCTATTATAAATATTTAAGGATATCAAATTATTTCTAGCATATGAAAAATTCAAAGTGTTTAAAGTGTATTAGATGGATGTCAAATCAAATTTTCTTAAAGGGAATTTGGAAGAGGAGGTGTACATAGAAAAGTCTGAGGGTTTCTCATTATCAGGTAACAAGGGCTATGTATATAGATTGAAAAAGGTTCTTTATGGTCTAAATAAATCTCTTAGAGCTTTGTATGCTATATTGGACAAGTAACTATTGGACCAAGTATTCAAGAGAGGATTTTAGATAGTAATATGTACATAAAGATAGAAAATGATCATCAATTGATAATGTTTATCTATGTGGATGACATCACATTTGGTGGAAATAATGAGAGTATGACTAAGGAATTTGAAGATGTGATGAAGAAGGAGTTTAATATGTCCATGCTGGGATAACTATTATTCTTCCTTGGGTTACAAATAATTTAATCAAAAAGAGGTATATTCATTTCACAAGCTAAGTACATAAGAGAGATGTAGAATAAATTTGAAATGGAATATTTCAAGGAAGTTAGAACACCTATGATCATAAGGTGCAATTTTATCAAGGAAGATGAATATCTAAAGGTCAATAAGATATAATAAAATTTAATGATTCGAACTTTGCTATACACTATTTCCTCTAGATGTGATATCATGCAAGAAGTAGGTCTTGTGGGAAGATTTCAATCAAACCCAAAATAAAATCATTTATAAGCAACAAAAAGTATACTCAAGTATATCAAAGGGACTATATAATTTGGGTTATGGTATCTAAGGATCAAGGAGTTTAAATTAACAACCTATATAGATGCAGACTAGGCAGGGAGTCTAGATGATAGGGAGAGCACTAGTGGAAGAGATTTCATCTTAGGAGAGTGCTTATTATCATGGATAAGCAAGAATAATCCATTAGTGGAATTATATACTTGTGAGGATAAGTACATTGCATAAGCTTCATATTTCACTCAAGTCTTATAGATGAGGTAGACCTTAAAGCACTACCAAGTGGAGTATGATAGTCCTAGTCCTATCTTTTATGACAATACAAGTTACATAAGTGTATCAAATAATATATTCATGCACTCAAGAACTAAGCACATTATCATAAAGTATCATTTCCTAAGAGAGAGGGTATGTGAACAAAACATTAAACTTGAATATGTCTATATAAAGGATCAAATTATAGGCATTATAACCAATCCACTTCCAAAGGCAACATTTGGGCATCTAAGATAGAAATTGGGAGTAATTTTTGCCCATACTAGCCATTAAGAAAGTCAAAGGTAATGTGATCCAATCAAGGTGGTTCATAATCTCTAAGAATGGGTGGTGAATTTTAAAAAGTATCATGAAGTCATGATAGACATATAGGCAAATTGAGAGGTAAGAAAAAATCTAATTATGATTCTAACTAGTGTGATCCAATAACAAGGTTTATATATACATTTTGAGAATGGTTTGTGAATCCTAATGACTCATATGATGAGCACAAGTTGTGAGGACAAAGGGAGAGTCCTAAAATATTTTGTAAGAAGGTATATGTCAGATAAGAAAATATGTGGTGGCGTAGCAAGTGATCAAGGGTTGGATCTAAAAAACTATGTTAGTAATGTCAAGGATAAGGTGATTGAGTATACATGAAGATAGGGGGAGCATATTTTTATGATGATTCATAGACTCATAATCTTGTATGTTGAGTTTTTTTATTACAAGAGGTGTGATCTAATAAGTAAAAGGTATCTCTTTGTCATTAATGTCAAAGGGGGAGAATGTTCAGAATGGGGGAGGACTATTTAGATAATTTTATGAGAGTGGTTTTAATCAATGACAAATTGGGAGATTGTTGAGTATCATCATTTATGTCAAAGGTGCATCTTGTGAAGATTGATGTCAAAAGTAATTAATGTTAGTTTGTAGTGTGTGATGTGATAAAGTGAATTTAAGAGTGTTATGTTATCATTAGAGAAGCTTAAGACAACTAATGTCTTATATCTACATGATTGATATCATTTTTAATGTTAGCATGGAAGGTACAAGTTTTTTATGTCAAGTACATAAGAAACACAATCATGACATGAAGAGTTAAATGTATGCTAAAATGAATGAATAAATGCATATGAAGAATTTATGACATTGTTTTATCATGTGATTAAGGTATAAAATCATTCATGATAGTTTTAGGGTGAGCCTATAAGGGTAGGACCTTCAGTCTAAGTCTACAACTAGACCACTCCTAGACCCTGTTTGGCCTACTAAGGTATGAAGATCATATTTCAAGGAAATTATGAACATGAGATCATTGAAATAGGTGATATATGATTTTTAGGTAAGATCATAAGGTTTGAGGTCAAAATTTGAAGGAAAAGTGCATAAATAATTGTTTTAGGCCTTCTCGAGTTCACATAATGAGGTATTCAAACTTGAGAAACAATTTTAGGCATTTTTTGGCATGTGTAACATTTTTATTGGAGTCTTAGTTGTCATAGATAAGATCTTAAAGTATGAATTTGGATTTAAGTGGCATTCTTTTATGAACAATTGTTAATAACAAAACATGTTTTAAGCCTTCCTAAAAACCTAATAAGGACCCGATGTGAAATATTTTGTTTAAATCAATTGATTTGGATTTAAATTCATAAATAAGATATTTGAGAATGTATTAAACTCTCTTATGTGCCTCTATGTGGTGGTGGTTAGTCATATGAAAGAGAAACTGTATAGGTACATGCTTATTTGTCAAGAAATTACTTTAGCTCTCAAAAGTTGAATTAATCAAAAAAAGTAAATGGAGGGAAGAATAAGTTAGAGACACATTTTACATGTCCATTATGTTTTATATATAGTTTATGAAATTTAATTTATCTAAATTTATCATCCAACCAAGCCAGTCACAAACAGACCTAATGGTGCAACTAATGGAAAACCTAGGAAGAGATAAAGAGATAGATTTGAGGGTCTACGCATGATATATTAATGAAATAAAATTTAATGAAGAATATATTTATAAATTTTAAGTCATGATAATTATTTTTATAATATTTATATTTTAATTTATGTGGTGCAAATGTTTGTCACAAAATGGCTTTTTTGGTTCAGATAGGACTGTGAGACATAAAGTCAAAACATTGGCCTACAAGACCAATATTTACCATTAAAAAATATTAAATTTATATCTAATAATTATCTATATATCTCATATAACTATTTTTATGCATCAAGAGTCATGATAAGTGTATATAAAGGCATTGGAGGTCTAATTCTTCATGACTAGTTTTTGAGGTGATTTGGTAGTTCTAAGTAAGTGAGTTGCAAAGATGTTCTTGATCCCTTATTTACTAAGTGAAGGTGTTAAAATATTTTATTTATGAATCTGAGGTCATGGATAATATGTATTAATTTTTCATTTTTCATGGTTGAGTATCTTAAATCTATTTAAGTTTAATTATTGAATGAAAGAATTTTTAGGTACATAGGCCTAATAGGGTAGTTTGCCCTAAAGGAACTTTCATGGTATAAACAAAGAATTAATGTCTAATAAAGCATGGAGAAGTTAATAATATTTGATTACATAAAATTTTTAATGGAAATTTTATTTTTGGAAAAGTATATCTAGGCCAAAGAAGATCAAGTTATAGTGTTAAAAGGGCAGATCTAATGTAATTAGGTCTCAATGAGAAGTAAAGGAGGAGTAAGGACCAATTGAGTTGTGGAAGAAAAAAAGGGGTTAAAATTATGATTAAACCATGTTCATAATATTTCATAAGACCTATTATGTAGCCAACCTAAGATGTTTAAGGTGTATGTCTGACCAAGTGGTGTGTGACCATGAGACTAGTATATATACAAGGCAATTTAGGCATATTTAAAGAGGGTGAAAAGTAAATGAATAAATGATTCATGGTCGAGGAAAATGAGGTATTGAAATGAGTTTTAGGCCATAACATAAGTTTATAGGTGTGAATATGATCAAAATAATGAGGTGTCTAAGATGGTGCTAAGTCACTTAGGGAGTTGGTGCTTCCTTACAAGTAGATGCTTGCTAAAGTCTAGTTAAGTAGGTACTTGACTTTATTGGGGTTGGTGCTCTAGGTTGAGTTGGTTATCAACTAAATTTGATATTTTGTTTCATAATAAAATAGTTCATTTGTATATATCATAGTGGGTTTCTTCCCCTTGAGGGTTTCATACTCATATATGTGTTATCTTATTTCAAGCTCATGTGAATGGTTCTTTATGAATTACTAGATCACTATGTTGCTTTCATGGTTCATGAATGTTAAAGTATAATTGAAAGAAATATTTTTAAATAATGATTCACCCCCCTTAGTATTATGCTTCTGATAAGGACAGTAGTTCCAAAATTAGGACACTAATGCCATTTAACACTACTATCCTTATTATAATACTAACATCTAGGTGGTAAAACTTAAGGCATGATAGGCTAGGATATAAGAAAGAGGGTCTAAGAATACTTTAGGGATGACTAAAGATGCATTTGGCCCTCAAAAATTCCATATAAATTTGAAAATAGGATGTAGGATAGGTCTAGGGATAATCTAAGGGATAAATGGTCTTAAGTAGCGCTCTTATCACTTAATTATTTTTGTAGGTGATCACATTTCTCCTCCCTTATTATTATAAAAATGTAGAAAAGTAAAATGACTAGGATAAATAAAAACTAAGTGTACCTAGACTTACCTAAGAGATGAATCAGATGAGTTTAGATCTGGGTATGTGAATTATGCTCCATTGTGTATCCTACACATGAAAAGTGTATAAATCAATCCTTACTTAAGAGATATCAAAAGCAAAGACAAATTTGAGTAGAGAATTAAAAGTGGGTAAAAATTAGATAAAAATGAATAAAGTGATAATAGAGGGTAAAATAATGAATACACCTCACTGGGTATATGAGCTAGTGTATAAACTAGGTGACAATATGTGTGTACATGAAAATAACAATCAATTAGTGTATAGGTTGGACTGAGTTAGTGGCTTGTTCAATTCTCATGTGTGGTTGGATTAATAACACAATTAGATTTTGAATCCATCATTTCCGACCCCTACTTGGTGCATTATGAACTATGAATAACATTGATTAGACTTATGATGTGTCCAACCCTCTCATGTAGGTGGCTCAAGAACTCAAGTAGACTATGAATCCATCATTGCCTACCCATGTGCAATAGATGCATATAAAACCAAAAATACATGATGTGACTAAAAATGTCTAACTAGAGATGTCTAATTGGAGATGTCATCTCTATGGCCACTCAAGAATGCCAACCAATGTAGATAAAGTAAGGTATGAAACTTGTGTACAACCTATAATATGATGTGTGATGTATATAATGCAAATAATAACATGTAATTTATTATTACATCTGATCAATCAATGTATAAGTTAGCATACACAAATAATTTATCATGCACATGCCCTTATTTTTGATATATGAACATATGGGTTCTAGACTAAGTTGTAATAATCTATATCTAAGTATCTAAATTTTAAATGGGAATGGTCAATCCATACATGATACCCCTAATCTGAGTAAGTTGGTATGAATATGAGCTAAACTAAGCTAAAACTAGTAAATATATAACTAAAATTCTACAAACTTAGACTGTACCTACTATACTTTTTTATCCAATCTATATTTTTGTGAAACTAAGTCTACTAAAAATTAGCACCATATCTTGGACATTAGAACCATGTGGCACTAATGTGCCAATTTGGGCACTATTGTCTGACTATTATGATATTTGGGAAACTACATCAATCTTGGTGTCATTATTTTACACTATGTTTACCTAAGTCTAATTTTTGTAATCTAATCCTATATGCATAAAAATGTAATATGAGTGCATTATGGGAGCCTAATCTCTAGGAAAACCCCCTATGAATGCCACCTCATTTTAGGGGTGTTATTTTTCACATATGGAAGAACTATCCTCAAAATAACTATCCATAACATATATGATATCTATGTAATAATCTAAAATAATGTACATACATAACATTAGATTGTAAGATAATTTAAGGATAAGTTTGTAATTATGTGATGTATTTTATAGATATCACTCACAAGGCTATTAAGATAGATATGAAAATGTATGTCACAACAAATTTGAATAAAAACTGAGTAGCTACCTAGGGGGATGGGCCATGATGTCCATCACAAAACCAAATTAGAAAGGGAAGATGCATTAGCTCCCTCATGGCATCTAAAACTAGATTGTGTAACAATCAAGATATAAGTGTAATGGATATGATGCAACAAGAAAGCACACATACAACACACATGAGGCACACAAATTAAGCTAAGGGGATAATACAAGGGACGTGGACACATGTCACTAAATATAAGAAAACAAGACATACAAGGACATGTTTAAATATACACATAAATGATTAAAAAACAAGTTGGCTTAGAGCCACATAAAAAGACATGTTTAAATATACACACACATAATTAGGAAAACACACACAACGACATGGGTGCATGTAAAAATCATACATACAATGAAAATAAGTGGTGTAGAGCTAAATAATAATGAAAAATTCAAATACCCTATAATAAAAGAATCATATCAACACAATCAAGTCTAATATAGGAAAGGTAAAAATAAAATTTTGCATGAACATGTAATACAAATCTTTGTAAGTGATAAAATATACAAATATCAAGTCTAAAGTAGTAATAACTGAACAAAAAATTTGTAAGTGTATCATTATCAATATCAAGATATTAAAATTATAAATATAGGATGTAAAGTGTGTAAATATGGAACTTGATAATCACAAATGTGTATAGGGTGCCCTTAAATAGGCGAATGTGTCAAATGAATAACCTATGTATCTATGTATATGTCCTTAGTGAGTAGATAATGTCAAATCTAGATCACTTCAGTGGACCTGAGTCTTATACTAATATTCAATCACTCAAAAATAACAAGTGAATCATGTATGTATAATAAAATTGACTATAATAAGATAGAGCTATCATATGTACTATTTAGAAAACATAATAACTGTAAACATGACAATGCATACAATCTATAATTCTATAATTTTTGAGTAAATATTTGAATGTTTTCGAGATATTATATTGTTTTTATAATTTTTGGATAATATATATATATATATATATATATATATATATATATATATATATATATATATATATATATATATATATATATATATAACTAAAACTATGTACAAGGATCAAGATAGAAGGAAAGTATGTACAAGTAGGGAGGGACAATACTAACAAATGAGTATCATAAGAGATTCACTATTAATATGACCTATGTAAAATAAAATAATAGTGATCATGTGTGATATATGATAAGGTAATTATGGTCCCAAAACATTCTACACTAAGTGATCTATATCTATGACTTCATGTGAAGTGGTGCTAGGAATCTATTAAACTAGTTGTGGTGTCTTCTGAACTATAGGGGTCCTAGGGAGCCATATGGTAGAAGATGTTGTTCCTGACATAGGTACCCTCTACTAAGAACACTAATAACTCAATAATATTTATCTCAAAATAAAATGAGTATAGGTATGCCTTATAAAATCTTCAACAAATATTTGACATAGGGGTCTCTTTAATAATTATCTCCATTGGAGAGTATGCATAAGTGAAAACACTATAGGAGTTGATCTCACTTACACTGGTGGCTCCATTAAACTCTATGGTGTATTGAAAAGAACTATGGATATCAATTTAACTATTAATTTGTCTATAATTGGTAACTATGGTGTAACTACCCTTGGGATATGTAGAGGATACTCATATGAAAGACCCTCAACTATAATCACCTGATTTGCATTTATAAATTTAAGGCATCTATGGATAGTGGATGGGATGGCTCATAACTATTGTATCCATGGCCTACCCATTTACATCTTAAAATGTTCCTACATTAGGTAATATTAATAATCTAGTAACCACATGTGTTGGTTCAACCTACCGTGGAGGAAGAATCTCCCTGATGGAGTTGTGAACATGGCCACTAAAACCATGAATGACTAAATTTATAGGAGATATAGCATACTCTGAATACCTCAAATGTGTTTTAAATATATAATAAAGATCAATATTAATGAAATAAATATGGAAACAAAATGCAAAAATCACAACACAATAGAGACATAGATTTAACATGGTTCACCTAAAATGGGCTACCTCCACATAGAAATAGCTAGTTATTCTCTTACTCAATCTAATAAATGAAGGGATAAACCTGAAATACATCCACTAAAATCTTGTCACCACTTGCACATAGTGTAAAATTTTGATTATAATTCCTTCATATCAAAAGAGGGTTACATATTAGGGAAAAAAATCACCAACATAATTTCTACCATTAGATCTATGACCTAATAATGAACAGTCCAAATTTACTACAATATTTTACAATGTATTTTTCATAAAATTTTGTTTCATGGGCATTTCCCCCTAACACCCCTCTTATATAACCTCATGGTGACCATAGTGGAGGGGGAATTGCCCCCTACACCCCCCTATTAGGAGCTTGGAATTATAATAAGATCAGGTTCCACCATCCAATAAACTATAGTACAAGTGCGATGGTTCACATGTTAATACATGACCCATTATCAACCACAGCACTCTAAATAAGATGATGATCTATGTAATCTTGTACAAATCATGTATATAAATCTAAATCATCATAAAAAATCCACTTCTCTAAAAAAAGTGATTAGTGGTCTAGCTAGAACTTTAGTATGGTACACACCATTGACATTTTGTAAAGGGTGTGCATCTTTTGTAGTAGTGTGATATGATTATAGTCATAGATGTGATTAATATGTTTAGTGAACACTTTAAATATCCCTACCTGAATTATTATGTTGTTTAGAAATGGATTGGATAATATTTTTAATGCCTTTGTTTTTAATTGTTAAACTTTGGGTTCTCTTATGGGTGTGCCCACATCAATAATGTTAGGTTATATCAAATCCTATATCTTATGTTTCAATTTGATGCATCAATTTTTTATATGTCCTGGTGCTCTGTGATAGTCATATAATGCATTGGAATCATATTTATTTGGAAGAGTATATGTTTTATCAGCCTCTTTGATGGGAGGAAGGGATATGACATTGTATTCTAGGAGATGTTGTAAAACATGTGATCTGGATATTATAGAAGTTTTGTAAAAAATATATGTGGAGGAGTAGATAAAAATAGGGGAGGAGATGGATCTAAATCTACATTAACTATGCCCTTTGGATCACTCTTGTTTCCCATGGCCCTTACATTGTATGGAGTCTAACTATAAATCTTAGCATTTTATTTTGAGTCACTTGTATATTTTATTTTTCCCATAGAGAGAAGCATGGGTCCCCTTTCTTTCACTATGTGGCATAAGTCTATGAATGTTGGAAATGTCTTTAACAAGATAACTTAATGTAATTATAATAATAGGCTCTATTTAAATATGTCCTTAAGCTCTATATCTACCATGGAGATAGTGAACTTGGATAATATAATCTTATATCACAAGATGTATTCTACAATAGGCTCATTTGATTTTTGGTTTAATTATGATACATGAGAATATGAGATATTATCACTAATTTTCATTGATAAATGTGATAATAACATAATTTACAATGGATTTAATATGGTGATAGACTGATTCAATAGATCATTCAACCAATTTAAGGAATAATACTTTAGATTGCATGGAAACAAGTTAGTGAGGAGCTAAACATTGGAAATATGATACATGTAAATCTTGGATATGTGTTCTAGGTCACCCTTAATTTCATACAATGTAAACTTAAGTTACATGAATTCATATGGCAAACAAGTTACCAGTATGCAATATTCCAAAGGTGTGTGTTAAAGTACATGATAATCCAAGGCATGTGATGTCCTAGTGGCTCTATTCTCATGATGTATCACCTTAGCTTACTAAGTATTAAAATAATGCATAATATATTTTACATATGGAGAGGAGGAACTAGCAATAGGAGGTTTAATTATCACTAATGATTTTTAATTTAAAATTGGTTGTTGTGCTAGTTGAGTTGCCCCCAAAGTAGTTGTAATAATGTTATTATTTGGGGGAGTAGAATAATGACCATTGTTTGGTTTGTTCTTCATTTTCATTATGGCTTGTAAAATTTGTGCATGATCATAGGATTTTTATCTAATACTATCTTTGAATCATTATAGAATCTCTTCCTTATTGATAATTAAATTTTCATTGTTAAGTAGGGGAAGACTGACATGATTCCTATCTTGTGTATCATCTTGATCTTGATTATATTATTATTATTATTATTTAGATGCATTATCATTGAAATACACATAATCAAGGTGTGAAGTATCAATGATAGGATTTTTAAGTGGTCCCTTGTCCATGGTATAAGCTTCAACATAAATAATCTTATTATACTTAATAAGATTACCACTAAGCTTAACACTTCTTCTTAAGGGAAAATAGGTAGTGTTTTTATATGAAATATAGTAAACAAAGTGAAATAGGGATGCTAAAATAAAATTTATGAAATTAAATTTTCTTAACACATCTAATGAAAATAGGAAAATTAAGGATATAAACCTTTGAAACATATATGGCTAGGGTTTGAATAGTATTCAAAATAAGACATGTTTCACAAAATGTTTTAACTTTTTAAGACTTAGAGAATGTAAATCCTGTGTTGTTAATGGGTTGAATATAGTAACTAGGGTAAAAATATGTAATAAATATAACTGTTTATTTGGCATAGAATTAATCAAATTTGATCTTTCTAAAATTTTCAATAAATAATGTAAATAATAACTTTGCTAGAAAATGATTGAGATATATGATTTGGAGGTTGAAAATTGAGGCAGAAGATGCTCTGAGTGTTGTAAATAGGATCTAGGTGTCAAAATCCCTTCTAGCTAATATTTAAATAATTGGAAATTTACCCCATATGATTTTAGTGCCCTTGTTTTGGTGATAGTGTCCTTTTTGAATGACTATTTTGATCTTCTAGGTGCACCCATGTCTGTATCTATCAAGCCTATCCTTGCATACATGAATTTTAAAACCCTATCGATGGATTATTTTGATTGATTTTATGAGTTAACCCTAAAAATCCATGTTGATAGGGCATCCAATTGATATAAGTATAAAAGTGTGTCTATTAGTGAGGTAGGTTATACATCCTCAACACCCTATTATGATGAGAGTTTCCTACATACCAATACTCCAAGGAGGGATTAAGCTTGATGTATTTATCCCCATCTAATTTCTAATGTAAATGAAAGTGAAGCTAATATGATGGTTAAATTGAGTGATTTTAATGTGATTGAGACTAGAAATCAAAGTAATCTAAGTTTAGGAATCCTATAAATAGTAGTTTGCATAAGTAGGGTAGAATAAGAATTGATAACTTTAATTATTAAAAAATTGTTCTAGTACTTGGGTGGGTGCTAAAATATGTCTATTATAGCTCTAAGAGGTATAATATTTGAAAATATATGCATTTATGGGAAAGGATGGAAATGACAATAGTACCAAAATTAGCACACTAGTACCATGTAGCACTACTATCCCTATTATGGTGTTAGTGTCAAGGTGGCATAACCTAAAGCATGAAGGCTCAAGATGCAAGAATGAGGGTCTATAATTTATTTAGGTATGGATATGGCAACCTTGGCCCACACGAGGTTTGATAAGTGTAAAAATAAGATCTAGGATAGGTATAGGGCTAATCTAGGGATATGTACTCTAAATTAACACTCTTAGCACTCAAGTGTCATTTTCGGGTGATTAAACTATTAAAGAGTTAAGATATATTTCAATTTTTTTTTTAATGAAATTATGTGGTATTTAAAAATTCATGAGAAAAAGATGAACAAGATAGTTAGTTCTCACCTATAATATGTATTCAAATCAAAAGTGTCGGCTAGTAGTAAGAAAGACACAAGAGGTAGAAGTGGAAGTAACATAAGTGCAAGAGGAAGAAGAAACAACAATTTCCATAAATAAGGAAGAATAAATACTAATTTATTTAAATATGGAAGAGGGAAAGGAAAAACCTACAAACATAATAATACATATGGAATTCAAATGTATGACAAATTAAAAGTCCAATGTCATTCCTGTAATAAGTTTGGTCATTATGCAAATAAGTGTAGAAATAATTAGTTTGATATTAATAGGTGAAGTGATTTTTTTTTCAAGAGTAAACTAGGTTGAGACTAAATATAATAGTTCGATGTTTATTTCTTATAATATTGATAAATAAAGTAGAAAATATGTGTGGTTTATAGATAGTGGTCATAGTAATCACATTAATGGAAAAAAATATATGTTTGAAAACATAAATGAAATTGTGAAATAAAAAATAAACGTGAGGAATGATTAAACAAGTAGTTTTCATTGATAAATGGATCATAAAAATTAAAATAAAGCAGGGAGAGATGAAACACATCATAACTTTGTGTATTATGTTCCTTATCTTAACCAAAATCTAATCAACATTTAGAAGGTAACATATAAATAGCATAGAATTTATTTTTAGAATTATACATGTGATTAATGATAGAAATGGTACTAATAAGTTCATTTCACAAGTTTAAATGAAAAAAAATTAGATGTTTCTTTTGAGAATAAAAAATGAAATGTTTAACTAATGAGATGTGGGTGAGTTGGTAAAGTAGCTTGATTGTTTCAAGCCCCACCCAGGTTAAAATCTCATTAAGGAATCTAAGGCCATATGTGGCTATTGTTGGTATTCTTGGGTCGATTATGACTGTTGTGAGTATTCTAGAGCTAGTTGTGGCTATTGTTGGTATTCTTAGGCTAGTTGTGGCTGTTATGGATATTATTAGGCTAGTTATGGCCATTGTTGGTATTCTCAAGCTAGTTGTGTCCATTGTTCATATATCTGGTACATGTGGTAGATGATCACTTGGGGATCTGGGCCCCTGATTGTGTTCCAAACTAGTTCATAGCTTTGATCAAAAGCGAATATCAATAAAAAAATGAAATGTTTTTTTGATTTTAATGTTGATATATAAAATCAATCATTATTGTGGAAAATTATATTTGGGTATTTAGGTTTGATTTTTTAAAATTTATTTCATTCAACTAATATGTTAACACATTTATGCTTAATAGAGATGATGAACACAATTTATGAAGGGTGTATTCTTGGAAAAAGTTATATAAAATATTTTCATGTTTGTAAATCATAGAGAATAATAACTATACTTGAATTTTTTTCACTTAGATCTATGTGTGTATATGAAGGCACACTCTCTAGGAAATTATTTATATTTTATTAAAATTATGGTTAATTATAATAGGAAATTATAGGTGTATTCCCTCAAACACAAATAAGAAAATTTTGATATATTTTAAGAGTTGAAAGCATTGGTTTAAAATAAAAGTGGACATGACATAAAAATGCTAATAAAATATAAATGAGGTAAGCATATATTTAATCAGTTTCTAAATCATTTCAAGGAAAACAAAATCAATAAAAATTTCATCATAAGGTACACACCACAACAAAATGGTGTTGTGAATAGAAAAAAATGTAACTATTAATGAAATGAAAAGAAGCATGTTGAACGCTAAAAATTGAGAAAATGATTATCTCAATAAATTAGTATTATGATCAAAATATCTTGTAAATAGATGTCCTACAAAGAGTGTTCATGGTATAATCTCTTAAGATGCTAAGAGTAACAAAAAACCTAGTTTTTCTCATACAAGACTTTTTGGTTGTGGGGCATATGTTTATGTGACAGATGAAATGAGAACATATCTATATGATGAATAATAAATATGTATTTTTATGGGATAAATTAAGGATTCAAAATCATATAAGTTTTATAATCTGATCAACAAAAAATTAATAATTAGTAGACATGTTCAGTTTATGAAAGAATAAGCATTCCATTGATGCAATGAAAAAAAATCAAATACTATAGTAATAATATCTTTAGAGAAAAATGAGCCAGAAAATGGAAATGTGACTTTAATAAGTATTTTAACTTCAAAATTTATCATCACAATAGCTTATTCAATAATAAAGTTAATCTAGTCTCACAAGGTATCAGATAAGTGAAATTTTATGGCAAAATTCACCAAAAGTCTCAATAACTCCAAGGTATCACTCTAAAAACACCTCACATAAGATAATAAGTCTGAAATAAATATATGAAACTTCATGAAATGAAGAAGTAAGGGATGAATTATTAATTTCTGCATTATTTACTATAGCACATCCAATATATTTTGAATAAGAATTTGAGAATGAAAATTGAAAGAAATACATGTATGACTAAGTTAATGCAAAAGATAAAAATTAAACTTGGGATCTAGTAAATCCTCTATCAGGAAAGGATCTTATTTCAATAAAATGGGTTTAGAATTTTTCTAATGTTGATGTAAATATAGAAAGTCACAAGGAAATATTGGTTGTAAACAGATATCAACATCTTGTAATTGATTTCCATAAGAATTATTCACATGTAGTAAGGTTGGATACAATTAGACATGTTTAAAAATGATAAATTAGAATAAGCAAAAATTTTATCAAATGGATGTCAGGTGAGCATTTTTGAATGAAAAATTGGAAGAATAAATCTATGTGCAACAACCACCTAGTTATGATATTCATTGTCATTGAAGCAAAGTATTAATATTTAATAAATATCTTTATGGTATTAAACAAGCATGAATAATTTAGTATAGTCATATTAGCTCATACTTTTCTTAGTGATTGTATAGAAAAATCAATAAAGAACCAAGTCTTTATATCAAGGTGATATTTTAATTGTATGTCTATATGTTGATGATTTGGTATTCACATGAAATATTTAAATTGATTTTTTCAAATAAATAATTTGAGATGACACATTAAGATTGATGAAATATTTTTTTGGCATTGAGGTAAATAAAATAGGTAACGGAATTTTCATTTATCAATTGAAGTATTCAAGTGATGTTTTGAAGAGGATTAAGATGTTTAAATACAAACCAACATATCCAAATGATGTATCAAATTTTAAATTGAAAAATTATTATAATAGAAATAATTTTGAACAAACACTATATAAAAAAATAGTTAAAAGTTTGATTTATTTGATAATAATAAGGCTTGACCTGATGTATGTAGTGAGTCTAATTTCATGGTTCATGGAAACTCAATATGACTTGCCTTAGACAACATGGAAAAAAATTATAAGATACATAAGTGGATTAAAATATTATGGTATTATATATATATATATATATATATATATATATATATATATATATATATATATATATATATATATATATATATAAAATTAAATGAATCCAAGATAATTGGTTACACATATAGTGGTTATGAAATAAGTACAAATGATAGAAAGACCACTTCAAAATGTGCTTTTTGTTTGAAATTAGGAGTAATGTCATGATCTTTAAAAAATAACACATTTTAGTTCTTTCAACAGTATAAGCAAAATGTGTAGCATCTATGTTGGCATCATTTCAATTAATATGGATGAGAAGAATGTTTTCAAACATGAAACAAGATAAAAAAAGGAGAAATAAATATTTTTTTGATAGTCATTTAATAATAACATTATCAAATAAATATTTTGTAATGAAAGGAGAAATCAAATTGATACAATATATAAATTCAAAAGATAAATACTCAATAATGGTGAAATATATTGAGATTTTTGTAGATATAAAGATCAATTTGTAGATATTTTCAAAAATCCATTATCTAAGGAGGTTTTTGAGCATTAGAAAGAATTTTTGGTTTCAACAATATGGGAAATTAGGCTATTGGTAGATTTTTGGAAATATAAACTTCTAATTATATGCCTTTAATATTATATCTCTTTAATATTTTTTATCTTCTAATAATTAAAATTGTTAGCTTATTTGATGTATTAGGAAATATTCTAGAGGAAACTACAAATAATTTATAGCAAAATGTATTGGGATCATTTGGTAGATATAATAATTATAGAAAGGAACTAAGACAATAGTATAAAAATTATATGTATGCAACAACATACATTTCAATATAATATTTAATCATGATATTTTCAGTGTGTGTGTGTGTGTGTGTGTGTGTGTGTGTGTGTGTGTGTGTGTGTGTGTGTGTGTGTGTGTGTGTGTGTGTGTGTGTGTGTGTGTGTGTGTGTGTGTTAAAATTTTGTTTAAAATGGTATTATAACATACCTTCACCATTTCCCACAAAGTGAATTATAACCATTAAGGCCAAATGCATTGATATTATTTTCCAGTTTATTTAATCTACAAGTTTGTTTTTATACACTAAAATGGTAAGGGCCAATATATATATTTTTAATCTAAATTTGGTAATTAAAGAATGTGTCATGTTTTTTTATAGGAATATAAAAACAAGTATGTTTCTAATAAATAATAAATGTAATTTTTTAGTTACAAATGATTGAAGTAAAAAGCAATTGATATTTATAAGAGATAAAAAAATTATTTTATTAAGAATAAAAGGTCAAGTATTCATATGTAAAACATGGTTATTTCACTATTATATTTAAACATGAACATGCATAATATTTAAATGGTGTTGAAAAAAATCCTTCTCAAATTTTAGGTTTAATTAATTTATTAGAATAAGAGACAAGCACATGACAAAGATCCAATAGTTGAGATGTTTAATTGTGTCTTACTTACATGATGAATTTTGAACATTGTATTTTTAATGTCCATGGAATAATGATGTTTATGTGAAATCAATACAAGAATAAATAGAATCCAATAATAGGAATGATAATATGGAGCTTATATAACTTACATATGTAGATACTAAAATCTAATTATACATGATAAAATAGTATTGTACATTTGAAAAATATCAATCATGGTTTAACCCTTCAGTTCATGACCTTCTCTATTACCAAAAATCTCACATTCACCATCTCATTGTGTTTAAATTCTTAAACTATACTTTAACCATGATATTATGATAGCCTAGATCACCTATGGCCCATAGTATAAATAAAACTTTATTTATATCCTACTTTAAAAGTTACAGATCTTCAATAATTTTATATTCTCCTATATGCTACCATTCAAACTAGTACACTAGTGTCAATGATAGTGTCCCATATTTAAAGCTAGTGTTTGAACCATACAAATGATAAATCTTTTGACATTTAAGGGTCCTATGGTATTATTATTAATATCCTCATGAGATACTTTAAAAATATGTTATATAAATAAAATTAAAATGTTATTCATTATCATCAACTATAAATCAAACACACATCTATCTCATACCAATAAAAAATAACAGTCAAGATTAAATTATATCATTTACACAACTAAGTTATATTACATTATTATTTCCTATTTAAAAATTAGATATAGGAGTATTTTTATTATAGGTCTGAAGTATTTAAATATTATCCCATTAGTAGTATTTTTCAAGATACAAGTTAGATCACTAAATGCACTCACATATAACATATAACATAAGTGTTCACACACAAGCCCGCATAAGTGTAAAACTACATTCATTTGAAGACCTCTTAAGAGAATATGTATATGTAGTAAGTTCTCATTAATATAAGGTTATTTGAGGTCATCACAACTTCACTTAAGCCCACTAACCCCTATTTTATAAGGTGGCATGCCCAAATTTCTAGAAATAGTGTCTTGAGAAAATATTGATATCCAAAACATTTTGTATGATTTGAGTTGAAAATATGAAATGTGATAACAAAACCTAATATGTGTAGCTGTTCATTATATAAAAATTATTTCAAGACATAATCATTGAGACTAGGACATTAACATCGATGGTAGTGTCTAGATCTTGATAGTAGCATCCAAGTTAACAAAGACCTAATTTTTAGAATATAGTGAATTGATGTAGAGCATCATCATGTATTATATTGTAATTAAATATATTATATCCAAATGTGAATTATTAAATATAATAAGTTAAATTTTTTATTCATTCTTATACATTTAATTTACTAGTCATTGTAATTTATTATATTTGACATACTTTCATAATTCATCACTATACCAAAACATTTTGAATATAAAGTATTACTTGTCTTAATTTTGTAATAACATATAATTTTTTTTATGAGGATATTATCTCCCTAACTCTTTAAAAAAATGGCTAAACATTTGGTGAACTTGACATCTAAGTTTTAGTGCATAGTCCTGGCTTGCCCTATGGTTTTCAGTCTTGTAAGGTTTAAAATTTAATTCTGATTTTATTATCATGTTGGATTATTTTTTACCATTCATGTGTATATATTTTCATTTTCTCATGTTATTATTCTAAATACTTAAAATGGATAAAATAAATCTCTTCCTTTGCTTAATGCCAAGGAGGGAAATAATTACTTTCCCTCTAACCAGGTCCATGCTATCACTACCTAATGGGTAAGGTGAACATATTAGAGTTTCAAAATAAGATAACTAATATACCCTTCCTATAATCTCTCCACCTTCTTTATCTCTGCTATACCCTATTTTTGTTAATATTTAATATGAAATATCTAAGGTTTATGTTTGTGAAGAACTTAAGGTTCAAATAATCACTATGATAAGATCAATACAAGAGTTAGAAAGTAAAAATCAGTATTTGGTTTCAAAGATCACATCATGAGGAAATAATAAAACACATGAAAATTATATAGACTACTCTAGTGTTAATCATGTGTTTTCATCTTCACCTATAAATTTTGTGCCTTATAAAAATTCACATAAATATTAGATGCCAACATATAATACATATACCAATAATGATTATAAAAGGGAACAAAAGGCTAATAAAATCTCTAGTGAAATTCTAAGGTAAATGCTTTGAAAAACTATGTTCAAATTGCCTACTATACATTCCCTTAGAACATAAAAATTCTATTATGATACATGTCATAAGATGTATGAACATTATTTAGATCGTTGTTTAGATTTGAAGAAAAAATTCAAAATATAATTAATTATGGTGATCATATTGTAGATACATCAATTAAAAAACCCATTTATGTTATGAGTGCATCTTCTACAACACAAGTGAAAAAATAAAAAGTATGTTTAACATATATAATTTATAGAAAATACAGTTATAAATTAAAACCTTAGAGTAAGAAAATATTCCAAAGAAAAAATAAAATAATAAAAGATTCAAAATTCAAAGTTAGATCAAGAAATATTATAAAAAGATAGAGATGGAAAATAAAAAATTACAAAAGGCATAAAATGGAAAGGAATGATTACAAAATCAATGTATTGTGTTGGAAATGATACGAAAAGAGAAATTAGAAATCATATTTAAGTAAATTAATCAAGCATGATTAAAGTAAGATATCCAATAAAAGACCTCAAAACATAAGAAATTACTACAAACACTAAATATTCAAATCTAGTTACAAATGGGGAAAAAAGAATTCCCCCTCATATCATGACCATTTCACTATAATTTCTCATATAAATCACTATAAAATCACATATATAAATATTATGGATTATCAAGATAAAAATAATATTTTATGTCATTTATTAGTTCTCTTGGAAATACATATCTATAATTAGATAAAATTAATATAATTATGAAAAGTATAGGATAAATTAAATTAAGAATTTCATTTGCTTCAAAATAATGTTTTCCTCATTTTCATGTTATTTACAATCCAAGTGTACGCAATGTTGTGCTCAGAAAATCATGGTTATACTCAATAAGATCAAGGATTGATATAAAAAATGGTTGAATGTCTTTTAATCATGAAGGAAATGTTAAATCATTATCTAGAGAGGGAACACATTTATAACAAGAACATACAAATGAAAATATCTCTCATGAAAACATAGAAAGTACAATCTTAGCAAAAGTACCTAATACACTCTTTGATTATACCATGCACACACATGTCACATTTCCTTTTATAAATGTTATTCACTCACCACTCCTCATTTTATACATCAAATTCCTAACATTATTTGTGTTGAAATTGTCAATCTTACTCGAATTGTACTCAATTGCCCAATTTAGGTCAAAATAACTAAAAATGTGTTAAATGGTTTGAGATTGTTATATTCAAGTATCAATTTAAGCCAATGTATCCCTAAATGGGGAAATATATTTTATATGATTCCTGACTTTTATCAATTCAAATTGAGTTAAAATGATTTTTTTTGCTTTTTTGTGCTTTGGATCACTTTTTTCTTCTACCTTCTTAGTACACATCATGTAACTTTGTTATTTTATGTTGATAACATCCTAAATGGGAATATGGTCCCAGTACATCTAAAATCACATTCTAATTCTTCTTGAGTCAAATTATGACCCAATAATATGACTTTCTAACCATTTTGATTAATTGAGGACCAATTTCTAAAAAAATGCACAAATATTGATTAATCTTAGTCAAGGATAATTAATTCAAATCAAGAGATTAAGTGGATTCTCCATAGAGGTTATTGATTATTTAAATATTAGAAATTGATTCCAAATATCTACATCACCTAGTGACATCATCTATGTGGTAGCATCCATAAAGCATAAATAAATAAAATATCTAAATTATGGGCGCCCATAGCTAATTAATGCCCCTTTATCCCAAATAATTATGAGGGTATTTGTGGATTTAAACCAAATATTGGATTAATACATGGCCACACATATCAATATTTAGATAAATGATCATGGTTGATCTTAGACCATTTCCAAAATCTATAAATAGAAGGGCATAAAACACCATTTCTTGAGCTAAAACAATTGTAGAGTTATAATGCAGAATTATCTCCACATCCTTTTGTGTTGATCATTTATGTTGTTTTCAAGATTAATTTGACAGTCTAGATTAGATATTTATCCTATTAATCCTAGGTTATGCATAGTGTTCTTGAGGCAATGGAGGAGTAAAGAAACCATTGTTGATAAAGATAAGAGCACTAGATCAAGGGGAGAACATGCTTGGAGCCATTCTTAGGTGGTAAAATAGATTTTGGAAGGTAATTAATATTTATTTCTTTTAATTTATCCTTCATTATCATTTTCAAATAGTGCATGAGTATTTTGGCTTAAATTATCAATTCTTATGCATTCTTTTGTGAGTTTTCATGACTAATATTTGAATTGATCCTATTTGAAATCCATCCTACATCTTGGCACACTTAGTGGGTTCATGGAGTCTATTTACATAAGGAAGGAACTATGGAAATTCTAAATTTCCATTTTAATCATTAAAAATTCCTTTAAATTCATTTTTTAATCCTTTTCACCATTTTTTTGTGTACACACAAGTCACATACTAACCACCAATGATTTTGAGTAACCACTGATGGTTTTTCCAATCATTGATGATTAGGTTTTAGGGGAAAACCCATTTATCATTTTGAGCTTTTATTCAAATTTTTGCTAAAAAATTATATTTTTTAAGTCTTGTCTAAACCAAAACATGATCCATAAGGTGTCTTTTGGATTCTTTGTTCTATCTTAGGCTAGTATAGTTTTTGTGGAAAATCCTTTCTTACCTAAATGTTTTTGATAAAATTCAAGTTTATATTGGTTAAAATTGAATTGTAAGTCTCTAGTCTTGTTTTATTTCATGATATATAATGTTTCCTTTTAGATATTTTTATTCTAACAAGTTAACAAGTGCCTTTTGACAAGAATGTTGATGCCTTCAGGTCTACAGGTAACTGCCAATGGTTAAGTATTGATTGGCCATGGTTGGTTGAAACTTGATCAATGATTGTCTTAAATGAATTGGTGATGGTTATATGTGATCATCAATGCTCACTGTGTTTTCTAAAAACACAAACCTAAAAGCACATAAACAAAAGTTGTTTATCTCATTTACAAAAGTTATTCAAAGCTAAACAAGACTCATAATTTTTATGCAAGACCTATGAGGAAAGTGAACATTTAATCTTATTTAAGTCTTTTTTAACCTTATTTTGGTTCTTAAAAAGAATTAGAAATATTTCCATTTTATGTTTAAATAAAAAAATTCTTGTAGTTGTTCTTTAAAAGATTTTGTAATTTAAGGTCAAGGGGAAAAAGAACATCACCATCACCAAACACTTTAAATTGGTGATTTAAAACCAAATTCATGTCAAAGTTTTATTTTTAAAAATTCATTTATCATTTCTTGTTTTATTAGAATTATTTGATTAAAAATGAATTTGTACATGTATGCTCTTCCCCCATCCTCTATATGGGACTTGTGGGATCAAAAGTGATATTTTCATTATAAATTGTGCCTTAGTCCATAAGCATAAAAATGATGTCATCAAGTCTCTCATCAAAACCTTCATGGATTGGGTAATCTAGAAATAACCACAAATCCTTTTTACTTAGATTTTTTATTTAATGCATTTTAGCTTGTGAGGGGGATATCTTCACATCCTATAAGTTCTATAGGGAAGCTTTGACCTGGGGCTTCATATCCTATAATTATCTTCAACCCTTCTCTACAAGGGGTATATAATTGGGATCACCCCAATGGGATGATGGTTTGAATGGTTAAACCATATTCGTTAGAAGGAAGCTAAGCCCAGGATGTATGATCATTTTGGACATCATACTACACTGAGTAAGTGATGGATATAATGGTTGTGAAAAGGAATAGAAATTTTCATAATAAACCATTTGATATGGACCTAATTGATGTGTTAATTCTCTTGTGTGCTAACATGAAAGTTGGTACACATGGGATCTATCTATATTGTTGAAAACTTATAAGTTTTAAACCCCACTTTTTGTGGAGACATTGTTGATGTGAGGTGTGCACTAAGGTCCATGTTATCATATTATCACTTAAGAGAAGGGGGGTATAAAAAACCTACTACATAATGAAATTTTATTTTGGATGAACACTGAATTTTCTCTCAAGTGTATGTATAAATATAGACTTCAAAAATATCATGAAACCTTATCATTTTAAGGCTTAGGATGATTACTTAGTATTTTTTGTCTTTTTATTCTTAGATTTCTTGGTCTTTATTTGAGTCAAAACTTGATTTTTAACAAAGGTCATAACCAAACATATTATCCACAATTTATTAAAAAATGAGGCATTATGTTTTCCAAGTGAAAATTGATCTTTTACTTGTTCAAATTTGTCATCTTAAACATTATGTCATATAATCTATGTTGGTGCAGTTATGCTGCCTATTTGAGTCTAGACCTATTGCTAAATTTTCTTAAGACCTTCATTGATAGTTTAAATTTTAAATTATATTTTTATAAGTTCATAAGCATGATGTATTAAATGGTGTTTTCCATTTACATTTGACTTGAGGGAATTTTGGTTCAATTTTCAATTTCTATTGAAGGTCGTTTATAGACTCATTATCATATTATCATCATTGGTGGACTCAAGTCATATTGTGTATCACTCATGCTTTAATTAATAAAATATATTTTATACTACCATTCATATTACCATGTGGAGATATTGTGCTACTCATTTGGTTTTAGCTTTATACTTTTGAATTCTCACATGTTTTCATATCTTGAGTTTCTTGGTTTCCATTGTCTCCTTCATAATCCAAAAGGATTTCTTCTAGTTTTTTAGTATAAACTTTTCAAAGTTGAACTAGATTTTATGGTATTGATGTATCATAAAAAATTAGGCTTTGGTGTACTAGTTTTTACCTTGGATTTTTTAGTTATCATACCCTTTTCCAATTCATATGATTTGAACTTTACCCTAAGGTTGAGTAAATTCATGAACATCATTCATCTAATTGTGTGTGGTTCTAATCCACCCTCATTTTATAGTCTCTTTGGTGCCTTAGCCATTTTTTTGGAAGAAAGATCAAAATCCATACCTTGTTTAAATGTTTGCAAATCATTGATTCAAATCTAATCAAACATATAGATCACCCATTTCTAGACATGACTCAAAGGTTCATTCGTGGTGGGGCACCTTATGGATTTATCTATGAGGATGATAATTTTTATTATGGTCAAGATAATTCTATTGTATTTTAAGACATTCCTATAAATCTAGAATCTGAATGAGATTATATAGAATACCAAGAGAACCAAGATGAAGCACTCCTTAGGTTAATAAAATCTGGTGCTAGACATCCCTTAGATTTTACTATGGAGAAATTACACACCTTAGTTAGGGAAGGTGAACAAAAATGAGATCAAATTTTACAAAACATTTCAATTACAAACATACCCTCTTCTTTTAACAAAGGTAAGGAAGTACTTGTAGAGTCAAAACCAATCGATTAAAATCTTATTAACAAGATTAAGAAAATAAGTCAACGATATGTCAATCAGCTTATTATGGATATAAATGACTCTCTAATTGCTACTTCAATTTGAAATGATGCTTCTAAGGAATAAGGAAATATGAGTAAACCTATGCAAAAAACCTTAAATGAGAATTAATAATCTGATTAAAGAGTCTCAAATGAATAGAATAAGACATAAGAGGTTATGTAGAATGTTTCACTAGACACAAAACACACATTATTTAATCATCAATAACCTCTTATAACTTTGAAAATATAGAGACCCAATCATTGAATTTGAATTGTAGAGATACCTTAAAAAAATTGGCTAGTTCATGTAAACCAACAAGCACAATGGTAAATAGACAAAGAACTTACCAAAACTAGCAAAATGTAGTTGATTCAAGGCAACAAATTCTTAGGAATTGAACACTTACCTACTTGATTCAAGGAGTGAAAAATAACCAAGTCAAGGATCATAGGGTATATATCCATACCAAATACATGTAACAATAGGGGCACATTCCACCCTAATAGTAAAAACACCAAGAGCACATTCCACCCCAATAATAGTAGTAAGGGCATATACCACCCCAACAGACTTATTTTCCACTCATGAGTGCACCAAACATGAAAGAGTGGAATTCCATGAAGGAGATTAAGACATGATTGGAGATGAATAATAGAGTTAATAAATACAAGTTATATGAGATATTCCCATATTCATTCAATCTATCTATTCTCTAAGTACCCTTTCCATCTCATTTTGAGGTGCCTAAGTTTGATAAATATAAAGGAAAGGGAGACCCACGTGAACACATTCATGCATTTTTCATATTATATAAAGAGGTTGCTTACAATAGAATGCACTTTATTTGATTATTTCCACAAAGTTTAGAATGGTAAACTTTAGATTGTCTACTTAAGTTACCTAAGGGATCAATTATGGATTAGAATGACTTATCTAAAAAGTTAGTCAACCATGTATCATACAACATAGAGAATTAATTAACCATTATTGACTTGTGTAAAGCCAAATAATGAGATGGAGAAAGTTTCACTGCATATCTATAGAGGCAGAGATAATTAGTGGGTCACTTTTAACATAATTTTCTACATAAATAGTTGGCAGATATATTTGTATATAACTTACATCCTGAGGTTATGCACAAACTACATCTATCTTGTGCTACTTCATTTAAGGAGATCATAGATAAGGGTGTACAGATTGAGAAGGGTCTTATTACCAAGTAACTTGTCAATAGTTTTGTGAAGGGTCAAATTTAAAATCAAACTTCCTCTTTTAGCCAAATAATTGCATAAGACAAACCTAAGGGTTGAAATAAGAACAAAAACATGGTTGGAAATGAGGTGATTGAAACAAGACATGTACAAAGGGTGAAAGCCCATCAGTCCCAAATGTATAATTAGATCCTCCTAACCCACCTAATTTATAAAGAACACCTCCATAAAGAACAAACCATAGTGGTTTCAGAGTCTTTAACAAATTGGGAGAGCCAATTCAAATAGTGTTCTAAAATCTCATAGCAGATAATCTAATTGTATAGCCAGTACCAAGGCCATTTCCTCAGGATCAACCAAAACTAGATTGGTATAAAGAGAATGAATGGTGAAACTTTCATCATGTTTTTAGTCATGGTGCCTATCATTGTGTCTAATTAGAACACATTATTAAATATCTCATCAAAATTGGAATAGTTGAGATTAAACTAGCCCCTAATAAGGACACAAATTAGGATATGGGAATCTACAAGGACCTCTTTCCTTGACATAATCAATCACTATCAAGGAACAATTAAAACCAAGGAAAGAATCAAGGATAGAGGTGGAATTAGAACCAAAATTAGGGTCAAAATCATAATCATTATGAGCATAATCATGATCATGATACCCATACTAACAATTTGGGTTACAACAATATGCCTTATGACTATAGAAACACCGTGGGACATGTTTTTACAATCCACATTTCCAGTATTACTATCAAACCATGTGAACCATATCATGTTCCTTCTAGTATGTGACCCATCATAATAGGTTCAACACCCTTTCTCTCTCTAGTAATTTTGTATTGAGTTTACATAATTCTATTATAACTCCATTTTCACAAGTTATTATTTTTGGATAACACCCTTATTCTAATTATAATTTCTCCTTGCCAACTCAAAATTTTAGCAATGCAACTAGATGCCTGTGAGTCACCCTTTAAGGCCATTTGCCTTCATCTTTTGATTATATTGGCTCCCTTCAACCTTGAGGTTGTACAATTTCAACTAGACACTTATGAGTTACTCTCAAAGGTTGTTTGCCCATAGAACCCAATGTGAACATTACACCAATGGATCAAAAATTGACTACTATGCTAGCCAAAGCTAAGCCATCTCATCCCAATGTTGAAAAGTTTTATAGTTTGTCAGACCAATTGAGCAAAACCCCTACAAAAATTTCTATTTTAGATATCTTGTTGACATCTTAAGTCCATAGAACTATCCTAAACAATTTTTTAATAAAATCTAATGTTCCTAATTATATAAATCCTAAATAGTTCCAAAACCTTATGGGACATTTATCTTCATTTTATTAACGTTTGACCAAAAAGACATGTATAGACTTGGACTGAGCCATAATAACCTAATGTACATTAAAATAATAATTGAAAATCATAAGATCAACTAGGTTATTATAGATAATGGTTCAAGGTTAAACATATTATCTCTTAAGTTGGTACAAAGATTAGAATACACTATGAAATATGAAAGATATTCAGCAGAGACAATCATTATAAAGGCTTAGGATAATGATGAAAGGGAGTTTATTGGTACTATTTGGTTTTCAATCATTGTTAGGTCTATTTTTCACCATATATTGCTTCATATTATAGATATTTAATTATCTTATAATATACTTCTTGGTCATCCTTGGATCTATGTAGTACATGCCATTCCATTCACCCTGCATCTGTGCCCTAATTTTCCCCATGATGGGATTGAGGTTACTATTGTCACTGATCAAGATATTTATGAATATTATTAACATCTTGAGGCTTAGTTCCTCAATTATAACTATTATCTATGTTCTCAATTCATTATGAAGAAGAACAAGGCTATAGTTTTGGTGTTACATCCATCCAATTATAGAACATGACAATACAAAGGGATTATATCCAATTATATTTTTCCTTGATGCAGAATGTGAATAAATTATATCCATCCTAAGGGATTATATTGAGATTTTTGCATGGGCATACTATGGCATGCTACGATTAGACCTAGACTTTGTTGTGCCTCACCTTGTTGTCTATCTTGATGTCAAACTAGTCAAGAACAAATTGATGAATATGCATCTAAACATCACCCTATTGGTTAAAGTAAAATTGGAAAAGTTGATAGGAGGAAGTTTCATTAGACCATTGAACTACTCTAAATGGATTTCTAACATAATCCCAGTGAATAAAAAGACCCCGAGTATACATATTTATACTAATTTTTGACATATCAATAAAGTGTTCCCCAAAGATGATTTTCCTCTACCTAACATCAACATGATTATTGACTCAACTGATGTATAAAATATCCTATCTTTAATGGATGCATTTTTTAGATACAACCAAATCAATATAGCCCAAGATGATCAACACAAGACTACATTCACCACTTCATGGGGAACATTTTATTACCAAGTCATGCCGTTTGGCTTAAAGAACATTGGAGCCACATATCAATGTGCCATGACTATCATTTTCCATCATATGATGTATGATATTTTTGAGGACTATGTCGATGATATACTAACAAAATAAAGAACAAAAGTTAGACATCCTGACATTCTATAAATAATCTTTGAGAGGCTTCATGAATATAAAATCCACCTGAATCCTAATAAGTATCTCTTTCGTATCACTTTGGGAAAATTGATAGGTTTTATTATATCACAAATGGGGATCAAAGTCGACCTTACCAAGGTCAAGGCCATTATGTAAATTCCTCCACTAGACAATCTTAAACAACCATGAATCCTTCAAGGAAAGATACAATCTATACATAGGTTTATTTCTCAAATGGTAGATAATTTACACCCATTTACCCACCTCTTGAAGAAGGGGGTTGAATTTGAATGGGATGAAGGTTGTCATATAGAATATACAAAACTCAAGACATATTTGGCCAATCTGCCAGTCTTGAGACCACCAACACCTGGATGACCACTACTTATCTACATATCAGCAACTGAGCATGAACTAGGGGTAATTTTGGCCTAACATGATGATCAAGGTAAAGAACATGCAATATATTATTTAAGATGCACTATGCTATCTTATGAACATAATTATACACCTATTAAGAAGGCATATTTAATTATGGTATTTGCTACCCAAAAGTTATGGCACTATATTTGAAACATCAAAACTATTATCATCACCAAGGTGTATCCTCTCAATTTATTATTATCTAAAGTAACACTTCAAGGATGCATGGCTAAGTGGGTTATGCTCCTAATTTAATTTAACATTGAGTGTCAAAATCAAAAATCAATCAAGGGGCAAGTTATTAATGATCAAATTGCAGATGACCCTATCAAAGACACTCAACCACTCAAATTTGAATTTATAGATGATTCTATTATGGTAATAGAATAAGCATCACAAGAACCTAAACAATGGAAGCTGTATTTTTATAGCTCATTTACATCACATGAATATGGAATTGGCATATTGTTGATTACACCCCAGGGGGATCTAATTCCCAAAGCATTTAATATACAATTTAATTATATGAATAATATGGCCAAGTATGAGGCATTTATTGTAAGGCTTTACTTTGCCATACATTGGGATATTTAGAGTTTAAAAGTCTATGGTGATTCCTAGATGATCATCAATTAAGTCACTGATTAGTATCAAACTAGAGATGACAAGTTTGTTCCTTACAAACAAATTGTTGAAATTCTCAAAGGTCATTTTAAATATTTGTAGTTTGAACAAATTCCAAGAGCCAAAAAAAGATTAGCTAATACAATGAGAACAATTGGTTCCATGATACAAATCAATAGTGGATCTAAAGAGTGTTAATTTTTTATTGAGAATCTTCTTCATCCTATACCTATTATGTTAGATTAAAAAAAGGTATGCAACATTATTGGTCCCAATCCCCAACCTAAATTACCATGGTTCCAAGATCATTATAACTACTTTAATGATCACATTTTCCTAGCCAACCTATCCAATAATCATCATAAACTATTACATCACCATTTATCACGTTATACCCTCCTTGGAAACATGCTTTATCATAAAGGTTATAATGAAATGCTTCCTCATTATTTATATTCAAGATAATCCAAGCAAGCGCTGAGGGAGGTTCATGAGGGAATGTATGGGGCCCACATGAGTGGTGTAGTCTTAGCAAATAAGCTCTTCAAAATAGGATATTATTAGCCAAAAATGGAGATGGATGCTTGTAATTATGTAAAGAAGTGTGTTTTTTGTCAGCAACATGGAAATTTGATATAATCACCTTATTTATAGAGTCGATCACAACAACATGGTCATTCTCTACATGGGGCCTCAATCTCATCAAGAAAATAAACACATCTTTAGATGGACATAAGCATATCTTGACTACTACTAAGTATTTTACTAAGTAAATTGAGGCCATTCCTTTCACTTATGTCACTAAAAAGTAGATAGATGAATTCATCCATTACCATATCATCTATCGATATGGCATCCTAACTCACCTTATATCTGATAATTATGGATCTTTTGTAAACCAATATTTATAATTTCTTTGTGCAAAATTCAAGATCAAGCATAAGGAATCAACTCCATATAACCTGCAAGATAATGAACAAGCCAACATGTCAAACAAGACCATTGAAGCCATTTTAAATAATATTATCAATGATACTAGTCATAATTAGCACTTATAAATCTTTCCTATCTTGTGGGCTTATATAACCAGTCATTAAACCCCAACAGGAGCCACTCCATACTCCCTTTGTTTATTTCACACAAGTTATTATCCTGATTAAGATAGAGATTCCATTATTTCAAGTATCATTGGAGCACATTAAAGATGATGAGGAATATAGAGTCTTAAGTATGAAATAACTAGAACTTATTGATGGCAAGTGTTTGACTACTCTATAAAACTTACAGGACTATCATAATAGATTCTGAAGAAGATACAATAAGCACATTCTCCCTCGGGAGTTTGAGATTGGTGATTTAGTCTTGAAAGATAACTAAAAGAACATAATTTCTAAACATAATAATAAATATAAGTTTCAACCTAATTTGTTGGGACCATTTGTTATCATGGCAAACTATGGATCGGGGTCATATCGACTAGCTAAACTTAATGGTGAAGAACATACAAAGACCATGAACATTATGCACCTTAATATGTTCTATGTATAAAAAAATTTGAAATATAATCAATAATATCCCTTACTTGGGGGTAAATTGAGCAAAATTAACTTTATCCTATCATTTTATAATACCTAGACTGCCCTCACATGAGCCCTATTACTCTCACAACACTAGATAGTGAAAGCTTTAAGACCATTGGTACTCTGAACATATTTATCTAAACCTATGTCATTCTCTTTGAGAACCATATTATTTACACCATTATCTTCAAGAACCTCATTCTTTACCCCAACGTCAATAGTCCATTTATTGGACCCTATTCTTCGGACCATTCTCTTCAAGAACCACATTCTTTGGTATGTATTGGGATTGTTGTAACCTAAACACCATTTTCCCCTTGACCAAATATGATCTTGATTATGTCTCATAAACATTATTAATACCTTATACACTAGTTATATAAAGCATTTCAGCTAGGATAGTATTTCATATCTTCTTCTATAGACAAGTGAATAAGAACACCTTTTCAACTCAAGATCTTTACCTGTTGCATGGTTTTTTAGATTGATTTCACATTGCATATTGTTCTATATTACATTTACTACTCTTTGTGAACATTTTTGTCTTTTTAGGATCCTCTATTTCACTAATCTTCAAGCATGTATTGTTGCATATGACTTTAGCTATTATTGGAACTCTCAATTAGTTTCCTGATCCATTGTTTATAATCTCATAGGTTGTTTTAGGTGGCTTATATATTTATTGAAACTTATACTCTCAGATTAGCATATCCTTGACTATGAGGTCCCATTTTGTACATATTTTATCCCAAAAACACAAAAAAATTAGAAAATGATTTATAAAATAATAAAAACATTGTCCTTCATTTTTGTATATTCTAATCCTCACAGTCTTACGATTTTGCAAGTATTTTATATTACCAACTTTATACTATGCAATTCATCTTATCCCACATGCTTTCCATTTTTAAAGATCATTCTCCCTCATCCCACCATGTCATGCTCTTGCTTGTTTGCAAGCAAATTCAGTCTTGTTGGCTTGTCATTTCAGCTCACCAACTTGCCATTTTCCAAGACCAATCTTATTTATCAATTATTGCCTTTTCTTATATAAAATTAATCATATGTTCTAATCATCACCATTTATTATATCTCATTTCCTAGGAGAACTTAATTTAGTTGTAATTTCATGTTGGAATATGCATCCATGGTACTATAAGCAGTGTCTACTTGTCTTGTAAATCTAAAGTCTACACGTCTAACCCCTTTCTCTTCTTCTCTTCCCCCAGTTATTCTACCATTTTTCCTATTTAATTAGGGGAAAAATTTTGTGTCATTTTTATTTGTTACATTGTGGTGGAAATTAATGCCTCTACCACATGTGCATGAATAAGTTGGGTTTAAACTGCACTAACTTGGTTTTTGTTTATGTGTGTTTATTTGAGTTTTATTGGTGTTTTATTGTTTTTTCTTAGTGTTGTGTTGTTATTTTACACCTCTCCATTCATTACTTCTCTTTTTTCTCATTTTATTACTTCTTGTCTCACTTTGGTCTTGTGTTTCCCTATATGTTTTTATTCTTCTCTTTTGTTTTCAAGAGCATCTTGATGATCCACTTAGATCTTGATTATTTATATCTTAATTTTATGTTATTAAGTTATTCTTGAACTTTTTTTGTTTATTTGATTGTTGTTGGTGTTATGTGGTCTTTTGTTTTTTAGTTTGGTCTTACTTCTTTGTTTCATTTTTTAGAACATCTTGATGATCCACATGGTTTTTGATCATTTATATCGTGATCTCAAGTTGTTAAGAAGTTTTTGCTTTTTGTTTATAAATATTTTTGTTCCTACTTGGGTCTTGATTACTCATATCTTGATTTTAATTTAGGATCATTTATGTTTATCTTTTCATTGTATTTTCTTTTTTTTTTTAAAGTAAATATCTATAACTCTGGTTTTGGACATTGTTTACCATTATCCTTAGTTATAAGTATTCACATTTAAACTAACTTCAAATAATTTAAATGAAATATCATTATTATTTATTCATAATTATGATGCCTAATTTGTTTTACTATAGTAAGCACTTTGTGCTATAGACTCAAGTCTAAACGTTAACACAACTCTAGTGAACAACTCTCAAGATCATTATGCATAAACTAGGCTCAATAGGTTTAACACCTAACACAATGCTTAGACATGTATCTCTTGACATACATCATAATTCTAATCAATTCTTGGTTAGTTTTCATCATCCCTCATTCCATTCTCTCCTAATCTTGGGTTAACTACATTTTCTTGAGGTCCATTTAGACTATGTAGGTAATGCTTGGATACATGATGTATCTCAAGTCACCTCAGCCATCTTATTTCTTATTTTCATCTCTTTCATCACTTTATACATTCTTATATATTTTGTATTTTTATAATCAGTTACACCATTACATCTATATTTGTGCTCACTCACTTTAATCTATGTTTTAGGTTATATACATGAACTTGTTGCTTGCCAATTTGCCCATGTTAGGGCACAACATTTGAACTAATTTACCAATATAAATCAGCCCTATAGGGGCAAGCCATTATTTATTATTTATCAATGATCAAAATTATCCATACTAGGGTAAAATTTCTTTATTATGATCAAATATACCTTACTAGGGCATTTAGTGTTATCTCTTTATGGACACCATATTATCCCTTTTTCCTCTAATTCCAAGCTTTCCACACTCTTGCCCATGATGGCAATATTTTAGTGTGTAAATTGTCTCAAGATTGATCAATGTTGTAAGCATGCATATTACACTCTTAAGCTGGGTGTGTTTAAAGTGTATCTCATATGTGCTTTGATTGAATCCTTCCCATTCCACCTATATTTGGGGCCCTTTATACCTTTGATTATATTTTTATCATTTATGGTGACCACATGTGCAAGCATTAGCTCATATGGATGCGATCTAGTCCAAGAGTTAATCTCTCAATTTCCTTCTCTTTTTGAGATTCCATCCTTCTCTTTCATTGGTATGTCCTCTCGAAGGGGTGTCATGAGTCATTTCCTCTTGATAACTCTTTTCTTTTATAAGATGTTGCTTAATTTGAATGTCTCACCATACCTTCTCAAATAGGGGGAAAATTTAGACATCCAATTCCTAACACTATTTGTGTTGAAATTATCTATCTTACTCGAATTACACTCAAATTCCTAAGTTAGGTCAAAATCATTCAAAAGTGCTAAATGGTCTGAGATTGTCATATTTAAGTGTCAATTTAGTCCAATGTATCTCTAAATGGGGTAATAAATTTTATGTTATTCCTAACATTAATCAATTTGTTTTGAATTAAAATGATAATTTCACCTTTTTGTGCCCTAGATCACTCTTTTCTTCTGATTCATTAGTACGTGTCATGTACCTTTGTTATTTTGTGTTAGTAATGTCCTAAATGGTAATACTGTCCTAATGCATATAACATCACCTTCAATTTCTTCTCAAGTCAAATTATAACCCATCAATATGACTTTATTATTAGAGGTTAAATGGATTTTCCATGGAGGTAATTTATTATTTCAATATTGGAAATTGATTCCCAATATCTATATCAACTAGTGACATCTTTTATAAGGTGGAATCCATAAGCCATAAATGCATAAAATATTTAAATTATGGGCACCTATGCCTAATTAATGCCCCTTTCTCCCAAATCATTATGGGGCTATTTGTGGATTTAATTCCAAATTTTGGATTAATCCATGGCCACACATATCAATATTTAGATGGATGGTCATTGTTGATCTTAGACCATTTCAAAAATCTATAAATAGAAGGGCATATAACAACATTTCTTAAGCTAAACAAATTATAGAGTTATAATTCAGAATTGTCTCCACATACTTTTACGTTGATCATTTATGTTATTTACAAGATTTATTTTATAATCTAGATTAGAGATTTGTATTATTAATACTAGGTTATGAATAGTGTTCTTTAGGAAATGGAGGAGAAAAAAAACAATTGTTGACAAATATAAGAGCACTAGATGAAGGAGAGAAATTGCTTGGAGCCACTCTTGGGTGGTGGAATCAATTTGGGAAGGTAACTTGTATTTATTTATTTTAATTTGTACTTCATTATCATTAGAAATCCCCACATGAATAGGTTGGCTTAGATTATCAATTCTTATGCATTTTTTTATGAGTTTACATGACTAATGTTTGAATTTATCCTTTTTGAAATCCATCCTACACTTCTAGATTATTGTCCTCATTTAGAGATAATTGGATAGCTTGTGACTTTTAAAATAAATAAATAATCAAATTCAAAAATTAAAAATAAATAAATAATAAAATACAAAAAAATCAAATAAATAAATACTTAGAATTTACATGTTTACTATATGTTCAATATGTTAGAAAATAGGCTTTTGGGAGAAAATATGTAATAGGTTTGTTTATCGATGTTTGGAATCACTGCCTATGATTTATAATCATGATTAAATATGTGTTATAATAACAAAACTCCATTATATATTTAAATACAAGAGGTGTCCACAATAACATTTAAAAATTTCACTGTTAGAAAAATTTATAGTTACAAAAAATTAAGCCAAACAAAAATCAGATTAAGAAAAGGAAACTAAAGCTAGTATAAAAACAATAATAAATAATTTCTAAATAAAATACATTAAAATATAAAATATATATTCATAAAAAATAAATGACTTAAGAGATAACTAATCCAAAAACAAACCAAAATTTTAAAAAGGCAAAGAAAAGAATATTTGATAATAAGAATTTTATATTTTAAATATTAATGTTTTATAAATGTATTATTAATGAATTAAATTATTCTAAAACAATAAAATAAAATTATAGAGCTAAACTATTGAATTATGTAAATGCATTTATGTATTATTAATTCATATGTATTTATATTTAATTGTTTATAATATATAATTATCAGGAAAGAGAACATCGAAAGAAACTTAGAAAACATTTCTTTTCAAATAATTGATAATGGGTTACCAAACATGGTTAATAACCAAACCTTTTTCATGATTTAAATTAAAATAATGATGACCTATTTCCATCACTTATTTTAATTTACGTATATTAAAATTATTTTCAACCATGATAACCTTAGTCTTATCAAAGTTAATAAAAGGTTTAATTTTGAAGGAATTCTCCACTAAAACTGGATTATAATTTTTCTCTAAATCAACATCATCAATTTCTTCTTTGATCCTAGTATGGATAGTCCTTCTAGGTTATCTAATGTATGAAACCTAAAAAGAAATAATTAATCTTGTACACTTGTCTCTTTGACCAAGGTTGGACTTAGTCCATAACATATTTTTAAAAATTATTTAATTTATTTAATTGAAATAATGTTTTTATAATGTTATTGTGTTTAATAATTTTATAAATCTTATTAGAAACCCCTTCTGTAAAAGGTAAGAAGGCCATTAGTTTAGTTATTTGATAGTGTGCATGTGTCTTCTTATTGTGTCTCTCCTTTACATGCTTCAAATCCATATAAATTCATTTAATATTGTATCCATTCTTTTTTAAGGCCTTTTTTATATGAATAATTTCTTCTTCTAAATTATCATCATAACATATCCTGAAATCCCTTGTTACAAGATTTTTTAAAACACTAGTGTTTTGATCAAGATGATGATGTGAAGTGGCATGAAGATAAAGGTTTTTGTGTGTATTGTTCCTAAATGCCTTACATGCAAATGAACCATCTTCTTTTCTAGTGATGAGTACACCCAAGAAGGATAAATTACATTCGTGTTCAACATCTTTTATGTATTTAATACTAGGAACTAGGTTTTTAATGTGGTTATAGAATGCCTCTAGGGTTACTTTACCATATTACCAAAAAATATCAATGATGTTGTGGGGAAAACATTATTCATTCAACACTATTCACAAGTACTATTTATTGATGATGTGGTAAACACCATTAATATTGGTGAGGTGTCCACAACACTATTATTGAGTCCTTAGGTGGCATGGGTTGAATTTTTTATGTGGGGCATGAAATGATTAGTTAAAAAGAAAAACTACCCTTTTTGGAAGCTTGAGTTAAGTGGGGAGACATGGATCACTATTTCAGATTGGCATGTACTTTTTCCATGTGACCTTGCTTGATGGTGGTTCCAACTTTTCAAAGATGTTTTTTACATGGTAAAAGATGACCCCATAAATCATGTGTCATGGATCATTTTTGGGTATACCTTGTCTCTTGATAATATTTCCTCCATGTGAAGGAGTGGGATGAATTTTGGGCTCCTTTGTGTTTATTTCATTCATTATTCGTTTTTAAATCTTTAAATGATGTTTCATTTTCTTATTGGGTAGGCTAAGTTGAAATAATGCTAATTTGGGAGTAGGGTTAGAGACACGCCTTTTGTGCCTCCTTCGCTTTGGATGCCAAGTATGTATATGAGTTTGAGGATAGATTGTTGAAGACAATTTATGTGATGATGTATTTAAGGAAGATTAATGAGAATTTATGAGGTTTTTAATAAGATGAGATCATGAGATTATTATGTGTTATGAGAGTTTTATGGATTATTGAACCTATTATATGTTTTGAGGCCACATAAGGTGGTGTCAAACCTTAGGTACATGGAGTGTTGACTCCATCAACTAGTATTAGATCAAGTTTAAATCTTATGGGGAGGAGAGTGTTGAATTGAAAGAGTGAATGTGATTTTTGTTTTGTAGGTATGAATATGGAAAATAAGAATGGAAGAATGCCACTAGAAAGAGAGTGGGAGAAGAATTTAAAGACCTAGGATAGGTTATTGTAGTTGCTACTAGAGAGATTCGAAGACTATGAAAATGAATAAGACGAATATTTGGTGTGAGATATGGTATAATCCCTAAAGTCAAATGTAGCAATGTTTAAGAAAGAGATAGCCATGTGGAAGGAATAATAATGAAACCATGTAGAGTTGCATAAGAGAGAAGCGAAGATGAATAAGGTTTCCATGAAAGGTAATATGAGAGAGGAGTTGTCATGTGGGAAGCTCACATGTGAATAAACCCTTGTAAAGGATGATGTAGTGAAGATTAAAGTATATTTCATCCTTGAAGAGGTACATGTGGGTGAAGAGAGAAACAAGATAATGTTTCAAGTTTCCTTGATGGAAGCTTTGGATGAAGAAAGTTTTCAAGCAAATGCACAAGAGGAATTCTTTGTGGAGTTGAATGAATGTGTAAGGGATGCAATTAAATCTATGGGGGATGAAAAAATAACCACATGATTTGTTGTGTATGATACATTGGTATCCCATATTAAAATTGAAGAGCATGAGGATCATGCTGAAATTGATCAATATTTGTGTGTTTCTTGTGAAGAAACTTTGGGTGAAGATGATGTGAAAATATTTGAACATGAGAAAATTATGGATGTTGAGTATTGAAACCATGTAGTATGGCATGTGAGTGAAGAAAATTTAAACCATGGGGAGTTTTAAGTAGAGAAATATTGTATCTATGAAGAGTTACAGATAGAGGTAGAGGAAAGTCAGGAGGATTTGAATGTTTATGTGAAATCAACATTGGAGATGGTTTTTGTGCAAGTGAACTCACATGAGGAGTTTTTTATGCAAGAGAGTACACACGTAGATAAGGAGATGATAGAGGATACATCCATCAGAGAGGAACTACAAGTGATGATGTGTGATGTGGAAGATGGTTTAACAGGTGATTGGATGAGTAAAGAAAAATAGGTGGGATTTTGTTGGAGGTGGATGGTATGTGGTGGGATAGAACTCACATGGCATGATGAGATTGTTAGCATAGGTTCATCATTTTTCAATAAAACATGTTAAATAGGAGTATAGGGTATGAAAAGTTACATCAAAATATTATAATATGGTTTAATCAAAACCTTGAAACATATGCAAGGTTTATCATAGATAAATACACTTGTTTAATAGCTCCACGTATAATGTAAACTAATTATAGATATAGAAAAAATACACATCAGAGTAGAATAATAAGGAAAAAAATCAAAATAACATAGAGAACTCTAAAATTATACCAAAAAAGAGTACAAATGATTAGAATTCATAATATATGATATAGTACTAAGGATTATAATAAGGAAACCTTGATAGATCAAGATCCTATTCTAACAATATTCTAAGGATTTTCTGCCACTAGACCCAAAATGTCTAGATGAAAATAATAAACTACCAAATGAAATACACTCATGTACACTAGAAATAAAAGCATAAAAAACATGTTAGGGAATATATACACATCATTAATTAATCATACTCATATTTTTACATCCTTAACCATGCCAAAATTTAAGATCAACCAAGTATCCTTCAGGCATACTAGGACAAACACATTGCACACTTTGTCATTGTCACTAGAATATCAAGGAACTTGATCAAATCATTTGAAAACTTTCATGACATCAACATGACATCATTTAAAACTCTCTAACATTATCCCATTTTATCATTGATTTTAGAAACCATCACATAGCAATATATAACTCACCTACCTTCTTTCTCTTCAAGCACTCTCATAATAGGAACTTTCTTCCCCTTTGACACGGTGAAAAAGCGGACACCAACTGATCCTAAGGACCTAAAAAGACCATAAATATAAGAGGACCATATTAAAATATGATATAAATTCCCCCTTACCTTGAGCCTACGCCTTCTTGTCTTGACACTTTCCCCTTGTTCCATACCAACACTCTCTTCTATCAAGCACTGCAACCAATAAAGAAAGAACACATAATATAACTAAAATATGATGAAACATACTAGGAAACATCTGAGAGGAACTCCCCCTAATATTTATAATACATTTCACATCTTGAACACCTTCAAATATTCATACACCATGAAGAACGACCACACAGTCTTACTAGCCTCTTCTCTCAAGCCACCTCAAAAATTACAAGAAAAACTTCATGACACCATTGATCTTAATTAAGCCACCTGAAAACACCCATTTTGATGTTGTACTATAGCTCTTTAACTTTTTTCTCCCGCTTAACCAATGAAATTCTAATATCAACACAAGTATATGTACATATTAGAATTATGATCTTGAGCACACAAACTTACTTCTCTATAAGAACGATGTCTCCTAAGAACCATAGGTAGATACACCCTACTTTACAATGTCCTAGAATAATGTGAAATTATGATTTTCTCACAACTCCTCATATTCCTTCTCTTCCTTACCCATATAATACTTTTAGTTCTTCTTATTCTTCTTAGGATTAAAAGAATCACCATGTTGAACCATTAAAATATTCTCCTTTTTTTATAGGATTGGATTGACAATACATGAGAATAACAAAGATTCATGACATACCTTTTCATATATAGAATCTTCCTTACAACTTTTAACCTCATCATTAGGTATTAAAAATTGATTTTGTTTGAATGATACTTAGAAATAGTAGTATGTTCACTTGGATCCTTACACACCTCAGAACAAACTTCAATCAATATCTTGGTATTCTCCTTGAGCTTGATCTCTTCATTCTAAACATGAGCAAACTATTATTTTTACATCTTTCTCCACCATAGGAAATAGATTACTTGGACCTATAGACTCATCATCACTCACACTTGTCACTTTTGTCTTCCTTGTCATAACTTTCCTTCTTCCTTGCACTCTAGGATCATGATTGAAATCATTATATCTTGTAGACCTTTGATTGCAAAATCTAGAAATGTGACTTCTCTGTTGATATTTGAAACACACCATACATTTTACAATAAATATATCTTGCCTTATATTATTTGAATAGAAATTTTCTAAGTTTTTATGTCATGAGAAACAAAAAAACCTCCTCTTTTTGAAGTTGACTCACATTGTCTAACCTTCTATGGATAATGGTTTGAACCCACATCAAGACAATTAAATCACTTAATTATGTTCACATCTTTTGATTGATGAACCCCATCATAGTTCCATACAAACTCATTTCTAATATGTCTCTTACATTCTCTATCCCTATGAACAAATTGATTACCAGTATAATAGTAACCATTAAATCTTACATATCTCATGACATTTGAATGTTTGATGTGATTTAATTTTATTCTTATATCACCTTCATACCTTTTATAATTATTTGTCTTCAAATTTTAATTATCTTGATTCACATTAGTCTTCATCTTGTCTTGAGTTAAATTCTTTTGGTCTTATTTATGTTCAATACCAATTCTATCACTAGCATGATTTTAACCACTTAAAATATTATCTAGATCATATGAGCTCTTTACAAATCTTAAAAATGTATTCACCTTACTAGATGTCTTCTCTAACTCAGATTTTAAAGACTCATTTTCATAAACAAAATTAGAACATCCATCTTATTTATCTTTTAGGCTTGTAGATAGGATTTCTAATTAACAACTAAGATGCCTGACCATATCTTCAAGCTCTTTGGTATCATTATTCAATCTTTCTTTATACACACTAAATTTATCCTCATAGTCTTTAAGTTGAGACTTCATCTTCTTATTGATCTTATTCTCAATCTTTAAATCTTCAAGAGCATTTTTCAATGTAGTCTCATAGTCTATCTAATCTTCATCATCATCTAAATCACTCCAAGTAGACTCATGTTTATATGATTAGCTTCCATCCTAAACCATGAATAGATCTTCATCTTCAATAGAACCATCATCTTCATGATCATATTCTGAGTCACTATCTTCATTCTCATCTGATGAACTATAATTTTCTTTGGTGTAGAGACTCTTATTGTTCTTGAAGGACTTGTTGTTATACTTCATGAATCCTTTCTTCATGTATATCTTCTTATCTTCATCATGACCTTCAATACACTCTCCATCATCATTATTCTAATTCTTATGATGGAACTTATGAACAAAATGTCCTGTCTCTCCAAAGTTAAAACATTTGAAGGGTATTTTAACCTTATACTTCCCTGAGACTATGTTTAATTTACTAGTAATCAAAGCAATTATTTCATCTTCATCAATATAATAAATGTTATCCTCCTTAGGTTTATTACCTTGGAACTTCTTCTTAGGATTCATCTCTACCTTGATTTTTTTTCCTTCTTTGGTAGTATATCATCATTTACTCTCATCTCATAGGAAGAAAGGGTGCCATGCAATTAATCCATCTCTAACTAAGTAAGATTATGAATTTATTCTATAGCAAATACTTTGGGATCAAACTTGAGGGATAGAGACCTTAATACCTTTTGGAATATACTAGCCTCTTCAAGGTTCTCTCCAAGACCTTTGATGATGTTAAAAATTTCATCAACTCTCTCAAGAAAGGATGCAACAAAATATTCTTCTTTCATATTGAGACTTTCAAATTACCTTCCATGAGTTTGTAAATTAGAAATCTTAACCTTTGAATCTCCTTCATAAATGGTTTGCATTTTTTCCCATATATTTTTAGTGGAGTTACAATGGATTATCTTAGAGAAATCAATCTCTATTAGACCATAAGTGATGGAATTTATTTCCTTAAAATTATTCTAAAATAACTTCTTATTTGTAGCACTAGATGGAGGAGTAGTAGGAACAACATAACCATCCACAATAGATTGCCGTACATCAAACCCTAGGGACATAATGTATGTATTCATCCTTTCAATCCTAAACACATAATTGGATACATTGAACATCAATGTTTGTTTAGTAGAGAAAGCTCATTGATGACTAGCTATATTTTACCTTGGATCACCTCAAAGATGTCAAGCCTTTACCAAAGGACCTATTCTAATACTAATTATTAGATGTATAATCATTGATAGGGTCGGAGGTGAATCAACAAGCTTAGAAAATTTAAATTTAATTTCAATCATTTCATGTTCTTAATCAATTACCATAAACATTCATGAATCATACACATCATTCATAATAATGAACAAGAGAGATAATGAAAGATTAATCGCATAACACATAACATATGTGGGAAACCCTCTTGGGCAAGAAAACCAAATGTAACCTACAATCAAAATACTATACTATAATAATAACAAGTTTAGACTAGCTAAAATTGATATAATCACTACAATCTGTTATTTAGTGAGACTACAATCCCATAAGGTGCTACCACACTTGTCTAGCTAAGCTTCTATAACAACAATACCTTTAGCAAGTTTCATCTTGAAAGGAAGCTATATCCCCCTTACATGTTGAGTTTCCATAACAACAACTAAAAACACATCCACATTTGGACTGATGTCTAAAACACCTAATGATGAACCTCTACTTATCACTCTTCACCTTCGCTCACACTTAATCTATAAGAGAACTATTTTGTTAATAGAATTATAAACTACATGTCATACAAATAGTCTTGAATGTGTTCTTCTCTTTATTTCACCATTGGTTACCCACCATTTCCTTCACTTCACTACACAATGCTCTCAAATGCACATTGCACACATAAGTCACCCTAAAGTCTAGAAACCATCCAAATTGGTTTCACTATATATAGAGTACTCATGATTATCAACATCTTGGTCATCCATTTGGCATGCCTTAATAATTAAGGCATGTATCATATAAAGACATATCTCTATACAGTATTCATTTTTGGGTCACCCTTAAGGAGATACATCTTTCAATTAGTCCCTTGTACCTCTTACAGGTCTCATGGAGACATATTCACCCATTTAGCACTTCATTAAACAAAACAATAAAATAGGACCATTTACATATGCATGGACCCATTCTAGATGATATATATTTCCCCTTTAAGTTCCAATAACTAGCATAGTCCCATATGCTTAAGCATAATTTTCTCAAACAACATTTTGTACACATAGTCACCATGAATAAATACACATTCAAATTCTTAAGCTTTGTTCATATTGTATACAAATGGTCAAACCTTCATAATACACACAGAGAGTCCACATGGAGTCTAAAACCCTCCCCAATAGATATTTAGTTTTGGATGTAATTGATTTCCTAGTGAAGGTTTGTCTGTATTGAACTGTGAGAAGTGTTAGTATTTATTATAAATATTTAATTACTATCAAAACAAGTTTTGAGTTTTAGGGTTTTATTTTATCTCCCTCTAATAATCAATCATGTAAAACTCTAACTCTCTTACCATTCCACAATTTATATGAAATGACTATGATTCTTATTTCATCAATATTGTGAACCTTTTGATAAGAAAATACTTATGTGAAATTTTATAAATTGGTTGTGAAGAGCCAGTGGAATTTGTCACTATTCTATCCAATGATCAAATAGATAAGGATAATAATTCAAAATATTCATTTTGTATTCATAAAAATATATAAGATACTAATTCTTAGAACTATAAGTGCAATGACAACTAAATATTATTTCAAGACTCTACTAGAAGCTTGTCAATATAGTGAGAAAGTCAATTTGATTAGGTTATAAACTTTGAAGATAGAATTTAAGAATGGATTAACCTTAAAATGTGAGTCATAAATGTACAATAACAAATAATATGGTCAATAATATGGATAATCTTGGATAAATAATGATAAAATATGTTATGGTGAAACATGTGTTAAGGTATCTAATACTAAGGTGGCACCATGTTTCCATCGTCATCAAATAAATAAAATATTTAACTACTCTTTAGTTTGATCACCTAAATGGATCTCTTATATCCATTGAATACATACTAAGAGACACATTTGGATAAAGTGTTAAAAATGATTTTGTATCAAAATTGAAGATGACAAATACTAAATGTGTTATCACTAACATCAAAAGAAACCAAATATAAGGCAAATAAATTAGAAAAATAAATAAAGCACATGTGAAATGTTGTTTCCTTCTTTGGTTGTATGTCATCATTTACTCTCATCTCATATGTAGTAAGGGTTCTATGCAATTAATACATGTTTAATTGAGTAAGATCATGACTTTATTCTATAGTAGATACTTTTAGATCAAACTTGAGGGATAGAGACCTTAATACCTTTTGGAATATAGTAGACTCTTTAAGGTTCTCTCCAAGACCTTTGATGATGTTCACAATTTAATCAACCCTTTGCATAAAGGATGCAACAAAATATTCTTCCTTTATCTTAAGACTTTCAAATTACCTTATGTGAGGCTGCTCATTAGCAATTTTGACCTTTAAATCTTCTTCATAAATGGTTTGCATTTTCTCCCATATCTCTTTAGTTGATTTAAAATGGATTACCTAAGTGAAATTAATCTCTATAAGACCAAAAGTTATGGCATTTACTGTCTTAGAATTATTTTAAAATAGCTTCTTGTCTATAGCACTAGATGGAGGAGCAGTAATAAGAACATAACCATCCACAATAGATTTCCATACATCAAAACCTAGGGACATAATGTATGTCCACATCCTTTCAATCTAAAATAAATAATTGGATATATTGAACATCAATGTTTATTTTTTATAGAAACCTCATTGATGACTACCCATATTGTACCTTGGATCACCTTCAAGATGTCAAACCTTTACCAAAGGACCTATTATAATACAAATTGTTATAGGTACAATTAGTAAGAGGGGGGTGATTCAACAAGATTATAAAATTCAAATTCAATTTCAATAATTTCATGTTCTTAATCAATTACCATAAGCATTCATGAAGCATACACATCATTCACAACAATAAGTAAGAGAGATAATGCAAGATTGATCACATAATACATGACATATGTGGAAAACCCTCTTGGGGAAGAAAACCAAATGGAACCTAAAATTATAATACTATAATATAATAATAAGAAGCAATTTAGACTAGCTAAAATTTCTACAATAACTACAATCCCTTATTTAGTGAGACTTCAATCCCACAAGGTACTACCACATTTGTCTAGCTAAGCTTACACAACAACTAGAGCTTTAGTAAGTTTTACCTTTAAATGAGGTTGTAACCCCCTTAAATGTTAAGTTTCCACAACAACACCTAAGAACACATCCACATTTGGACTGATGTTGAAAACCCCTGATGATGAACCTCTACTTATCAGTCTTCACCTTTGCTCACACTTAATCTACAAGAGCACTATTCTGATAATAGAATTATGACATACATGTAATACAAATAGTATTCAGTTTATCCTTCTATAAAAATCAACCATTGGTCACCCAACATTTCCTTTACTTCACTGCATAATTCTCTCAAATTCACGTTTCACACATAAGTCACCCTAAAGTCTAGAAACCATCTAATTTTGTTTAACTATATATAGAGCTCTCATGATTATCAACATCTTGATCATCTATTATGAATGAATTAATCCTCAAGGCATATATCATACAAAGGCACATATCCATACAATATTCATCTATGGGTCACCCTTAAGCAACTACATCTTTCAATTAGGCCCTTGTAGCTCTTATAAGTCTCATAGAGACATATTCACCCATTTAGCACTTCATCAAACAAAACAATAATATAGGACCATTTAAAAATTCATAGACCTATTCCATATGATATATAGGTCCCCTTTAAGTTCTAATGACTAACATATTACCCTTATGCTTAAGCACAATTTTCTGAAATCACATTTTATGCACACAGTCACCATGAACGAATACACAGTCAACTTCTTAAGCTTTGATCATATTGCATACAAATGGTCAAACATTCATAATACACACAAAGGGTCCACATAGAGTCTACAATGCTCCCCAATAGCTATTTAGTTTTGGATGTAATTTATTTCTTAGTGAAATTTTATCTTTATTGAACTATGAGAAGTGTTACTATTTATTATAAATCTTCAATAACTATCAAAGCAAGTTTTGAGTTTTAGGTTTTTATTTTATCTCCCTATAATAATAAATAAAGTAAAAATTTGAATCTCTTACCATTCCATAATTTATTTTAAATGACTATGATTATTGTTTCATCAATATTGTGAACCTTTTGATAAGAAAATACTTATGGGAACTTTTATAAATTAGATGTGAAGATCCAGTTGATTTTGTCATTATTTTATCCAATGATCAAATATATAAGAATAATAATTCAAAATATTCATTTCGTATTCATAAAAATATGTAAGACACTATTTATTAGAACTATAAGTGCAATGATAACCAAATATTCCTGTAAGACTCTAATATAGGCTTACCAATGTAGTGACCATGTCAATTTGGTTAGGTTATATACTTTGAAGATAGATTTTAGAATGGAATAACCTTAAAATTTGAGTGATAAAAGTGTAATAATAAATAATATGGATAATCTTGGATAAATAATGAACAAATATGTTACGGTGAAACATGTGTTAAGGTATCTAATACTAAGGTGGCACCATGTTGCCATCATCATCAAAGAAATAAAATATTTAAATACTCTTCAATTTGATCACCTAAATGGATCTCTTATATCCATTGAATAAATAATAAGAGACACATTTGGATAAAGTGATAAAAAGGATTTTCTATCAAAATTAAAGATGACAAAGACTAAATGTGTCAGCACTAGCATCAAAAGAAACCAAATACAAGGAAAATAGATTAGAAAAATAAATAAAACACATGGGAAATACATGAATCAGAAAAGTATTCAAAAATAAATAGAGGAAGAAGAGGTTGTTTAGGTTGAGGAGGAAGGGGTGGAGGCATATTTGATAAAATAAACACTCAATGTTATCACTATCACATGTTAGTCACTTTGAATGGGAATATAGATTAATATCAAGACTTTAATGAAAAAATGTTAATTATGATAATTAAGATGAATAATTTTCTACATGAAATAAATTATTTTCCTATAAAAGTACAAAAATGGTCTTAATTATGTTTGGTACCTAGATTCACTGTGTTCCAATAACATCTCGTTGAATAATGTGTTCTTTTCTACAATAGAAGGAGTTTAAAGACCAAAATAAAAATTAGTGATGACAAATATTTGGAGGTTGTATTAAAAGTAACTATTGATATTAATAATAGAAAAGGTAAAAAAATTTATTAGTTATATCTAATACACTCCAAATTCAAAACTTTTTTTGAGTGTTAGACATATATAATATATGTGAAAAAAAATGTAAATAAGGTTGTTATATTTGTACCTATGTTTATTAATATAAGGTTACCATTGATTTTTTGAGAACATATCAAAATATTTTCCAATATATCATATTAATATAATACTTGGTTATGTCATTATAGGTTCAAACACTTGTGTTTTCAATGTTTTATGTCACTAACATCATGAGACATTTTTTATCGTTCTCTAAGGGATGAAGACCACAAGGAGGTTTTTTAGGGATGTGTGAAAGGAAAACATGAAATATAAATTTTTTTAGAAAGGTATTGTGTGGAAGGATCCTCATCTAATTTAGTTGGTTTACTTTGATATTTGGGGTCCTATATAAAACAAAGCTTGGGTAAGTTGATATATTTCAATGAATTTATTGATGATTACTCACAAAATTGTTGGGTTTAGTTTTTGAAGTACAAAGGGACAACATTTCATATATACAATAGTTGTAAATCCCTCATATAGGATGAAAATCAATATAGATATATTTTACATCTCCTCTAATGGCATGAATATATACTACATCATTAAATTATTCCATTATCCTAGCTACTTTGACATCTATAACATGACATTTTAAATCAATTTTATTTTAGTGGTAGTCTAAATAATATAAAATAAAGGCTTGTTTCATATATTATTGCTTATTTCATGTGATTAATGTATCTAGTTGTGTATCCAAGTGACTAATGATGTATTGTTTTGTATTTTATAAAAAAAATACTAAAATCATTTTTTCATAATCCATGTTAATTTTGATGATAATAGTGATGAATCTTGATATTTATGATCTTTATTCATCATTGACATTGAGTAATATTTGTATAATAGAGTGATATATTTGAATAATATCTATGAGACATCTCCACTACTTACTACATTGAATTGTTTGAGGCATTCTTCCTTGATTTATTTTAATAATACCAACTTAATGGATCTTGGTCCAATGCAATTATTGTTAGATTTGTAAAGGTGTAACACAAATCTCTCCAAGTATTATTCCAAAAGTTCATATTATTTTTATTACATTTGAAATATGTCATTCATTATATAGTCAATTCCTTTTCATTACACTTGATACTTTGATAGTAATTTTTCATTCATCTCATTCCAATTAGATATTACATCCCTTTTCGACCCCATAAACCATAAAATAATTGAATACTTAAGAGTAGTTTGAATCATTTTCAAATGTTTAGTATCTTGATGGTATTCATAACTATGGCATGCCAAACTAAAAGAAAAACATATCACCATCTTCACTTTCTATTCTTCTAATGTTGGGAAAATTAAATAGATGAATATATTTTATGGGTGCATTACCCATAAGGGTATTGATGGGAAACTTAATTGTTGTGGCCTCATATTTTTATCCTCTAGTGATCTCCCATGATTTGCAAGACAAATTTTAAACTAGATAGGTATGCCACCCACTTTTCAAGTCCTCTGTCAATTTTTTTAGAAGATGTGTAATGAATTGTGGCTATAACATTCTTAAAAGGAGAGGAAATTTTTCTCACTAGGGGTGATGGAGTGGGAATTTTTAGAATTTATTCTATAGTCTATACAAGGACATCTTTTTTAGTTGGGTCAGTGGGTTCAAAAAGCTTTTTATTTTCATTTGGAGATATAATGGCTTTTATATACCATTTAGATAGGATTTTAGGTGGGGGTATAAGGAGCTAAATACCATATTCCTGAATATATGATGGACAAGTATGAATACTATGGAATAGTGCAGATACATATTTATCACAAGTATGAGGACCCTCATGTCCATTGTTCTCAGACTATTTCACTAGCTCAACAAAGAAATCCTAATATGATTCTTGAGGTAGTTGGTCTAAATAAACAACAATGATTTTTCTAATTGTCACATGTGATGTCATTGTTTCTACATGTGATATTTTTTTTATTTTAAGTGACACCTTAGTTATTGTATGTGATGGCTGAGTTTCTTGTTCTATAAATAATCTTAATATTTTAGGCAATATCCTTCCCCAATGACTTATTTCATGTTGAATATAAACACTTCCTCCTTTTTAGTTTTTTCTCTACCTTATGTAGGGTTAGTTTGAAATTGATTGTTTTAATTTTTATTTTTTTTAATTTACATAAATTTAAATTCTAAAATTATAAAGTAATAAATTCACTCCTAAAATAAATAAAATTTATCTATAAATAAATAAATCTTATGTTATAAGGAATGAAATTTTACACTAGAAAGCAAGAAATATTACTCTAAAAAAGAAAGAGATTTCATTTTATGAAAGCAACACATATTACTCTAAGAAATTAGGAAAGCTTACTAGACCTTTCAATTTTATATTCCTTGACACACTCCTCAATAAATACATTAAAATTATAAGTATAATGAACTTCCCAAATTACATTGACACAGATTAATCATTGTACATACAACCCAACTGGCTGATGATAAAAATGAGTAATCTACATGGTTTATTGATATTTCTTGTTAATTAAATTGTAAACCTAGGGTCCTCATAATGTTTTAAGGTGTCAGCAATGTATATATACATTAGAATATTCAAAAAGCCAAGGAACTAATCATTGTGTATGTGAGATACACATTATAGGAATGCAAATGAAAAAAAGTAAACACTCTTGATTGAAAGGGAAATTGCATAAAGTAAAAGTGCATAAATGCAATAAATATTGTTTTGAAAGATTCCTACACTTTGAGTATAAGATAATATATTAATCACACACAATAAAAATTGAGTATAATGTGATCAAATATGGAAACCAAAAGGTACACATAAAGCTAAAATGTAGACACATACCATAATTGATATATCTACTTAATAGATAGGATTGTCATAATAAATCCTCATGTATAAGCCAAACTCAGTAGGACTTGAGCTCATATCCATTATTTTATTATGAATACCCTAACTCAAGTGACTTCAATTGAATTTATTATCTCTATAACAATAAAATGATTGCTATAAAAAATTACAAAAGATTAAAATAGCTGTCACTTCTTACTCACTCTATCTTTTCTATGCTGGTTATCACCTAAAAATATGCTCCTTATATATGAGAGGAAGGTGTTTATTATATAAAAAAAATACATAATGGGTTACAAACATAAAATCTCATACTATTTCTAAAATCATATCAAGAGAAGATGGATGTTATAATGGTTAAAACCAAATGATTATAAATCCAATAATGAAAACCTATTCCAATGTAATTCCCATATATTTATTTAAAAATATCATCACATGATTTTTGAGTTTATTAAATGATATCAAAGATGGTTGGAGATGACAGATGGAGGTTATTATGTATTTTAGAAAATTTCCACCTATAACAGTTATTTTGGGTTGTCTCATCTAGTTATTATAGGTTCCCATGGCTAGTGGTTGTGAACTATTCATTTTTTTTATAGGCACACCATGTCTCAAAAGTCCATCCAACCAAATTTTGTGGGTGCATCCACTAGAATGGCTGTAGGCTACTAAATATATAAAACAAGTGAATTTTTCATTCTAATTTAATCATAAAAATGTCAACCCATTATGAAACTATTAAACTACATTAGTAAACTTATAAATACCATAAAAATCTCAATATCTAATTCATACATACATGCATTCATACATACATACATATATTATGAGTCTTAGTAAGGGAAAATATGACAAAAATGAACTATTTATAAAATGATTGAATAGGCATATAACACCATTTTTTGGTCTCAACACACTATCCAACATAAATTTTTACACGTATCTTGTGAATAAAAGAATATATCAAGAAGGCCGAGAAGAATAAATACACATATTTCTAAATTTACATGTGGTTTCATCCCCTATTGTTTATTGAGGAAGGTATCCCCTATTTAACTAAAAAGATTCCCATTTTATATTAATTAATTATTTCTATTCTAATCCAATATGGGATAGGAGACCAAAGGATAAGCATTCTAGACTTCAATCTAATCAATCCAACAACATTTTATTCTAAACAACTCATGAACTTGACTAGTCTACCATTTGTAGATTTGAACTTATGGAAAAGTTATGGTCATAATTATTATAGGTGAGGTGTCAACTCTCCTAATCTTTCTTTATTGGTGCCAAGTAAATATTTTCAAATTTTATAGGAAATTGAAATGAGATGGTTGATGACTTGTTTTTTTTAGAGAATTGAACTATTTTATTAAACTCATAGTTTTGAATTATGTTATCCCATTGATTAATGACTTTGAAAATGAATATGAGTTTTAATGGATTGGATGATTCTATTATATAATATTCCTTATTTTCTTTCACCCTTTTCAATTCGTTCTTGAGATATGAACAATAGGACCTAAGTTGCACCTCCAAATATGACAGTTAGGTTGCATTCTTTGTCAAGGGTTACCACTAATTCATGTTGACAAACATCACATATAAAATAAATATATTCTTTAGTAACACTAATATATTTAACATTGAAAAAATAAAAAGGTAATCACACAAAATATTTTTCCCTAGAAATCAATCTTGTAATCTAAAAATGAATCTATTTCTCTTGAAGATACAAGGCATATGTCATAGGAAAGGGTCTAAAATCTAACATATATATAGATAGCTATCACACCCTCGGAACTAAAGACTCAAAACTAAAAATAGTTATTTATTTCATTTAGTTCTTTATCATTATCTACCATTTGTTATTTGAAATCATTTTTGCTTTTATAAATATGTGAATCTTTTTCTATTGACCTTTATAGGTTTTGAACCAACATAATTTAAATGCCTAAATAGTATATTGATGTCCTTTCATAGAAATATAATTTGGGTCTCATCAAGTCCTTTTGGTACACATTATATAAAGTAGACTGTATTGGTTGCTTTATGAAATTATAAGTTGTAGATTCTTTAAGGATAATGATTATAGTTTACTTGTGTGAGTTAGCTACATGTAATTCAAAAGTAAATTATTTAGAGGTATGACGTGAATTTATTATAGGTTAATTTTATTTAATTATTAAATTTATTTTATTTTTTCTATAGATTATTGCAAGTCAGTTGTTGTACATTCTCTTCCATCATTTCTATTTTTTCCCCATTTCACTGTCACTTGAGATATTGTGTATGATCCACTTTTATTCTTTCTATCTATTTATTTATTTTCCTTAAAAGCTCTATTAACTTTTATATAAGTGAGATACTATCATGACAATTAAATTATTATCTATGGGGATGGAGTTTATTCTTTGTATTCCTTTATTATTACAGATTATTTCCCTTTTTATTTTTGAATTTCTTATTTGATTATAGGCACCTCCTTTATTTTAGACCTTAAGCTCCCACTCATTTTGTCCTCACTATTGGATTCCACTATTTCTTCTTCACATTCAACTATTAATAATCATAATGTTATTCTTATGAAGAGATGTAAATTGTTACTATCTTAGAGGAATATGGTCTTTCCCGTGTGCCCTTAGCTATCAATATATGGGAGTTTCTCCTAGGTATATTAGATAAGGCCACATAGATCAATTTATTTTTGGTAGGGGAAGGATATGATATAAGCCTATCAATTTCAAATGTCCTAGGTTGATTCATAAACCTATGGTGGAAGATGAGGTAGAAAAACAAAGTATTCCCAAGTGATATTAAGTTTACTTCTAACCAAAACTCTCTTTACTATCAATATAATTAGGAAATGTTGATATAGTGTTTTAGGATTCCCTTTTTTATTATTCGGCCATCCTCCTCAAGAAATGTAAGAAGTAATTAGGAACATTAAAAACATTTCCATGTCTCAGATGGAATAGAAGGTGCTTAAGAGTAATGTATATCAAATATAACCTACCCTCTCATTTTAAATATTTACTAATAAAAATCAAAAATTCATGATATGGAGTAGGGAAATATAATGTATATATACCTTGGGAATGAAATTAAATTTTGGCTCATTTTATGGAAAACCTTATGCTAGCATTAGTGGCTACAAGGTGCTTAATGTATTCTTATCCTACTACAAAAAATGAGTTTCTTTAGATATTATGTTAAAAATAATTTGAATCCCTTGACATTAGGTATATAGGCTTTTAAAGATAAGGTAAAAGGGTGGACTACAACTAGCTCATATCATGTGAGTCTTTAAATAAAACAATCCATCCTGCATTTTAAAAAAATCCACCACCCATAGATTGTTTCTAAACACTATGTGGTCTCTTTGTTCCATTCACTACATATATCATCCCATTTTTCCTTATGTGTCTTAATTGGTTTCTTATTGTTAATACCCACATATTATTGCTAGTTCAAAAATAACACATTCCTTTCAAAAAATAGTAGAGTTCTAAGTTAGGATAGGTGATAATTAGTTGGTAACACATTTTTAGTTATCTATTAGTGTAATTATATAAAAATGATTATGTTACGACTTTTTTTATTGATATAATGTATGTGTATTTTCAATTAGTTTGTCTTCAAAGGAATACATGCAAAAAATGTCCCTTGATTATTCCATCCCTCTATACACATCATTATGTGTTCACTTACCCTCAAGTGAAGTAGATGCGACAATGAGTCTACATGAAACCAATAGGATGAGATTGAAATGAGTTTTAACACAAAGTCATGATGGGGTACATGGTGTGGCGTGTGGTAAAAATACAAGGCATTGGGATGACTTGAGTGTGAATAGGTATAATGGTCATGGAATAGTGAAATTTAAGGGAGTAATCATATGGAGTAATGACATAGAAATAATAAATAGATATAAAAAAATAATGTATAAGGTAAATATAACTATTTTAAATAATTAACATAATTATATTGTTGAATGCAATGGTTTACCAATATTATCTCTAATATAAACGAATGAAGATTTCTCTTTGAAATACTCTGACATGACCTATAATTGTATGAAATAAATTAATGTAGGGTAGTTGAGAGATGATCATATAATATTCCTTAGTGAATTTATGAATAGAGTGTTCAAGAGAGGATTTGATACCTTAAAATGTTATGAGAAAATATTTTTTGTTAATATTTAGCTTGAATATGAATTTGTAGCCATTGAATTGATGGATCCCTCATAACCTGAGATAATCCTGAGATTATGTAATGTCCATAATGATAATAAATTAACCCATATGGTTAGGAATAATAAATTAGGGGTGAAATTTTGTAATATTTTGTTAGAGTTGACAATTTTGAAAAAGGCAAATACATAATAATGACTATAAGTCTATTATGGGGACCTACAATAACTGTGTAGATAAAAAGACCTCTTAAAAAAAATAGAAATAAATGGTACATCCATTCCATCTTATAGGGAAATATGATATGATATATTATTAATTTATTATGGAAATGAGTATCCACCCTACCTAAAAATACTCTAATAAATGTCATAGTTCAATATAAAAGCATTTGTAGCAACTAGAAGTAGACTGACAGAACATATAAAGGTGCAAGTGTAATCATTGTAGGTCTAGATGATACAAGTTTAAAGTTACACAAAAAAAAACTGAAATTGGACATGTAACATATAGGAGTTTGTTTGGGCTCCTATAATATGGTTTTTATTTATTTTTCATGTTAGGAGATTAACATGTTAATTTACACTTTATTTTTTTTTAATAATTTTTACTTTCTCATGGGCGGCCAAAAAGTTGATTTTCCACTCATGACCATTTTATGTAGTTTTGTCCATCCAAAAATATGGTTTTATGACTAAAACTAACACATGTGATGTCTATACCCTAGATTTTTAGGCATAAATTTTTCTATCTAGACTTTGACAAGTTATTTTAGTGGGTCAATAAATTGGTCATGATGATCATCTAGTATATGTCATGTATATGTGATGTTAATCATCCATTATGATATTTTAAATGAATTATTATTTAGAAATATCTTTCTTGTATAAATTTATATGGTGTCCATTCAAAATCAAGGAGAATTTGAAAAAAAAGTTGTGCATAGCTTAAATACTTTGTTATAAAACACGTTTTGTATCTCATAAAGGCCTAGCCATTTGGTTAGATTTTTTCATTTCTGATTCTTGTATGTTTAGTAAAAACATTAAAGCTTAGTCACATGGTTTAAAAATTCATGTTATTATTCACTTATCATGCCATTTTATCCTTACCTACAAAATTTTTATATGTTTTAGAGCTTTTCTTGTCATCTTGTTAAGGGTATTGAGTTGCATTGTCCTTTATTTTTTATACTTTATAAAATATATGCCGAGTTATAAGGTAGTGTGTGTTGGAATAATTATCATTGATGTCAAAGTAATTTTAATGAATATGAATAAAAATGTCAAATGGAATTGTTGTCATAAGTTAATATAAGTGTTTTCTAAAGTGAATGGAATTATTGTTGGAAGTCAATGGAAGTATTGCCAGAAGTGAATGTAATTATCAATGGAAGTGTTAACAAAATTATCGATAGAAATGTCAATAAAAATGTGAATAGAAGTGTGAATAAAAATGTGAATAATCACATATTTTGGTGAATATTTGACTCTTGGATGGGACACCTCCTTTGAGAAGTTTTTAAGAGCTATATAATGGAGAAGAGATGTGGAAGTATTATAAGCATTTGATTTGATTGAATATCATATAAGTGTGAGAAATAAAGAAGAGTAGAGATTGAAATAGAATATCTATTAAGAAAATAAGTGTGAATGGTAGATTTATTCTAATGAAAAATATCATTTGAGAATTAAGAAAGAGAGGAGAGAAAAAATTATAAAATAAAATTTGTGAGAAAAAAAGTGTAAGAGAAGCAAAGACATGATTTGATTGAAGAAGAAATCATAGATGGTGAATTGGCTTGGGGTTGGTGCCTAATAGTCTAGGGGTTGGTGCTCAATGGGTCAATTCTCACCAATTGGCTGGGTTGGTTCTTTGTGAAGAGGATCAGTGTCTCTAATCGGTCAGTGCTCACAAATTGATCGAGTTGGTGCTTGGTTTTAGGATCAGTGTCTCTAGTAGGTTGGTGCTTGTAAACATTGTAAAAGAGTTATATTTATATACAAGTAATATTTTTCCATGGTTTTCTCTTGAAAGGGTTTCCATGTAAATCTTGTGTTATTAATTGCTAGATATTGAATGTTTATTTTTGTTATGGTTGATTAAATTAAAAAAATTAAAAGGTTATCTTATAGTGAGTCACCCCCCTCTCTTAGTATAATACTATGCTTAATAATTGGTATCAAATTAGGTCCTTTGGAGTAGGCCTAATAAGCTTAAAGGAGATTCTTTGAAGCACAAAATAGCCAAACAGCTAAGGAAGGAGAATCAAGAGTTAAAATATATGGTCGATGCTATTAAGGGCCAGGTATGTATTTTAGATTCTAAGTTAGATTTAGAAGAAAAATAAGATAAGATGTCTATTCAAGATCTTAATAATCAGCTAGTGGTTGTATATTCAAGTTTGAGATCAAAAAAATAAAAGTGTGATCACTTGAAGGCTGAGTTAGGTTATTTGAAGGATAATTATAAGAGGCTCATATTCAAGGTTGAGAAAGATCATGAGATATCAGTCCAAGTTAAATGAGATGCATGTTTGAAGGCTAAATTAAAGAAGCCAATCAGGGAGCGCAATGTTTTCAGGTTTTCCAATTCTTTTCATGGCCATTGTTTTGTTTGTCATCATGTTGGTCATAGGGCAAGAGACTATTTGAGGAGAAGAAATCAGTCAAAGGGAGATCCCAGTCACCTTCAATCAAAAGGTATGAGAAATTATTGCTTGATTTTGTTTTCATAAGGTTGGCCATATTTATTAATTATGTTCTAATGGAGTAAAGATATCCTCAATGTATGTCAGAAGCTATGGGTCTCATAGAAGGTATGAGAAGGGAAAAACTAAGGTTTGGAGACCTAAGCTATTAAAGGTTGATCACTTTGAGTCTAATAGTGAGAATGGATTACTTGATATAGTGGAAAAAAAATCAAATAAGGACTATATATAACTCTTGTTATCAAGAGTTATAAAAAAGATAGTGAATACTAGTCCTAAGCAGTCTGTAGATCAGAGATAATCTCTTTTTACATTTGAGCATGATCCTTGTCAAGATTACCTATTGTTAGTTTCTAATGATAGTGTATTGGACGTTAAGATAGTTACAAGAGTTGATAAGCTGAAAAACATCATGGATGTTGAGGTTCATGAGTCATTTAAATTAGACATGCCTAAATGGATTTTAATAGAAAGAAATCAATCTCATATATGTAAGAAGATTAAGGAAGTAATGAAGGAGATGTGGGCATATCTTAGGTTCACATTTTTCTAGGACCCTTTGTGTGGGGTGTCTCTTCTAGGATTCAAGAAGACACTTTATAGAAAAAGAAAGCATGGTGGATGAATGTTGGGTCTTGGCTATGTTACATGACAAGAAAGTCATGAAGGTGAGTTGATAGATCAATTTGTATATAAGTTTTAGGTATCTTGATATGATGTAGAGTCTTGAGAGCTCTTGTGAGCATGGATTTAATTAAGTCTAGTTATTTTAGGAATGTTCTTGATGTTTAGATTAGTATTAGGTTGATGTTATGAGGAATTTTATTTTCCATGTTGTTAAGTTATTTATGCCTAGCTGAAGTGGTCCTATTAAAGCAAGAGTTTAGTAATAAGTTAAAAGAAGTGGATCCATTTTGATTAGGTATTCATGAGACCTATTGGTAACATGAGGACTAATGGCACCTTCATAATGAAAAAAAATTATTTGAAATTATCTAAAGCATGGAGGAGGTTTATGTAGGTTGGAAATGAAGTGTTTTACAGGATTTGGATCATTGGTAAGGTCGTATGGGCCATAAAGTATCTTTGGTAGATCATTGAGGAGATAGACTTATTTGATTTAGGTTACTAATAGACATAATAAATATGTGAGACTTATTGGTGTTCCCATGAGGGTATTGATTGTATGTGGAGAGTGTTTGAAGAATTATTTGTAGACCTAGTTGGTTGAGGAGACCTATTAAAGATGTCATGATCTAGATGGAGAATGGATTTAGTGGGAGCTTACTCAGTTTGTTTAAGAATCTTGATGAGAATCATGCATGAATAAAGGGGGAGCATGAGTCTAATGTGAGGTAAGCTTTAGTTTGGATTGACCAAAAGGATATTTTTTAGCAAGCAATCATCAAGGTCAGGTCCAAAGATCAGGTTACTAGGTATGAATGGGTTTAGGTAATATCAAGAGATGATGGAGATCTATCAAATCATGTGTCAAGCTAATGAAAAATAAGTCAAGTTTAAAGATAATAAATCAATCACTTTAAAGGTAAACATTCAGTGAAGTTTTCTTCAGTGGTATTAATTGAAATTAGAGTGAAGTGACAAGGTGGTATCTGTAAAAACCCTTTGCCATTGATGTTAAATGGGGAGAATTGAAGATAGGGGGAACAACGGAGGAGAACCACAACAAGGGGGAGTTAATATACTAATTCATGGGGATTTCCATCAATGACAGAGGGGGAGATTATTAGAATAATTTTTTTTGATGTCAAAGGAATTGTAATGGATATGAACAGAAATGTCAAATGGAATTGTTACCAAAAGTGAATGGAAGTGTTGCAGGAAGTGAAAAAAATTATTGTTGGAAGTGAATGGAAGTGTTCTTTGAAGTGAATGGAGTTATCTATGGAAGTGTTAATACAATTGTTAATGGAAATGTTGATAGAAAAGTGAATAGAGATGTCGATGAAAATATCAATGGAAATTTCAATGGTCATATCTTTTGGTGAAGAGGTGCATCTTGGATGGGATGGCTCTTTTGAGATGTTTTAAAATATATATAAGGGATAAGAGATATGGTATTATAGTTATCATTTGATTTTATTGAATATCATTTAAGTCTGAGAGAGAAGGAAAACAAGAGGAGTAAAAAATGGAATAGAATATCTCTTTAAAAAAGAAGTGTGAAGGGAAGATTTATTCTAATGAAGAATATCATTTGAGAATTATGAAAGAGAGGAGAGTATAAATTATATAAGAAAATTAGTGAGAGAAAAAGTGTAAGAGAATAAAATCCATCATTTGATTGAAGAAGTAATCATAGATGGTGAAATTGATTTAGCTTGGGATCGGTGGCTCATAGTCTAGGGGTCAGTGCCCCATAGTCTAGGGGTTAGTGTTCCTATGAGTTGGTGCTCATGAATTGGCTAAGTTGGTGCTTAGCAAAGTGGATCAGTGTCTCCAGTAAGTGGGTGCTCACAAATTAACTAAGTTGGTTCCTGGTTTAGGGATTGGTGTCTCTAGTAGGTTGGTAGCTATAAACATTGTAAAAGAGTTATATTTATATAAAAGCAATATTTTTTCATTTTTTATCTCGAAAGGGTTTTCATGTAATTTATGTGTTATTAATTATTGGATCTTGAATGTTTATGGTTGATTAAAATTATAAGATTAAAAGGTTTTCTTATACTAACACACCCCACCCCCTCTCAATATAATCTTGTGCTTAACAATGTGTATAGTTTTTAGTTCAAACTCTATGGGAGGAATAAATTTCTTATCATAGACAAATTAAAATGGTGTGAACCAGGTATGGTTATCTTCCATGTGGTCTATAATCCAATATAACCTTTAAAAGATGTTATTCCTAGTTACAATAGTGTATAAAAAAGGGATTGAGAAACATTTTATGGGATGATAGATTTGTTACAATAATATATATGCTCAATCAAAAACATACTAGTGCACTTCCCAAGATCAATACATATGAAGCACTCTTATGAAAACAAGCCCAATATTAAATATTTGCATTTTTTGGTTGTTTTCCTTGTGTCCATATAGTTGATAATACAAAAAAATTAAGTTAAACCCAAAGAGTGAGCCTTACATTTTTTTGGGTAGAGTAAACAAATAAAATCATTATTGTGTCATAATATTTTATTGTGTATGATGAGGGAGTGTATGGTCATGGTAAATATAACAACCATATTGACTAGTATAAACCTAACTATAAAGATGGTATTGTTTATGACATTGTTAAATAATAACCCACCAGCATTAAAGTTATAAGTAATACAAGTCCACCAATCACCTTGTAACTATTTTTTGTACATTTTTATGCATATTCTTCAATTATATGTGAATATGTACTCAATTAATTATAGGAATGAGTACACATGTGTGGCATATACCCCATTAATCTAAAATTGTGAATTTCATTGAAACTTTGAGCATTGTATTATGTCATAAATCCATTTTTTTTAGTGAGGGATTGGATTTTAAAGGAAATACTATTATGATCCCCTATCCATCTCCCCCCAATTTGATATGAAAGATGCATCTTACACATCAGTTATCTTAAAAGAAAACATATAGAATATGTAAAATATGTAATCATATAGTATCATATGAACATTTGCATTGTATTGATGGATAATATTAACTAAAGCCTTGAATTGTATATGAAATATGTGCTTGATAGATATAGCATTGTATTGTATATAATACATGTGTTAAATAGATATAATATTGAGACATGTGAGATACACACACACACACACACACACACACACACACAGATATATATATATATATATATATATATATATATATATATAGAGAGAGAGAGAGAGAGAGAGAGAGAATTAAATTGTATAGAATGTTACCCATAAAGCTCAAAAGGCTACATACAAAGAGTATGTGCATGTTGCACAAATAAACAAAATCAAAGACCACACTCAAATAACATGATAATGTCATACAAACAAAAACATGTATATTTTAAACCAAAAAAAGAAGAAAAGTCAAATAAATAAATATCATATTAATAAAAAATCTGATTCATATTCTTCTTCTTCTTCTTCTTCTTCTTCTTCTTCATCATCATCATCATCATCATCATCATCATCATCATCATCATCTAAAATACCTATTTAAATTTAAACCTTTTAATTAAACTCCTAATAATTCCTAAACCTTGTCAATCAATCTAAAAAGTATCATTAACCCATACATGTCATAATTAACTTAAACTTCTTCGAAAACTCCAACGCACTAATAAATATACAAGTACTTCAACCCTTGACTCATGGGGTTAAGAGTGTAGTAATCTCGAAACATAGATTAAAATTGTAGAGAATAAATTTGATTAGTAAAAAAATAATTAAGTTTTTTAAATAATATATCATTACCTTTTATTAATATATAAATTATAGATAGAATTTTCATACATAATCAATATATTATTTTAAAAAACAACCTTAAAATTAATTTAATTACAAAATTTTAGAAACCTAACTTTTACATATAAATTCGGATAATAAAGAGAGTTCTTTCAGTCTAATATGTATCTTATAAAAGCCCAGGAATGATATTCATCATTAACCAAACGAACATACAAGCAATATAGTGTCTTATCACAGCCATGTAATATATTTATGGAATGGTAGAGCTGAAACAGGGTGCAACACTGTTTGCTACTATCCGCCATCGTCAAGTAGGCTACAACTATGATCTGTTGAACACGAAGGCTCAACTGATTCTTCGGCCAAATATTGGGATTTTACTATATCCAGTGCGTCTTTTATATTTGTTACTATGTAGCTTATGGTCGGCCTGTTGGATGCTTCTCTCTCAATGCATTTCAAAGATAGATTAAGTATATTGTGGAAAGATATTATGTCATTGTCAGACATAGATAGCTTTGGGTCTATGATGTCTGTCAATTGATGGCCATACTCTTCGTTCCCCTCGACATGGAGCATGACCTGTGAAAGCAAAAAGAAATGCACATTTGCTGTATACTTTCAAGCTCATATACAATGTCGCAAACAGAGTAAATTTAATGTGGTTTATATATAATCTCACCCATTTCAAAAGGCTTAGCTCTTTTTCATCCAGCTGGGGGTCGATTGGTTTCCTACCGCAGATTATCTCCAACAAAACCACTCCAAAGCTATAAACATCACTTCTCTCTGTCAACTTATTCGTATGAAAATACCTAAGTTCATCAATAAAAGACGTGCATCTGTTAGGAGAATAAATGATTATGCAACAGCTGTAACAAAATTTTCTGACATAAACTTCCCAAAGAGGAAGGATATAAACTACTTTACTCTGGATCCAAGTACCCCACTGTTCCTTTTATGGTTGTGGTCACATGACTAGAGATTGTTTCATCGCCAATGATTTTTGAAAGGCCGAAATCGGCCACTTTTGCCCGCAGATTGCTGTCCAGAAGGATGTTTGAGCTCTTCACGTCTCTGTGAATGATTTTTGGAGTACAGCTTGTATGCAGGTATTCAAGCCCTTCAAAGACATTCGGAGTCAAGAACATAGATAATTTTGGCATAGGGTTTTTATCCGTAAAAATAAGAATTTATTAGGAAATTAGATATTTTAGAGTAACAAAATACAGATTGGTAATAATAGAGATAATTAAATTAAACGTATATAAGATAAGATATCAAAATTGCATGGTAAAATCTTAATTAAAGAAACATTCACAGCGTATGGTATCAGGATTTATTAATTTAAGATAAATATATTACATGTCAATTTGTTATAGATTATATATAAACTAGACAAATGTAAATACATCTAATTGACAAAGCACTTTTAGAGTTCCTCCTCCAAAAAATAGAGGAGAAAAATGTCATTAGGACTTTCCTTCCTAACCAAATTATGTGGAATTTGTCTTCCTAAAAACAAGAGTTTGATTCCTTGATTTTTTTTCTCCAGGAGTGCTGCACCCAAACCCCCACCAGGGAAGCTCCATAAAATGTTCACTGTACTGAATATCCTTCAATAATAATAAGGGACGTTGCCCCCTACACCCCTCTTATTAAGAAGTGGACTACAACCATATCACAAAGGGATCCAATATTTAACTTTGTTGTCACATATCTAACAAAATTATCATTTTTATACCACAGATGATTCTTCAATACATTAAATAAACATTAAAAAAATATAAAATAATTTTAAAAATTCGATTATATAATTTTAAATCAATTTATATTTTTCATGAGCATGAATAGTCCTTATAACATATCCTATTTACATGATTATCACATGAGTGAAGCATGTATGAAGTTTGTCCCACAATCAAACCTATTTAAATTGTCTAAAATCTAGGAAACTAAATCCAAAAATATAACATCATAAATTTAAGTATCTTATGGAAACTAAATCCCAAAATATAACATCATAAATTTAAGTATCTTATGCATAAATTACCTTCAGCTGCGCCCAGAGCTACTCCAAGTCTAGTTTGCCAATCTAGTGTAGAACTGTTGGCTAGAGATCCTGCAAAATGATAGAGATATGAGTAGATGTGTCTCAAACACAGGCCAATTTTGTTTTCTGAAGATTTAACTCACCGTAGAGGTGGTCCTTCAGTGATCCTCCGCACATGTTCTCGTAAACAAGCATAAACTCGTTCGAATGGTTACAGTAGCCGAGAAGAGACACCAAATTCTTGTGATGTACTCGGGAGAGAAGATTGATCTGACCATCAAACAAATCGTTTTTACTTTTTTTTAAAAAAAATATCTCTTCCATGTTTAAAAATAAATAAAAATAAAAAACCATTTAAATATACTATTAATTTAAAATTAAAAAGTTACAAACTAAAAATGATGGTTTTATAATAAAAATGATAGTGATAAAGAAAACATTCAAATTTTACATTTTAAGGTTATAATAGGATGTAGTTAATTGTCTTGTAAATTAGCACCAGTGAAAATGATCGTTGCTTATATTCATCTATCAAGGTATGAATTCTTCTAGATACATAATACAGAGAGTCAAACAATTAAGATTAGGATCGTGTCTTAAGTGATTTTGATGGTGTGAATGTCTCTTACACATAAATGTTAGGAAACCACATTCTCTACAGTAACAAAAAAATAACAAAATGTAATAATAGAGATAATCAAACAGACAAAATACTCAACATATATGAGACAAAACACATGATTTATGTAGTCAAATCTTAGCAAGCTAAGAAAACATCCACAGTGCAAAGTATTAGAGTTTTATTAATTCAAGATAACATATTACATGCGAACTCCACAAAGATAAATACGCCTAATTGACAAAGCACTATTAAGATTCCTCCTATAGAAAATAGAGTGAAAAAACGCTATTACGACTTTCCTTCTAAAAATAGAATCAAGTAGAATTTGTTTTGGTTTTGACTCCTTTAATTTTTGTTTCGCGAACGCTGCCCCCAAACCTCCATGAAAATGGTAGGGAGCATTGCTTCCCTACAATCCCTATCGAGGAGTGGGCTATATACCACAACGCAAAAGAACCCAAAATTTAACATTATTATTACATCTCTAACAATAAATACCTAGCTAAATAAACTCACTAACTAAATATATGTTTACTCAACATTGTAAATTCATTATATATTTATTTTCAAGATATAAACAAAAATACAAATATTTTATGTAATTCAATAATTCCATCTAATATTTTTAGACACATATATAATTATTATCAATTTAAATTTTATTTAAATCATACTATAATTTTTAAAATATTTTCTAAATATATTTATAAAATTTATTAAAAAACATATAAATAAACTATTAATTTTTTTCCTTTAAAACAGTTAGCCACATCCAAAATACAAAACATAAACTTCATAACGTCAAACGTGTATTTAAGCTTTGATGTTACCTCGTTTAAGAACTCTGCCACTCCTTGCTTTGATGAGGAGGAGAGCAGCTTTACAGCTACATCATTTCCATCATGCAACCTACCAAAGTAAACACTTCCAAAGCCACCTTGTCCAATCTTTTGGCTGAAATTCAGTGTAGCTCTCTTCATCTCCAGTAGACTAAATGAACGGCAAATTTGAGGGTTTGGCACCATTACCGGTAATCCGGCATCTGTCATTTGATTGTAAATTTGTTATTTAAATTTTAACATAGTATAGAATGGTGAGATACATTAGATTTTATAGTAAAAATAATATTTAATAAACTTTAATATATATGATAATATATTATTTTTGAATATTTAATATTCTATCTATCTATATATATATTTAGTGTTTAATGTAATTTTAATAACGAGTAGCCTAAAATGTGCCATACATACTAATTCAAAGCACATACTGAAAAATTTAATTCCAAGGATAATAAGAGTGAAATTTTCTTCATACTTGCATGGGAATTCATCTGATTTCTATTCTTCAAGTAGCTCCTACGTCTGTAGGCAATAATTGCTATCAACACTAGTGAAACAGCAAGCAAGGAGCCCAGGGTTGATTCAACTGATATCTTAATTTTGTTATCTTTGGATTGACACTGATTTTTATCCTTGCACAGATAGGGATTCCCCGAGTACCTGAAGAAGAGATTTACAGAATTATGGGTTATAACCCAATCTGTCTGATCTGCTTACAGTGCTCAAAATTTAAATTGGAATATACTATAAATTACCTAAGGTCCAATAAACGATTACGTAAAAGCCCTTCTGGAACGACTCCACTGAAACTATTGTTCTCCAAATTTCTGGAAAGAATAGGTAAAATACAGAACCCAGATGCAAATATTTAGAATTATCATTGAACAATCCATCCGTTTGTATCTGGATACATAAATATTAATATGTACAGCAGTGCAGTAGATAGGCAAAGCAGCAGAGAAGTTAGAAGAATTGGTAGAAAGAAGAATGAGATGAATGCACAGCAGTGCTGTATATATGTAAGAAGTGTGCAAGTTGTAGAAAGGCAAAGCAGCCGAGTATTGAAATGAAATTATATACAATAACATTTTGATATTTGATTAATAAAATGACTGTTACTCCACATTTTATTTCTATATTTAGGTATAAGTTTTTGTGATAACAATCACCATAATTCTATTATATTGGTATTAGGGCAAAGTTCAAGCATAATTAAAGTTTCTTATCAGTAGATCCATCCAAGCAAGAGATACAGATCCCTAATTTTATTAGTCAAGTATGGCAGCCATGAGAAACATATTTGCTTAAGATTTGATTCCACAGTTTGATGGCAAATATTATCTGTACAGGAGGATTCAAATGAGGACACTTTTCTATTCTTAGGAATTGTGGGAATTGGTGGAGAATGGTCATTCAGAACCAACAAATGATCAAGAATTTAATGTCTTACACAAGCACAAAAAGAGCTGCTGAAGGAGAATAGATATAGAGACTCAAAGGCATTGTGATTCATCGAGAGAGGAGTGAAGTGGACAGGTTGGTATTTCCAAGGATTGCAGCAGGAACAAAATCCAAATAAGTTCGGGACATTCTTGGAAAAAGAGATCAAGGTTGTAGAGAAGTGAAAATGGTATGGCTACAAATGGTTTGGAGAGATTTTGAAAACTTACAAAAGAAAGATTAAGACCTGATCACTGATTTTTCATTCGTGCAATATAGGCTTATCGGAGACTTGGGGTGTATATTTAAATCGTTATTTAATTTCAATATTGTGGGATTTGAGAGAAGAGGCAGGGAGATAAGTGCAGACTCAATGCATTTAAAACAGAGGATTAAAGTGCATAAACAAAACAGGGCAGAAAAAATAACTGAAATAAAAATACAGAGCAAGAGAGAGAACAGCTACAGCGGTTATAGAAATCAGATCTGCTCTTAAAATTATATATGTATTTATCAACAACAAAACACAGGAATTACAGCTGCACTAAAAACTTATTACATTCACAGTATATCTCTACTGGAGTTTTCTGCTGCTCCTGATTATAGTCTGCCTTTTTTCTGGACTATTTTCTGCTCCTACTCTTACTGCTGTACGCACAGCTGCTAAGAACCAAAAAGGCTCCTATGTTTTTCTAGACAATTCTTTTCTTTTCGTAGGGCTCAAGGCAAAGGGATAAGAAAATAATATTTTAAACGAGCACCAACAGCTGGCACATGACAAAGACAACATCAACCAAAAATATTTAATAACAAATCGACCAGGACAGCGGTACAAAACCAAACAGTGCAAATAAAATATTTGACATCAAGTGCCACTGGCCAGCTGATCATAATTAATATATCCAATAAATATCATTTAAGTGCATAAATCACCAAACATCCACGAACTAAAGCAACTTACAGTTCCTTTAAGTTTTTCAATTGGGATAGACAATCTGGGATTATACCGCTGATGTTGTTGTTTTGAAGGCGTCTGAAAAAACCGAAAAAACCGTTGTTTGTTGTCAACTAGTGAAACCGGTAACTAAAATTATTCAATAAAATTTAAACTAAAAATTCTGAAACCATTAAAGGTCTTCTGATTAGACTTCACTCACAGTGTCTGCAATTTTGCTAAGTTGCACAAATCTGGTAACAATCCTGATAAACGGTTATCCTGAAGAGAACTGTCTAGCAAATAAGTTAGAAAGGGTAGTAGATGAATAATCGGGCAACTCAACAATCCCAAACAAATTTTCGAAAAAAAAAAAGGGGAAAGCAAAAAAATTGATTTGGAGTCCACACAAATTTGGGGAATATATTCTTTCATATTTGGCACAATGTCAGAACAATGTCAATTATTCTAAAGAATCTACAAGATTTTTTTTAAAAAAAACAACGGTAATCAAAAGAAGTTTAATAAAAATCCGTCACTGGCAACCAATAACAATGGCGCTAATCAAGGAACCTAGATCTTCGAGATTTCTAAATAAGTATCCAGAGGCATACATGCCATAAGGGAGACTCGGGCTTGTATGAATAACCTCTTCCTCAAGCAAAACAATGAAAAATTTGAGCCTCGGAAGCAGAAGGAAGGTTTGGTGAGAAGATTCCAAGAATTCTTTATAGCACATTACAATATGACAGAAGCATTGAAAGATAATTTAATTCATATTAAAAATCTCATGGAAAATAATATGAATGAAGAATGACTCCACACTCAGGTGTTGACCATGATCCGAGTTAATACAAATGAGATTGAAAGCATGTAAAATAACCTGATATGATAGCGGAGGATACGACAAACATAATGGCGTACTCACACCATTAGCATTGTATTTAGATTATTGAATCATAGAGCCCAAGCAATCTATCAAGTGGAGGAGATCGAAGAAGAAAAAGAAAACTGGGGCATTTATATCTTATATGTTATAAGACTTTTTGGCTCCCAAGCGTTTCAGGTCTTCTGGACTTTATCAGTTTTACATGTCTATCTTTAAATAATAAAAATTAACTTGTTTAAAAAAAAAATTGAGTATAATAAAAATGAATTATATAGAAACCTATAAATGAGGATTTCTCACATGCTTCTCAATTCAGTTATGTCGATGATGCGCTTTGGTACAGATCCAAACAGATCCCTTCCCGATAAATCCCTAATAAAGAGGAGACAAAGCATATCCTTATCAGTTTTCTTGAATTAAACATGGTGTATCATTAAATTACAACTTATGTGATATCTTTGAACTTACATTTCTACGACCCTAACTGTATTGTTATTATTGCAGCTGATTCCGTCCCACGCTATCGAAAAACAAGGATCAGATATCCAGTTGCTTATATTGAAATCTCTTTTAATGGAGAGAAGTGCATTAACTGCAAGTGAAAGATGACCGATGTAATAATCATTTACATTTAAAAATATTAGAATGTCTATTTTTTTATTATTATTATATGTTAAAAATATTATATAAAATCATTGAATTATATAAATTGTTGACATTTCTAACCATATTTCAAAAATAACATATAAAGGATATACAGATATTTAACACTCATTGGCACCAAAAATAGATAAATTGCCCGTTTTGAATTGTTCAACGCCAACATACCCAGAGTTTAACCCCCACACAGTTTTAACTGTGGAGTGTCAGAAAACATCAGAGTCGTAAGGATATCATACCGTCGCTTCGATAAGTTTCCTGCTCGCTGTCGATTATTTTATAATACTCTATAGCATTTATGAGAGGACCACGGTTAGACTTTCCCTGCTCATCTTCTGTTGTTTCAAGCGAGACTATTACTTCCACTCCGGTGTCGTTGTATGTCACCGGCACCTCTAGAGCATAATTTTTCTGAGAAAAACTTATATTAGCAACATTTTTTTCATTTATCATAGCTTTAAATTTCCTTGATTCCGAACTGGTAAGGGCCTCGATCTCTGCAAAGTATAATACAACTAAGGTTCTGCTATTTTCTCTTTCCAGATGTATACGCAATGGGGTGGTTGACGTTTGGGCAACAATGGCTGTCTGCATTACAATGGCCGGTGGAAAATTGCTGCTGCTATTTTTATTAGCAAAAAAATTCTCTGAGCGTCCGTACCTGACAAGGCTTTTCATAACCGAGTCGCCGTCCGGTGACCAGAAGCGATCGAATGGATCTTGAGGATACCTGATTAGTTACATCATAATTTGTTATTCATGAGGTCAATGATTAATTATGTGGAAATGCTAGCTCAAAAAATAAATATAATCGTGATCTACAGCCTCAAGATTAGTGGATCACACCAAGCCATTTTTAATACATGAGTTATTAATTTCTTATTCATGTGTATTCATCTATGTTAGTATTATATAAGTTTAAATATTTTTTATCTGTAAAATATTGTTGCCTAAATCATTTGACGATAATAATGGGAAGTGTTACTCCTACATCCTAAAAAGGACTATAAACCGTACCACAAAAAATCTAACTTTTAATTTTATTGTCACAACATTTAAAATATCATTTTATGAACTTCCACTAATATAATATATATGAATCAATTTAAAGTAGCTGAAATTTTTAACCCATTGCAAAAATACCGTTTGAATAAATAAATATGTACCTGATATCGTTGGCCGATTTACCACCCAAATCACTTCTGGATAATGAGCTCAACATTGTTCCAGGCTGCAGACCATACATCCCACTTAAAAGACTCCTAAGCTGGATTGCAGACACGAAAGGATCACTGTCGTCCGAAGTTCGAATCAAGCAAACATAGATCACACCATTACGACTAGTCAAGATCCTTTCTCTGGCCGGTTGTATTTTTGTACCATAGTCGATGGATATAGTCTTCTGACTAAGCATTCCTTGCGTCTCGAGGGAGACATTGAAGGTCGGAAGCTTTTGGGATATATTATAATTACCATGAAAAAACCAGAGTCGTAATAGATAGGTTACATTAGGACTTACAGGCAATCGATAGCAAGACTTATTCAGAGGTTTAGGGAAAAAACGCAAATACTGCATGTGGGCAGATATATTTGACATTTTAACCTCTGCCCTCTCACCAACATCTACATAGTTAGTGTCCACAATCCATGTCATGTTCGTGTTAATATCGATGGAGTTGTTTCTCCCACCACAATCAATGTTCAGGAATCCTGTTTTCCATGACCAGAAGAAATCATAATTAGTTGAAAGAAACCAGCACATTTAATTAACATAAGGATCATGGGAAATAATCTACATTAAAAATTTATCACATAATTATTTATAAAACAAATTTCATTCATATTTTTATTTAATTCAACATATTCATTTTCATACCAGGCTGAGCGGAAACTGAAACAAAGAAGAAAAGGATGTTTGTGGTGAGCATAAATAAACTTCTATTTGTGCAACTGAACTTGTCCATCTCCTCGCACAGATTTTCAAACAGCAGCTTCCTTAACAATAATGGCGAAACACAATAGAATGCAGTGTATTGTCAGAACCTACATCTTTCTTCGATACGATAAATTTGTAAAAAATCGTTCACATCTATTCACTTGGTCCACGGTAGTTGTCCAGAACATTCAAAGTTTGAATTTCAGAAAAACTTTCAAAGTTTGAACCATTCTCAGGAATTAGATATTTTCATCGGCTCCGTTAAAAACGCGTCTCGTCTTCGGAATTCATATAACTTAGATGATTTGAGGAGTCACGATGCTCACAAAATAAAATAATACTAAATATTTTTTTGGGGTTCGGGTTTTAAATTAACTCGTGATAATCATGTATCAATAATAAGAAATGTTAGTTTTATGATTTATGTGGTAGATTTTATTTTCCAGTCTTTTATACTATTGGTAGTTGATTTTTTAAGTGGGATATTACATTCGAAGGATTTAGAAAGTTTTTTTATATCGAAAAAGAATTGGTTATCAATATGATGATGATGATGATGATGATGATGATGATGATGATGAATTTTTCACAATGTTTAGAGTTAATCTATAGAAATAGATACCCAGCATCTTAAAATACAAACAAAAAATGACATCAACTAAATTTTCATGACGTTTAGTGCTAATCCACATAAGTAGTTGTTCACTGTATTTGGATGCCAATAATAAATAATTCTTCAGTGACCACCCATAACTGAAATTACTTCTCTTTATTAATCACAATATTTAAAGATGCATTTGAATAGCCAATAATTCTTGATATATAAAATATGTCTTAATAAATAATTATATGTACTTGCCCAAAGCAATAACCATTATTTAATTTATGGTCTTCTATAATAAAATATACATATACATAGTGTCCATAATTCATGTTCTAGGATAAGATGGATGCCAAGAAAAAAACTCCTTTGGGATAGCGGATTTTGGATTGCGAGCTTGGACATATAGCTAATTTTTTTTGACATCTTTTTGGTATGTACATATAGTCCTTGCATATGCAAAGTACTACAATCTAAAAAATTATAAAAATAAAGTCTAGATATAATAAGTTAGTGGATAAATTGGATAGAACCTACATATGCATCACCTTTGGCATTGAACCTTACAATGAGATGGTGGAAATCAATAAAACATTGCTCAACAGTTCTAAGAAAAAAACTAAGAGAGATGTGAAAAGATGCTAAATCAATCTTGGTTGATAAATAGAAAAGAGTGAATATCAAAAACACTATACAAATTAGATTTCAAATAAGAACTATTAGATATGATTAGTCTATTATGGCAAGTCATGGGGAGCACAGTGACAAATATTTTTCATCATTAGATGTGCATGTTCATGAGCATCACATGTTTTATAAATAGTTCATTAATTGGTCCTTGATCATCAACAACAACATTTATGAATAGTTGATTATGTTAGAATATATGCAAGAATTTTATATGACCACATATTTGGTTTATTCTATTGTAATACTTAGAGTTTAGCATGGCTTGAGGATGTACATAAGAACCTCGCGAGTGCATTGGTATATGACAAATTCCCTTAACTCGTTCACGAGAAAGGAAAAAGTCGTTTTAGGAGAGAAAATGATGCGTTCTCTATTATGATAGTCAAGACATTGGATGGAAACCTTATGCCCATGATTTCCAATGAGGTCGCTACTCTAATTAGAAAATATGGAAACATTTCATTCAGTGCTCAAAATTCCCCTATATCAAAGTTGGGAAATTTGACTTTGTTACTCGTAAACTGCCAAAATATCCTAGTGACAAAATAGTTTTGATCAAGCTTTGCAGGAAATTAAGTGAAGTGCATAGAGAATGTACCTACTAGAAAATCAAAAGAATAACTATTCCTATTAATCTTAGATAATTCATCTGTAAATCAATGAAAAATTATGCTAACATTGAAAATTCATTGATGGACTTTAAAAAACAATCACAAATGAAAAAGCTTATTTTTAACATCAAAGATATCTCACGATACATTATAATTATTTATGTATGAGATACACAATGGCAATAATTAGACCTAAACTTAACAATATTTGGTATTAAAAACATTAAAGCATATATTTAAAACGTAACCTAAAGTTCAACATTATTTTTAGAGTTTTGAAAACTTAACTATAGACGCCGTATTTCCTATACGGATTTTATAAGCTTTTACTGAACTTTCCCTGACCGGCGGTTGGTACTTTTTCCCTAGGATTCAACCAAAACTGGAATAGTTAACTTCTAACGCAGATGCTATTTAAATAAAAGTGATATGGGCAACTCGGGCACAGGCTTATCTGCCCGTAAGGACCTCTCAAAAAAAATAATGGGGCGACTTGTAGTCGCTGACAGGCCTTTCTATGACAGGTCTATCACGGACCATCTACAGCCTCCTACGTGGCTTCGTTGAGTTTGACTTATTTGCCAATGTCGTGTTGGATGAGGCTTTGCAGTAATTCATGTTAATTGACTTCGACTTCGACTTATGCTTAGACTTACAAACACAACAAAAATTCGTTAATAGACAGAAATACGAGGAATATAATTCACATTTGAAACTTCTCCCATATTAAAATTTAATAATTTAATTTAAATAATTATTTTAATTTTACAATATATTTATAATAAAAATCAAATATTAAGTGCTAAACTAACTTATCATATAATATAATATTATATATATATATATATATAACGATAAAACTAGTCAATCATTTTAATTATTTAATATATGAAATACGCAATAACAATTTTAAATTTAAAATTACAATATTTTATTTTAAAAATAATTGCATTGTTTTTTTTAAGAATGTATTATATATATATATATATATATATATATATATATATATATATATATATATATATATATATATATAATTTTAAAATTTGAATTTAAATTTTACGTTACCTAATTTGCAAAATAATATCAAAATGATTATATATGATACCCACTCATGAATTGAATTTGATATTCCACTATGTTTGTTATGGATTTTTAATGATAGAAGTTATTTATTAAACATTGTCTTTCAAATGTTAGGATAGTTTATTTTATAAGGAAGAAGTATTAAAGATAATCGATAAATTTATCAGAGTTAATTTTTTTAAAAAAGTTTGTCTAAAATATCACTTTGTATATGATATGGTTTACTAAAAAAAGATGATTGTATTTTACAATTAAAAAATAAAAATACGATTATATGACCATCAAATTTGTTCTAGATACCTACTTGGGAACTAAAATTTTCTTATGATTTTTGGTTTAATAATTATTGTATAAGCATGACAACTAAGATCTAATCATCTACGAAAATAATATTTTATTAATTGGCCCAACTCTTCTTATAAGAATACACTACTTCTACTATTAGTGATAACAATTCAGTCGAATTTAAATCCATCGATATTTGGTGTGGCAGATAGAATGATCGATAATCAAGTGAATATTTGTCAATTAAAACTTAGTAGTTTGAAACAATGCCCCAAAGATCTCCCTTTAGACCTTGTAACCTACAATGTAAATGATTCCCATATAAACAAAAAAGGAATAAAAAGAGTTCCTAATATGACAATTATTTTTGAAAGAGTTATTTTCACCAGAGATATTTTTGAAGAATTTATATAAAACCCTCTTTTGAAAACTCTATTGTTGATGGATTTGGATGTTTTTGGGTTCTTGGTAATTATGGTAGCACTGGTTTTTACTATTTTTTATGTTTATTTGAATTAAGTATGTTGTTTTATATTGGAATGTTGGGCCATAATTCTTTATTATGAAATCTATGATTTCTTATATGATCTAGTGATTATTTATACAAACATATTTATCTTACCAATGATCTATGTAAAATATGTTTATATATCTACACACACATATACATATGTACATAAATAGATATTAGATTTATGATATAAGTGGATTTTTAATGTAAATGAAATAAGTACATAAGTAAATTTATGTATCTATTATATTTATGACATAAATCCAATTATATCTTTATCTTATTTATGTCAGAAATCTAATATAATATATGTATCTAGAGAATAATATCTCTCCATATTTTTTACATAGATTTATCTAATATATTTATTCTAATAAATATTATAATGTATTCAATAATATCATAATTTATTATAATAAAATATATTTAAAACTAAAATTCAAATCCTTCACCTCCCATCATCCATATCTTCCATTTAATTTTCCTCCAAATTATATATTTTTAAAAATGACTAATAACCTATAAATATATTAAAAATTATTTTAACTAATGATGGGGCATTACCCAAGCACATGATTCATCATCCTTCAAAGCGCATTTACTATGACTCTTTCAATTTTATTCATATTTTAGTGGTCTTATATAGTTTTCACTAATCAACCATTTTTACACTCAACATAGCTGAATTTCAATTGGCAATTTTCTTAAGACAATTTCATGGATCCGAATTTGTTTTTTTTTTAATTTTTAAGATTTTTTTTGAAATTAATAAAAATTATATAATTTAAATACAAATAAATTAATAAATTAAAGTTTTTTTAAAAATATAAAATAATTTAATATAAAATTAATTTAAAATTTATACAATATTTATAATAATATATTTGATTTCAATAATTTTTTTTTGAAATTTATATCTTATCATTTAAATATATTTTGGTTTAAGAATGTTTGATACTTGATGTATGTAATTTTTTAGTGTGAGATGCGATGGTTGATAGAAATAAAAATAAAGTGGAGCATCATTCTCCCTCAACCCTGGATGAATAATCTCAATAAAGATTCTTTTGGGGTCTCTTCTCAGATTCATTTAAAATCATGAGCACAACAAAGCTATGACAAAGGAACAAAATACATAAATATATAATGAAACAATTTGATATATATAACATGAATAAGAATAAAATATATAAGAAAAATATTTTCTTCTTCTCACCTTTAAACCAGTTAATGGTTGAAACTTACATCATGCTGCACATCTCATCACTAAACAATTGCATATATGTAGAACAATTTTATCATCGTAAACAAAAATAAAATATAAATAAATATATATTAATAAATAAATATAATTTAATTTTTTTTATATCTGTAAGCTAGTGTGATGTCCTGTATGGGCCAACAATGATCTTAACCTATTTGTGGCACTGATTTTCTTGGTCCCATTTCCATACTAAATTTAAACAACTGTTCAATTAGTTCTATATGATACCAATTATACCTTGTTTATTTAATATATCTAAGAATGCTGTAACATCATATGTTGTAAACCATCTATTTTTACTTAGTATTTCATGAAAACAATTAAATCAAAAAAATTATAATAATTAATTTAAAAAAAACATATTAATTTTATTTTAAATTTGTATAGTACTGCCATTTTTTAACAAAACATTTTTTACCATTTAAAAGAAATTAAAAAATATATTTTCTATAAAATTATCTAAAATTTATGAAAACAATTAAATATAAATTTTTAAAACTGCATTTTCAATTTTTTTTTTGCGTGCAGACAAAGCCTGATAAATGATCAATGTGAAAAAATTAAAAGGTTTTATGGTGTACGTTTCCTTTGAATTAATTGTCTTTTTCATAGTAGTTTTAAGCTAAAGTTGAATTTTCAAAGGTTTAAATTGATTTTCACCAGTTTAAAAAATCATAAAATCTTAAATTCTAAAATTTTATGAAACATGGATAAAAGCTTTATAAATATTTGAGACAATAAAAAAAATGCGTGTATGCAGAAAGAAGTGGCGCATTCCTCCTAGTCAGGCACTTGGATAAGATTCTATGTAAACTTTTCCTCTACTAACTATGACACCCATGGTCTCCTATTTTTGGGTATAGTTTAGTCAGAACCAGAGCTCCATTGCCTCAAAGAGCACCTCCCACACTCAGAGCGCATTCCTCCACTAAAATTATTAGATACATCCTCTTCTTCCTTCAAAATTCCTTGCCTTCCACGCAGGGATTAGAATGAGATTTTAGTTGAAACTTCTTGTAAATAATTTCAGCTTAAAAAAAAAGTGATTTCCTCCCGAACGGTGCCACTCTTCTAGACAAGATAAACTTTAATTATTTTTCTTTACTAAAGAATTCAGATCTGATAATTGTTCAATAGCTTTCATTATAGTGCCACAATCAACATACAAGAAAATTCAGCACAAAGCCTCTTCAAAAAATAGATATACAACCAAATATTTCTCCTTTATATTTTCACATCATCTTTATTCCATCAAGGGTATTAGAAATTTGAGGTTGCTTCTCAGATAGTGTTGACCAAGTTTATTTCTCCCCTAACAAGACGTTGTTACATAGATTTACTTCTCTTCCCAGGCTCACAAACCTTGAGCTTTCATTACCATGCAGAATTATAATAACACATGAATACTAATTTTTTTTGATTTTAGATTACCAAGAGATAACATATTATATACGTCTACAAAAAGCACCTATATCAAGTGAGGTAGGTCAAACAAATAAGCTAACAAGAAGTGAAATAGAATTACCCATGAAACAACTAAACTAAATTATTTATAATAATATAAAAAATACACTAATATTAATAAATTAATTGTGTTTAAACAATAATAATTCTAATATTTAAAATAGTGTCAAGAAAGAGACCATTAGAATTTTTATTTCACTTGCATTTAAAAAAATGGAACATACATTACATCAATGTGAAAAATTTCTTATGGAATGGGTAGTCATTAGGAGAAGTCTATGTAAAACAACCACAAGGTTTTTTTAGTATAGATTGAAGAAGACTAAATGTGTAATTAGAAAAAAAAACTGTATTGCTTTATTTACTTCAAGAAAGAAAGTAATAATAACTTTATTTTTAAATTACATGTTGATTTTTATTTTATTTTTAATATGAGCAACATTTCTAAAATGAAAGATGAAATCAAAATTGATATGTTGAATGAATTTAAAATCCTAATTTAATGGATCATATAAGCTTTAGGATAAGCACACATCATGATATCAGTTAAAATAATTTGGAACCTAATTCACACATAATAAATAATGTAATAATTATCCAATAATAATGTATGCATTTGCTTGCACATTGAGAGAAAATATTACTTTGTCATGATTTTTTATGAGGATTATTTATTCAACATTTCTTTTCAAATACTAATATATATATATATGTGTGTGTGTGTGTGTGTGTGTGTGTGTGTGTGTGTGTGTGTGTGTGTGTGTGTGTGTGTTTTTAAAATATTATATTTTGTATCTAATAAAGTATGTTAAAAAAAAATAATTGTATTTTATAGTTAAAAATCATTAATATAGTCATATTATCAATAATTTTTTTTCAAAATATTTCTTATATCTAATAAAATATCTTACAAAAATTGATTATAATTTAGGGATAAAAATCATAAATATGTCCATATTACACCTTATATTTAATAAAGTATCATAAAAAAATTGATTGTATTTTATGATTAAAAAACATAAATACATTCATCTTATTAGTAGTTTTTTTAAATTTATATTTTGTATCTAATAAAATATCATAAAGAAATTGATTGTATTTTGGAAATAAAAATCATAAATATGTTCATATTATCATTCATGTATGTATGTATCTACAATCCTTTATAGTTATTGGTAATTTTTTTAAAATTATACTTTATATCTAATAAAGTATCTTAAAAAAATTGATTATATTTTACGATTAAAAATCATCAATACATTCATATTGTCATCAAATTTAGGCCCTTCAAGAGATCCATGCGACTAAATACATAGCACTAAAAGATAAAGATAAAGCCAACTAAATATGATGATACTACAACAACAACAATAAAAAAAATCAAAATACTAAAACAAAAAACAGATTATAATTTGTTTGAAGAACACAAAATAAGTTTACTTCTACCCAAAATCTTCATTACTTATTTTTCAAAACTATGCTTCATTTGTGTCTTAGCATTAATCTTCTACTTTACAAGAAATCTGACATATGCCTATGAAGACTTAACTTTCATTATTTGAATGATATGCTTTTATTTGTTTTAGAAAACAGAGAGTATTAGTTGGGCTATTTAATTGATCATATTATGTCTTGGTAAGATAAATCTTTTAAATGCTATGTTGTTTCGAATACTTTTCTTTCCTGAGACTCATTCACTCTTTGAGACTAAGATTGAAAAATGGTTAGAACTTAATTTGAGATTAGAATTGTTGTCTTTTGCTTTCTTTTCAATTTTCTGCTTTCTTCCGAACCGTGCTGGTTTTTTCCCCGCTTTTTCTGGCGATCCCTGAAAGTCCTCCTTTGCTAAAGTCTTCCTTTTTCTTTCCTTCGAGAGATGACTTATATTTATTTTGAAACTCATAGCAGGAACATATTTCCTACATTTATTTTGAAACCTATAATAAGAATTATATTTCCTATGCCGAGGATGCGAGTCGAAAATTCAACGAAGACCCATTGTTAATAAAAATAGCATGTTAATGGAAGGTAGCGAATTTAAGATTTGCGATCAATATATCTGATGACCACGAGTCTTCAACATCGACTTATTCACAAATCTTATCCCATACGGCATCTTCCCTGCTAATATCTTATTCCATAGAAAATGTACTGCATTTGATCTGCCTTGTGTTAATATCAAATGGGGTACTCTGTCCCAAATTAAAATATAAAAGATTTTTGTGTTTGGTCCTATATTCTAATATCAATTATTATTGAGAAAATATTCAAATTACAGTCATAATTTATTTTGAATAAAAGGTGGCATAGTTAAAATATTTGAAGTGGTAATTCCGTATTTATTGATCATAAAAATTTACTACCCAAATATCTCCTCCTTATTGAAAATCGTTGTTTCTTTTAAACCCGATAAATGAAAGATTATGATCATCCCCGTTTATTGGAAATATTTAGGACCATAAACATCATTATTGTTTGTTTCCGACAGATATAATCTCCAAGTTCGTCTTAAACAAATGGAAAGACCTAATATAATTATTTTGTCCGAATTTTATAATTAGAAAATAAACATTACCCTTTTGTATCAATTTTAATGAAAAGCCTCACGATCATGTCATCTAGCAATGTGTAAGCCAATTTTTGGAAATATAATTGTGTCATTATACATATTTAATATTTGTAATTATTTTTAATATATTTTTTTAATAATTATTATTTTTAGTTTATTTGATGTATTAAAGAATTTATTAAAATGTTAAGAAACCATTTACTATAAAATAACAGATAAATAATTAAAATATAAAATATTTAATATGTAAGAGACAAAACACATGATTTTAGAGCTAAAATCTTAGTAAATTAAGGAAACATTTATGATATAAGATATCATGTTTTTTTAATTCTAAGATAAATATATTACATAAGAGCTTATTATGTAGATTACATGTGAACTTTACAAAGATAAATACGTCTGATTGGCAAAGCACCATTAGGATTTCTCCTCTTAAAAGTGGAGTAGAAAAATGCCATTAGGATTTTTTATTCATTTTTTCTTTTTCTGAAAATAGAATACAAGAGAATTTATCTTCCTAGAAATAGGAGTTTGACTTCTTCGTTTCTTGCCCCTTGCGACAATAGTGGGGGCCTTTGCCCACCCCATCAAGGAATGGGCTATAAACCACGCTGTAAGAAGATCCAAATTTTAACTTGGTTGTCACATATTTAACATAAAAGAAACTAGAAATAATATACAAATAAATGTATGGGGATCATTTGGTAGATATAAGAAGTAGAAAAAGGAAGTCAAGAGAGAACAAGAAAAATAAGAGCACAATATTAGAAGACTTATTTGTGTGCAACAATATATATTCTAAAAGATGTTTTTATCATGTTCATTATCTGAGTATGTATGTTTGTGCTTGAATATTTTTTTAAAGTGGTATTATAGCATACCTTCATAGTATTATTAGAGTTACATTAATTAGGCACCATATCAAGCTAGTTGAAGTATGATGAGCATGTATAGTAATAGTATTATTCAAAATAATATTTACTGGTTTGATGGAAACAATTATCAAACAATTATGAATATTGGTACATCCACATGAAAACTTTTTTTAGTTCTCAAGAATTATGGGAGCTTATGGAGAATAGTTCTATAGCACTAGTAAATCAGGGAGCTGAAAATGCCTAAACATAAACAAAAATCTTCTTAAGGAGAAGAATAAGAAGGATGCCAAGGCATTATTTTTCATCCAATGTACACTAGATATGTCAATTTTACCAATGATTGTAACCAAAAAAAATTCCAAGAAAATGTGGGATAATTTGAAAAACTCATATCAAGGAAACATCAAAATCAAAATGTTAAGATTATAGATGCTTATAAGAGATTTTTAAAAATTTCAAATAAAATATTCAAAGTTTATTATTTTTTTACTGATGTAATGAATAATATTAATCAAATGAATTTAATAATTCTTTTTGACTAAATCTTACCCTATTATTGTATTTATTTAAGAGTTAATATATTTTTCATAAGTTTTGTTGATGAACTTATGGGGCCTTTAAAAGTTCATGAGCAAACACTGAACACGATAGCCTTTTCTCCTCAAGAATATTCATTAAAATCACATGTTTTGGTTAGTAGTAACAATGGCACAAGAGCAAGATGTGGAAGAAATAAAAGTGCAAGAGGAAGAGGAAGTGGCAAAAAATTTCTTAAAGAAGTAATAATAAATTCAATTTTTTAAAAAATTAAAGAGGCAAACGAAACAAATATAACCATAATAATACATATAGAGGTCAAAATAATTACTAATATAATCTCTAGTTTTATTACTGCAAGAAGAACTTTGCTCATTATGAAAATTAGTGTAGAAAGAAACAATGTGATATTAATAAGAGAAGTACAATTTAAAAAAATAAAAATAAAGTTGAGACTAAAAATAATAGCTCAATGTTTATTTCTTATAATATCATTGAAGAAAGTAAAAAAGATGTGTGGTTTCTAGATAGTGGTTATATTAATCACAAAAACGATTCTGAGTAGAAATATTCATTACTTATTCATAGCACATTTGCATTTACAAGCCAATACATGCCTACATTACAATAAGTAAAACATTGCTATAATGCATAAGGATTTCATTTATAGGTTCAATTAGTGCTCCACAAAGTTACATCAAGGAGATTTCACAAGAGTTGTTTTTACAAAAAAATTTAAAAGGTGGGTAAGCCAACATTTAATCCACAAGATGACCATTATCCATAAAATCTATATATCGATATAATTATTGGCAGTTTTTTTTTAAATTTTATCTTGTATTTAATTTAGTATCTTAAAAAAATTGATTATATTTTATTATTAGAAATCATAAATACATTTATATTATCATCAAATTTAGTTTCTTTCAAATTTAGTTTCTTTCAAAGAGATACGACAACTCAATACATAACACCAAAAGCTAAAGACTAAGCAAACTAAATATAACTATACAACATAATAAAAAATATATACACCAAAACACAAAGGCAAAAACCATATTATTGTTTGTGTGAAGAACACAAAGTGGGTTTACTTTTACCCAAAGCCTCCACCACAAATTTTTCGAAACCATGTTTCATTTGTGTCTTAGCATTGACCTTCTTTTGTACAAGAGATCACGGATGCCTATAGAGACTCAACTTTCATTATTTGCATCATATGCTATTGTTTCTTTTGGAAAACAAAAGGTCTTAGTTGGGGCATTTAATTGATCATATTGTGTTTGGGTAAAATAATCTTTTAGATGCTCTGTTGTTTCTAATACTTTTGTTTCCGGAGAATCATTCACTCTTTAACCAAAATTAAACGGGTTAGAACTTAATTTGAGACTAGAGTTGTTGTCCGTGGTTTTCTCTTGAACTTTCTCCTTTTTAAACCATTCTCTGGAGGGGGCAGGTTCTTTCCTTTTCTACCGATCCCTTAAAAGTCCTCCTTTGCTAATGTTGACTGTGGAGGTTTTCTGCCACCATTAAAGGCGGAGGCTGCGAGTCGGAAATTCAACAAAGACTTATTCTTAATCAAAATAGCATCTGCATGGAAGGTAGCGAATTTAAGATTTGAGGTCAATAATTTTCATGACCACAAATCTTCAACACTGACTCGTTCACAGATCTTATCCCATACGGCATCTTCCTGGTAAAATCTTATTCCATAGAAAATATACGTAGACCGGTTTCACATTCATTTACACAATCTGGTCTTTTACGGCAGGGGTGGGTTACATGATGATTATGAGAAGCAGCCTTGCCATGTATTGCTATACCATTATTTCTTTGTATTGCATTGAAAGTCCAGCATGAAGAAGTATGTGGTTGTGCTAATTTTGTTTTTGGCAATGCTGCTGGCTGAAATAATTCAGGCTCAAGAATTTTATATAGCGCCAGCTCCGGACTTGTATACGGAGTATGCTCGATTTGCAACATCAAGGCTAAGGGTCCGCCGTCAAGATGGAATGTAACTGGGAATTGTTAATTTCTTGGCAGTAAATGGCAAATTATGATAATAAGTATTATATTTGGTTAGAATTATTTTATTTACTTTCCAATAATACAATGAATTTTAAGATTCTCTATGCTTGATAATAAAACTACGGTGCAAAATTTGATATCATCATAGGGCTTGCAAATGTCTCTGATTGATAGTATACTGTTGTGCATACAAAACTAACGATTGTCACTGTAACATAAACTGATTAAAAAAGAGACACTGAAGAAATTTTATCCGCATTTATTATTTGCATATTTGAATCCTGATGTTCCTCAATTAATGATTTTCAAATAAATTCTTATGCAGTTCTTGAATTTGATCTACCAATGTGATTGATCCCAAATTACAATATCAATTATTATTGTCAGAAAGTTTTCAATTACAATTATAATTACTTTTGAATGATGGTGGGGCGTAAGTGATACATTTAAATGAAATTGAATGGGAAGTTGGAATGACATCACTATGTATTTCCGTATTTATCGAGCATAAAAATTTACCACCCAAGTATCACCTGCTTATTGAAAATTGTTGTTTATTGGAAATATTTAGGATCATAAATCATTTGCGTTCAGTCAAATCACATAGATCCATTATTGTTCCTATGTCCAACAGATATAATCTCCAAGTTCGCCTTAATACAATAAGATGGAAAGGCCCAGCATAATTATTTTGTCCGAGTTTTATAACTAGAAAATGCACAACATTACCCTTTGGTATCATTTTTATTGAAAAGCCTCATGATCATGTCACCTAGCAAAGTGTAAGTCAGTTCTTGGAAATATGACTGATATTATATACATTTCATATTTGTAACTCTTTTTTAATATTCGTTGTCTTATAATAATCAAATTTGTTAGTTTATTTGATTTATTAGGGAACCTTTTAAAAGAAGTTAGAAGTAATCTATAAATAAATGTATGGAGATTATTTGGTAAAAATAAGAATTAGAAAAAGGAAGTCAAGAGAGAACAAGAAAGACGAGAACACAATTTTAGAAGAATATTTGTATGTAGCGACAAATATTTTAATAGAAGTTTTTATCATATTCATTAGCTTAGTATGTGTGTTTGTGTGATTTGCTTACAAATACGTATGCAGATATTTTCTTTAAAATTGTATTATAACATACCTTTAGAATATTATTAGAGCTACATTATTTAGTCAAGTTATCAAGATAGTTGATGTATGGTAACTAAATGCAGCAATAGTCTCATTCAAAATCAGATTTCTTATTCTGATTGAAAGAATTATGAGTATTGGATCATCTAAATGAACACATTTTTTAGCTATCAATAGTTATGGGAGCTTGTGGAGAATAGTTTTGCAGAACTAGTTGGTTAGAGAGCTGAAAATGAATAATCACAAGCAATTAAATATCTTAAGGACAAGAATAAGAAGGATGTTGAGGCACTATTTTTCATCCAACGTGCAATGAATGTGTCAATTTTCCCAATAATTGCAACAACAACAAGGTCAGAGAAAACCTGGAATAATCTACAAAACACATATCAACAAACCACCAAAGTCAAACTAGTAATATTATAGATGCTTATAAGATATTTTGAAAATATTCAAATAAAATATTCAGAGTTGCTAAATCACTTTGTAACTCCGATAAAGAGTAAATTTAATCCAGTGGCATGTCATGGAGGCACATTATAAGATCATAAGGTAGTTGAAATTATTTTAATGAGTCTTTCATGTAGATTTGACCGTAATGTTGTAGTTATTGAAGAATTAAGATATTTTTAAACATTTTTTATTTATAAACTGATAGGGTCTTTAAAAAGTTATGAACAAACGCTGAACAAGATAGATAGTTCTCCAATAGCACGTCCATTCAAATCACAAGTGTTGGTTAGTATAAATAAAGGCACAAGAGGATTAGGTGGAAAATACATAGGTGGAAAATACATAAATAATTAAGAACAAATGCTGATTTATTTGAAAGCATAAGAGGCAAAGGCAACAACTACAACTAGAATAATATATTTAGAGGTCAAACATATGAAACATATAATGTTTATTATGAATACTATGAGAAGCTTGGTCATAATATAAATGAGTGTAGAAATACCTAGTTTTATATTAATAGAAAAAGTAAAAAATAATCAAGAGTAGATTAGGTTGAGATTGAAAATAGTAAAAAAAAAAAGGAGTGCTTTCTAGATAGTATTTGTAATAATCAGATGAGTGGAAACAAACATACGATTGAAAACATAGATGAATCTAAGAAAATAGAAGTAAATGTGGGGAATGATAAAGCACAATTGTCCTAGGTAAAGGCATGATAAACATTAAAACCAAGTAGGGAGAGAAGAACATCATATTTTTGTATTATATTATTGGTCTTAACCATAATCTAATCACCATTGGGAAGTTAATACATAAAGAACATAGAATCTAATTTCATAATGATACTATTTGATTATTGATCAAAATGTTAGTAATAAGCTCATTTAACAAGTTCCATTATAAAAGAATAAGAGGTTTCCACTGAGAATACAAAATGAGTTATTTTTTTGTTTTATATTTATCTAGACGATGAGTCACATCTATGGCATCTTATATTTGACCACTTGAGTTTTATTGGTTTAAATTTATTGCATTGAAATAATATGGTAAAAGGTTTACCCTTGATAGAGCTTCCATACAAAGTTTGTGAAGGGTGTATTCTTGGAAAATAGTATATAAAATCATTGCTAAATAATAAAAAGCAAGAGCTCTGCTTGAATTTTTTATTTTCTTTGATCTTTGGGTGTATATGTAGACACCATATCTTGGATATCACATCCTCTATATGATCTTAACACTTTTATGTAATGTCCACTTTTATTTTCAAACAATACTTTGAACTCTTTAAATATACCAAATATTTCTTACTTGTGTTTCAAAGAACACACCTAAGTTTTCATATATGTGTGTGTGTGTGTGAGAAAAACTAGGTGTATTCATTGAAACACAAATAAAAAATATTTGGTATCTTTAAAGAGTTCAAATTATTGGTTGAAAATAAAATTAGACATTACATAAAAGTGTTAAGATCATAGAGAAGGGGTTAATATATATCTAATTAATTTTTAAATTATATTAAGGAAAGTGGAATCACTAAATAGTTCACCACAATGTATACACCACAATAAAATGGTGTATAAAAAAGAAAAAAAATGAACTATAAAGGAAATAGCAAAAATAATTTTGAAAGATAAAATTTTACTAAATGATCATTTGGCAAAAGTACTCACTTTCTTTGTATATATTCTAGATATATGTCCTAATAAAACATTCATGGTATAATTACTCAAGAGGCTTAGAGTAACAAAAAACTATTTTTCTCTTTTAAGAGGTTTTGGTTGTGCCACATATGCTCATGTACCAAATGAAAGGAGAAAGAAATTAGATGCCAAATAATAAAGTACATTTTTTGTGGGATATAATAAGGACTCAAGATTATATAAGCCACATAATCCAATCAAGAAGAAAGTAATAATTAGCAGAGATGTTTATTTTTATGAAGAATAAGCATTAAATGGAAATTATGAATAAAATAAATTATTGTAATAGTCTATCTTAATACAATCTACATGTCCATAATAATAAAATAAGATAGAAAGGTTCAATATAATTATTTTGTTTAAATTTTATAATTTTAAAATACACAACACTACCCTTTGGTATCACTCTTATGGAAGAGCCTCACGATCATGCCACCTAACAAAGTGTAAGCTAATTATTGGAAATATAACTATGATATTATATACTTTTAATATAGATTAGATTTTAATAATTAAAGTTGTTACCTTATTTGTTGTATTACAAAACCTTTTAGAGGAATGTGTAAGTAATCTATAAATAAATGTATCAGGATTATTTGGTAGATATAGAAAAGTAGATAAAAGAAGTATGTAGAGAAATAACAAAAAAGGGAAAAAGACAATGTGAAAATAAATATTTTTATGTCCCAACATATATTTTAATATAAGTTCTTATCACGTTTTGTGTGTGTGTGTGTGTGTGTGTGTGTGTGTGTGTGTGTGTGTGTGTGTGTGTGTGTGTGTGTGTGTGTGTGTGTGTGTGTGTGTGTGTGTGTGTGTGTGTGTGTGATTTTCTAAAAAATAGATATATGTGAACATTTTATGTAAATTGGTATTATATCTTACCTTCAAACTAATAATAGAGCTAGATTATTTAGTCAAGTTATGAAAAGGTAGTTAAAGTATGGTGAGCATGAGTAACATTAGTCTTATTTAAAATTAGATTTCTCAATTTGATGGAAATAGTTGAGTATTAGAGCATCCATATTAAGACCCTTTTTCAATTCTCAAGACTTATTGGAGCTTGTGGAGAATATTTTTGTAGAACCAATTAATCAAGTGGCTCAAAATTCCTAAACACGAGCAAAGACAATATTCTTAAGGAAAATAATAAAAAGGATGCCAAGGGACTATTTTTCATCCAAAATACAAAGGATGTGTAAATTTACCAATTATTTCAACAACCATAATGTCAAATAATGCATGCAATAATTTATATAAAAAAAATATCAACAAACCATAGAAATAGAACCAATAAGATTATACATGCTCATAAGAGATTTTCAAAATTTACAAATGAAAAATTTAGAGTTGGTAAAGTATTATTTTAATCATGTAATGAGCATAGTTTATTTATTTTAACCTTTTAGAAATTAATGAATGTAAATCCTATGTTGTTAAAGTGTTAAGTATAGTAAATCAAGGTAAAAATATGTAATAAATATAGCCACTAATTTTGTAGAGAATTGAGCAAATTTGACATTTCTAAAAATAATAATAAATAATTTAAATAAGATATTATCTAGAAAATGATTGAGACGAATGATTCAGAGGCTAAAACCTGAGGCAAAAGCTAGTTTAAGTGCCATAAAAAGGTTTAAGGTGTCAAAAACCATTTTGGATAGTAGCACCATAATTGGATAGTAACACCATGTGTCACTAGTGTTCCTATTTCAGTGGTAGTTTCCTCTATGTAGGACTATTTTAAACTTTTTGGTCTACCTGTGTTTAGTTCTATTGAACCTATTCTTATGTACATGAATTTTAAAACCTTGTAAATGCCTATTTTCACTGATTTAATGATCAAACCCTAATCTTATATGTTGTTAGGAAATCTAGTTGATATAAGTAAAAAGGTGTGTTTTAGTTGGGTAAAATAGACATTATCAACACCATATTGTGATGAGAGTTCTATACAGACCAATACTCTGAATAGGGATCAAGCACCATTTAGTTCTCCCCACCTAGTGTTGGTGAAAGTGAAAATAAATCTAGTATGATGGTTAATTTAAGTGATTTAAATTTTCTTGAGACTAGTAATATGAGTAATATAAGCTTAGGAATTTTGTAGATAGTACTATGTAGAAATAGGGTAAAATAGGGATTGATAACATTAACTTTGCATAACTTGTTCTAAGTTTATATGTGTAATATAATTTTGATTTCCATCTAGTGGTTAGTTGGATAAAAGTCATGTATATATAATGTTTTGGTGCTTTTGTGTGTGCTAAAAGAGTTATAGGATGATCCTAGGAGCTCTAAGATTTGAAAAGATATATGTTTATGAAAAATGAGGGAAATGACTATTTAGTATTGTCATTGTTATCAAATGTGCATCTTGTGAAGATTGTTGTCTAAAGTGATTTAGGATAGTTGGCTTTGTGTGATGTGATAAGGTGCATGGAAGAGTGTTGTGTTATCATGAGAGAAAGAGAAAGAGAGAATTTGAAGATAACTAATGTCTTATGTCTACATGATTTATATCATTATTAATGTCAACATGAAATGTACATGTCATTGATGTCAACATAGGAATCATAGTCATGACATAGTGCATAGGAAACATAGCCATGACATGAAGAGTGCATAAGAAGCATAGTCATGACATGAAGAGTTATGTGCAAGGTGAAATGACTGAACACAAGCACATGAAGGTTTTACGGCATTGTTTGATCATGCGAGTAAGGTATATAAGAATTCATGAGAGCTTCAAGGTGAGCCTATAGGGTTATGACCTTCAGTCTAAATTTATACCCAGACCACTCCTAGACCTTGCTTGGCCTAATGAGGTATGATATCGGATTTCAAGGAATGTATGCACATGAGATCATAGATAGAGGTGAGATAAGTTATTTTAGGTATTATAACAAAGTTTGAGGTCATGATTTGAAGGAAAAGTGTAGGAGTCGTTATTTTAGGCCTTTTCAAGCTCAAATAATGAAGTACTCAAACTTAAGAATCACTTTTAGGCATTTTTTGGCATGTGTAACCTATGCATGGGAGTCTAATATGTTTAGGAGAGATAGGTAAGGGTCCTAGATAATATCTCTATGCATTAGTTTTAGATTCATGTGGAAATCATTTATGAATAATAGTTGATACCAAAATGTGTGTTAAACCTCCCTAAAATCCTAATAACAACCTGATGTGAAATATTTCATTCAAATTAGCTCAAGATGGATTTAAATACTAGATAAGCTATTTTATTAGGTAGTCAACTCTCCTAGGTACCTCCAAGTGGTGGTGGTTAGTCAAATTAGGGAGAAAATGTATAGGTATAAACTTATTTGTCAAGAAATTATTATATCTCTCAAAAGTTAAATTTGTTATGAAAAGTAAATGGATGATAAAAGAATATAGAGACTCATTTTATATGTACATGATGTTTCATAGATAGGTTATATCTTTCAATTGATCTAAATTAGTTATCCAAGTAAGCCAATCATAGACAAACCTGATGATGTAAATAATGTAAAACCTAGGTAGAGAAGAAGAGATATCTTTTAGGGTCTATGCATGATATGTTGATGCAATAGAACTGCATGAAGAAGATTTTTATAACTTTTAATTCATGATCATGCTTTGGATAATATTTTTAGGTTAGTGTATGTGGTGAAAATGTTGCTTATAAAATGGTTTGTCTAGTTCAGATAGGACTGTGAAACATAAGGTTAATAAATTGGTTTGTAAGACCAATTTTTACCATTAAACCATATGAATAATTATATTTTATAGACATCATAGAACCATTTATATGCATAAATATTCATGATAAGTGTTTACATAGGCATTGGAGGTCTAATTCTTCATGACTAATTTTTGAGGTCATTTGGCAATTTTGAGTAAGCGAGTTGTAGAGATGTTATTGAGCTATTATTTACTAAGTGAAAATGGTCCAAGTATTTTTTGATGACTCTGAGGTTATAGATAATTTATATTAATGTTTAATTTATCATGGTTGAGTACCGTAAGTGGGTTTAAGCTTCATTATTTAAAAACAAAATTTTGAGGTACATGGGTCTAATAAGGCAATTTTTCCTAAAGGAGCTCTCATGGTATGAATAAAGGATGTGGGTCTAATAAATCATGGAAGAGATTAGAAGTGTTAATTTAATAAGTGGTTGAATGGATTTTTGATTGGTGTATAAGAACATATGGTCCCAATAAGATCATGTTTTAATGTTAAGAGGGCAAACCTAATGTAATTAGGTCTCCATGAGACCTAAAAGAGGAGTAAGGCCTAATTGAGTTATGGCAGACCAAAATAGGTTAAATTTTTTATTTGACCATGTTCATGCAATGTCCTAAGACCTATTATGTGTCTGAACTAAGAGGTTAAAGGTGTGTGGCTGACCAAGTGGTGTGTGACCATGAGACTAATATATATACAAGGTAATTTAGGCCTATTTAAAGATTGTGAAAAATAAGTGAATAAATGATTCATGGTTGAGAATAAAGAGGCCTTAAAATGAGTTTTAGACCATAAAAAAAGAGTAGAGGTGTGAAGATGATCAAAATTTTGAGGTGGCTGATTTGGTGTTGAGTCACTTAGGGAGTTGGTGTTTCCTTGCAAGTAGATGATTTATAAAGCCTAGTCAAGTGGGTGTTTGAATTTATTGGGGTTGGTGTTCCAAGTTGAGTTGGTGGTCAAATGAATTTGATATTTGATTTCATAATACATTATTCTATTTCTAGAGATCATAGTGGTTTTTCTTCTCATTGAGGGTTTTATACTCATATATGTGTTCTCTTTTTTCATGCTCATGTGAATGGTTCTTCATGCATTACTAGATCACTATGTTACTTTCATGGTTCATGAATGTTAAAGTATAATTGAAATAATTTTTTTAAAACATTGATTCACCTCTTCTCCTCTTAATAATTATGTTTCCAATAATCAGTATTAGAGATTTGTCATTCAAAGTAGTCCTAAATCTTAAAGGAGATCCTAGAAGTAAAAGCATTAAGCATGTTTAGTTATCAAGTACAAGGAAGTTTCTCAACTAATAATTCCCATTTTTTCAATGAGACTAACTATGCATTTTTTATCATTAGAATGAAGACATATATAATGTCCTTTAGCTATGGCATATGGCAATCAAATGTTGATGCATTCACATCACCTCCTACAACACCAACTAATGCAAAATATATGAAGGTAAGTGAAAATAACTCTGAGGCAATGAATGCCATCCAATGTAGTCTTTTAGAGGAAGAATTTATAAAATTCATGAATTTTGATTAAACCAAATAAATTTGGTAAAAGTTGAAAACCATCTATGAAGGAGATACCAAAGTCAAGTGGACAAAATTTAGACCCACTACAGGCAGTTTGAAAGTCTAAGAGTAAAGGAGGATGAAAACATTTCATCTTATCTGTTAAGATTAGATGAAGTGGTAAATTCCATAAGAGGTCTAGGAAATAAGTTAGATGAATAAATAATAGTATAAGAGGTATTATTATCCCTAACATTCAAGTTTTATTTAAAATTCTATATTGTGGAGGAGATCAAATATCTCAACAAATTACAAATAAATGAGCTTCATGATATCTTGACTACCTATGAAATGAGAATAAGTGATAGAAGACCTTACAAGAATGAAGTTGTATTCAAAGTTGAGAAAAATTCACAAGGTAAAAAGGTCAAGGATTATGTTGATACAGACATTGATGATGACAAGATGTAAACCATGGTTATCATAAAACTAAGGAAAGGATCGAGTAAATATAAGATAAATTAACCATTTAAGTATTTTAACTATGGTAAGATTGGTCACTTTGCATCTAAGTGCCCTACCAAGGATAAGAATGAGAATGATGGATATCATGATGAACATCATGGTGAGGATAATAAGTTTTGTAATCTTGAAAAAATTAAAATGATCTTTAGGAAGTATGAAGTCAAGAAAGGGTTATTCAAGAATAAGAGAAGTTTCTATACCAAATATTAGAGTAGCTCCTTTAATATAAGTGATACAAGTATATTTGATATTGATGATGAAAATATTGATTATTATAGCAATAAAACTATATTCATGGCCATAAAAATAAATAATGAGGGTTGTTCAAAATGGAAAAGTCTTATGGAAGATGAAGAAGAAGTTGAAGTGAAAATTGAGGTAAAATTGGTGAGTGCTCTAAAGGAGTTGAAGTTCCAAAGAAATAATAATCATAAATTGAGATCACTGTTTAAGGATTATGAGAAATAAATAAATTTATTTGAAAAGAGACTAGGTAACAACACCAATGAACATGAGCATACCATTAAACAATTTAAAATTTAGGTTGATATTGTCACTACAAGTCTTAAGGCCAAAGAGGAAGAATAGACCTAGTTCATAATAGTAATGGAGTCCTTAAAGGCAGAATAGGATCAATAAATAATAAAATAGAAGAAAAATCATAAATTTTAAAAGAAAACTAAAATCCTTTATTATATTTTGACTATTCAGAGTTTTTCACATGATAAGACAGGTCTTGGGTTCAAAGAAGACCAAAAAAAAAGAGAGTTAGATCCTATGAAAAAAGTGGAGGAGCCGAAGACAAAAAGAGAAGTATCTATGCTAGCTCAAACTTCATTTCATATCGAAGATGAAAACATGAAGTGGTATATAGAGATTACTTTCTCAAGCCACATGGTAGAGGACAAAATCAATTTCATTTCATTAAATAAGAATACTGTAGGGCTAGTGATATTTAGAGATAACATAACTACCAATATTATTAGCAAGGCTATCATGAGTTTGGAAAATGGGAAGACCAAGATAGGGAATGTGTTTTATGTGGAAGGATTGAAACATAAATTTACTAGTGTAATTAGAATGTGAAACCAAGGACACACACTAACCTTTCATGATGGAGGGTGTGATATAAGGAGAGCTAAATCAAGAAGGCTAATTGCTACTGTCAAGAAGACTAGGAACAATCTGCATGCCTTGAATGAGATCAATAAGGATATATGATTTATGAGAATGATGGACGAATATTAGATAAATCACATAATGTTGGGACACCTAAAATTTTATAATATGGTTAATATTAGCTCTAATAAGTCTTTGAATAATATGACTAAAATCAGCAAACTTTTAAATACACTTTGCAAGTCATGTCAACATGGAAAGAAAACTAGAAGGAGGTTCAAGTTTAAGAAGTATTCTACTACAATTTCTTTTTTGTTAATACACACTAATATTTATAGACCTATAAGATTCCAAATAATTTGAGGATATAACTATTTCATGTTATTCATAGATGACTACATAAGAATGACTTGGGTAACATTCTTGAAATAAAAGTAAGAAGATCTTGATAAGTTCAAGGCATTCAAATCTCTAGTTGAGAATGAAAATAATGTAATGATCAAATGAATAACATAAAATAAATGAGGAGAGTTTTTTTAAAATTAATTTAATAACTTTTGTGAGGTCCATGGGATAAGAAATAGTTCTCAACATGAGGGACATCTCAACAGAATGGGGTAGTGGAAAGAAAGAATAGAACAATTCAAAAAATGGCAAGGACTATGCTAAATGAATCAAGATTATCAATGGATAGTTGAGAGAGGAAGTGAGAACTATAGTTTATATTTTGAATACAAGATAGATAAGGATTAATGGCTGTAAAACCCCCTATGAACTATGGAAATGCAAACCTGCTAATGTGGAACATTTTAGAGTGTTTAGAAGAAAATTATTTAATGAAAAGAGATGATGAAAACTTAGGTAAGATTGATTCAATGTCTTATGAATGAATATTATTGTGATACTCATCAGTAATCTTAGTCTAAAGATGCTATAATAAGATGTGACAAAAGATAGTGGAAAACATCAATGTTAAGATTAATGAGACCAATTCTAAAAAGTCACACTCTTAGTCAAAAGTTGCATTAGAGAATTTGGACTTAAATAATGAATAATAAAAATTAGATATAGATGAGGAATAGAAAGAATTTGAGGAAATACAAGATTCAAAAGGTCCTTCAAGATAGATTCAAATATACCATCCTAAATCATTGAAAACAAGGATGCATGTATGCAAACAAGGAGAAAGATGTTAAGTAACCTAAATCAATAGAATGTTGCACTATTGTCTAGGGTTGAACTTAAGAACCTTGTAGAATCAAGTAAAGAAAGGATTTTAATAGATTTTATGAATGAGGAGTTAGAACAAATAGAAAATAATGAGACTTGGTAACTAGTTTGTAGGCCTAAAGATAAAAATGTCATTGAAATAAAATGGGTGTTTAGGAATAAATTGAATGAATATGGAGAAGTCACTATGAACAAGGTTATATGGGTATGAAAAAGTATAAGGCGTAGATTTTTAGAAGGCATTTTCTCTTTTGTAAATATTCAAGGATATCAAAGTGTTTCTAGAATATGAAAAATTCAAAGTGTTTAAGTTGTATTAGATGGATGTCAAATCAAATTTTCTTAAAGGGAACTTGGAAGAGGAGGTGTATGTAGAGAAGTCTAATGGTTTCTCATTATCAGGTAATAAGGGCTATGTATATAGACTGAAAAAGGTTCTTTATGGTCTAAATAAATCTCCTAGAGATTGGTATGCTATATTAGACAAATAACTATTGGACCAAGTATTCAAGAGAGGATTTTAGATACTAATATGTACATAAAGATAGAAAATGATCATCAATTAATAGTGTTTGACTATGTGGATGACATCATATTTTGAGGAAATAATGAGAGTATGACTAAGGAATTTGAAGATGTGGTAAAGGAGTTTGATATGTCCATGCTGGGATAACTATCATTCTTCCTTGTGTTACAAATAATTTAATCAAAAAAAGGTATATTCATAAGAGAGATGTAGAACAAATTTGAGATGGAAGATTGCAAGGAAGTTAGAACACCTATGATCATAAGGTGCAATTTAATCAAGGAAGCTGAATATCTAAAGGTCAATCTAATATAATATAATTTAATGATTGGAACTTTGCTATACACTATTTCCTCTAGATGTGATATCATGCAAGAAGTAGGTCTTATGGGAAGATTTCAATAAAACCCAAAATAAAACTATTTATAAGCAGTCAAAAGTATACTCAGGTATATCGAAGGGACTATAGAATTTTGGTTATGGTATCTAAGGAGCAAGGAGTTTATATTAACAGCCTATATAGATGCAGACTGGGCAGGGAGTCTAGATGATAGGAAGAGCACTAGTGGAAGAGATTTCATCTTAGGAGAATGCTTATTATCATGGATAAGCAAGAAGAAGCCATTAGTGGCATTATCTACTTGTGAGCTAAGTACATTGCATCAGATTCATATTTCACTCAAGTCTTATAGACGAGGTAGAACTTAAAGGACTAGAAAGTGGAGTATGATAGTCCTAGTCCTATCTTTTATGACAATACAAGTTACATAAGTGTATCAAATAATATATTCATGCACTCAAGAACTAAGCACATTATCATAAAGTATCATTTCCTAAGAGAGCAGGTATGCGAACAAAATATTAAACTTGAATATGTCTATATAAGGGATCAAATTATAGACATTATAACCAAGCCACTTCCAAAGGCAACATTTGAGCATCTAAGATAGAAATTGGGAGTAATTTTTTCCCATACTAGCCATGAATAAAGTCAAAGGTAATGACATATAATCAAGGTGGTTCATTAGCTCTAAGAATGGGCGGTTAATTCCAAAAACTATCATGTAGTCATGATAGGCGTATAGGAAAATTGAGAGGTAAGAAAAAATCTAATTATGATTCTAACTATGTGATTTAATAACAAGGTTTTTATATACACCTTGAGAATGGTTTATGAATCCTAAAGACTCATATGATGAGCACAAGTTATGAGGACAAAGGGAGAGTCCTAAAATATTTAGTAAGAAGGTATATGTTAGATAAGAAAATATGTGGTGGCCTAGCGAGTGATCAAGGGTTTGATCTAAAACACTATGTTAGTAATGTCAAGGATAAGGTGATTGAGTATACATGAAGATAAGGGGAGCATGTTTGTATGATGATTCATAGACTCATAATCTTGTATGTGGAGTTTTTTATCTCAACAGGTGTGATCTAATAAGTTATAGGTATCTCTTTGTCATTAATGTCAAATGGGGAGAATGCTCAGAATGGGGGAGGACTATGTAGATAAGTTTCTGAGAGTGGTTTTAATCAATGACAAATGGGGAGATTGTTGAGTATCGTCATTGATGTCAAAGGTGCATCTTGTGAAGATTGATGTCAAAGGTGATTAATGTTAGTTTGTAGTGTGTGATGTGATAAGGTGAATTGAAGAGTGTTATGTTATCATTAGAGAAAGAGAAAGAGAGAATTTTAAGACAACTAATATCTTATATCTACATGATTGATATCATTTTTAATGTTAGCATGGAAGGTACAAGTTTTTGATGTCAAGTACATAGGAAACACAATCATGACATGAAGATTTACATGTATGCTAAAATGAATGAAAAAATTCATATGAATAATGTATGACATTGTTTTATCATGTGATTAAGGTATAAAAGCATTCATGATAGTTTTAGGGTGAACCTATAAGGGTATGACCTTTAGTCTAAGTCTACACCTAGACCACTCCTAGACCCTGTTTGGCCTATTGAGGTATGAAGATAATATTTTAAGGAAATTATGAACATGGGATCATGGACATAGGTGATATATGTTTTTTACGTATGATCATAAGGTTTGAGGTCAAAATTTGAAGGAAAAGTGCACAAATAATTATTTTAGGCCTTCACGAGCTCACATAATGAGGTATTAAAACTTTAGAATCACTTTTAGGCATTTTTTGGCATGTGCAACATTTGTATGGGAGTATTAGATGTCCTAGATAAGATATTAAAGCATGAATTTGGATTTAACTGGCATGATTTTATGAACAATCGTTAATACCAAAACATGTTTTAAGCCTCCCTAAAAACCTAATAAGCACCCAATGTGAAATATTTTGCTTAAATAAAATTGATATGGATTTAAATCCATAAATAATATATTTAATAATGTATTAAACTCTCTCAGGTACCTCTATGTGGTGGTGGTTAGTCATATGAGAAAGAAAATATATAGGTACATGCTTATTTGTTAAGAAATTACTTTATCTCTCAAAAGTTGAATTAGTCAAAAAAAGTAAATGGAAAAAAGAATAAGTTAGAGAATAATTTTACATGTCCATTATGTTTTATATATAGTTTATAAACTTTAATTTATCTAAATTGGTCATCCATGCAAGCCAGCCACAAACAAACCTAATGGTGTAACTAACGTAAAACCCAGGCAAAGATAAAGAGATAGATTTGAGGGTCTACACATGATAGATTAATGAAATAAAAGTGAATGAATAATGTATTTATAAATTTTAAGTCATGATCATTCTTTTTATAATCTTTATATGTTAATGTATGTAGTTCAAATGTTTGTCACAAAATGGCTTTTCTAGTTCAGATAGGATTGTGATATATAAGGTCAAAACATTAGTCTACAAGACCAATATTTACCATTAGAAAATGTGAAATTTATATTTGAAGATGCTCTATATATCTCATCTAACTATTTTTATGTATCAAGAGTTGTGACAACTGTATATAAAGGCATTGGAGGTCTAATTCTTCATGAATAGTTTTTGAGGTGATTTGGTAGTTCTGAGTAAGCGAGTTGCAAAGATGTTCTTGATCCCTTATTTACTAAGTGAAGGTGTTAAAGGATTTTTTTAATGAATCTGAGGTCATGGAGAATATGTATTAATTTTTCATTTTTCATGGTTGAGTATCTTAATGCTATTTAAGTTTAATTATTGAATGAAAGATTTTTTAGGTACATAGGCCTAATAGGGTAGTTTGTCATAAAGGAACTTTCATGGTATAAACAAAGAATGGATGTCTAATAAAGCATGGAGAAGGTCATAAGATTTAATTACATAATTATTTGAAGGGAAATTTTATTTTTTGAGAAGTATATCCAGGCCAAAGAAGATCAAGTTTTAGTGTTAAAAGGGCAGATCTAATGCAATTATGTCTCAATGAGATGTAAAGGAGGAGTAAGGACCAATTGAGTTGTGGAAGAAAAATAGGGGTTTAAATTATGATTAAACCATGTTCATAATATTTCATAAGACCTATTATGTAGCCAACCTAAGATGTTTAAGGTGTATGTCTGACCAAGTGGTGTGTGACCATGAGACTAGTATATATACAAGGCAGTTTAGGCATATTTAAAGAGTGTGAAAAATAAATGAATAAATGATGCATGGTTGAGAAAAATGAGGTATTGAAATGAGTTTTAGGCCATAGCATAAGTGCATAGGTGTTAATATAATCAAAATAATGAGGTGGCCAAGATGGTGCTAAGTCACTTAGGGAGTTGGTGCTTCCTTAAAAGTAGATGCTTGCTAAAGTCTAGTTAAGTGGGTACTTGACTTTATTGGGGTTAGTGCTCCAGGTTGAGTTGGTTATCAACTAGATTTGATATTTTGTTTCATAATACAATAGTTCATTTGTAGATATCATAGTGAGTTTCTTCCCCTTGAGGGTTTCATACTCATATATGTGTTATCTTATTTCAAGCTCATGTGAATGGTTCTTTATGCATTACTAGATCACTATGTTGCTTTCATGGTTCATGAATGTTAAAGTATAATTGAAATAAATATCTTAAAACAATGATTTACCCCCATCAGTATTATGCTTCTGATAAGGATATTAGTTCCAAAATTAGGACACTAATGCCATTTAACACTACTATCCTTATTATAGTACTAACATCTAGGTGGTAGAACCTAAGGCATGATAGGCCAAGATATAAGAATGAGGGTCTAAGAATACTTAAGGGATGACTAAAGATGCATTTGGCCTTCAAAAAGTCCATATAAGTATGAAAATAGGTTGTAGGATAGGTCTAGGGATAATCCAAGGGATAGATGGTCTCAAGTAACGCTCTTATCACTTAATTATTTTTTTAGGTGATCACATTCCTCCTCCCCCTTTATTTAAAAAATGTACAAAAGTGAAATGATTAGGATAAATAAAAACTAAGTGTACCTCGACTTACCTAAGAGATGAATTAGATGAGTTTAGATATGGGTATGTGAATTATGCTCCATTGTGTGTCCTACACATGAAAAGTGTATAAATCAATCCTTACTTAAGAGATATCAAAAGAAAAGACAAATTTGTGTAGAGAAGTAAAAGTGGGTAAAAATTAGATAAAAATGAATAAAGTGATAATAGAGGGTAAAATAATGAATACACCTCACTGGGTATATGAGCTAGTGTATAAACTAGGTGACAACATGTGTGTGCATGTAGATAATGATCAATTAGTGTATAGGTTGGATTGAGCTAGTGGCTTGATCAATTCTCATGTGTGGGTGGATTAATAACTCAATTATATTTTGAATCCATCATTTCCCACCCCTATTTGGTGCATTATGAACTATGAATAACTTTGATTAGACTTATGATGTGTCCAACCCTCTCATGTAGGTGCCTCAAGAACTCAAGTAGACTATGAATCCATCATTTCCCACCCATGTATAATATATGCATATAAAACCAAAAATACATGATGTAACTAAAAATTTCTAACTAGAGATGTCTAATTGGAGATGTCATCTCTCTGGCCACTCAGATATATTAGGTAGCGTATGGGCCACTCAAGAATGCCAACCAATGTAGATAAAGTAAAGTATGAAACTGGTGTGCAACCTATAATATGATGTGTGATGTATATAATTCAAATAATGACATGGGATTTATCATCACATCTGATCAATCAATGTATAATTTAGCATACACAAATAATGTATCATGCACATGCCCCTATTTTTGATATATGAACATATGGGTTCTAGACTAAGTTGTAATAATCTATATCTAAGTATCTAAATTTTAAATGGGAATGTCCATCTGTATCATGTGGATGGCCATCAACATCATGTGGATGACCATTAACATCATGAGGATGGTTGTTTGCATCATGTGGATGTCTATTTGTATCTTATGGATGACCATCTGCATCATGTGGATGGTAGTCTGAATCATGTGGATGGCTATCTACATGATGTAAAATATCCAAAAAGGGACATTGATAAACCAAAAATTCATAATATTTATATTTAGTAAGGTCTTTTATTCATAAAATCTTGATTTGATCATTTGATTCACTTGCATAATTAATCACCTTTCAAACTGATTCACCACCATTGTGAATCCAATTTCCCTGAGAACCTTCAAGGATTTTTTAATATAAGCCACTAAAATTAACCTTAGAGAAAAGGTACAAGATAATGATCCAATGACAAGTGTGTATTCAAACAGATTGATCAAATGGTGAGTGTTGATCATTAAAGCCCTAGTTGATCTGTAGAGATCGATAGAATGCATTGAGTTAACATTTCAAGATTGCATTAGATTCAACGTCAAAGTGACTAAGGTTTAACTTATAGAATTGGTGGACTATGTGTTAAATATCAAACAAGACTTATGGTGCATATTCGATCAAAGATGAGAGGACACAAGATTTGAGCATTGTGTTGGAAGGTTAACTATGATCATTTGTATTTGAATATTTGAATTTGTAAAGGAAAAACTAGTGTTTGGTTTATGGGGTATAACTTTCAATCCAAGATGAATTTTCTTATGCAATAGAAATTAAATTGGTAGAGGACTTCAAGGTGCATTTAGAAATATTGATTGGAAGATCTGAAAGTGTGTATAGTCAAAGATATTAATGTTTAAAGTTGTCTATGTGTTCATGCTTCTATTAATACTATTTTGATGTCTCATAATGAATTAGCTATTGGAGCATGGTGTAGACTCCATGAGGATGTTATGTGATTATTTTTGAGGTCTGATCAATCTAGCTTGAGTATGAAGAATGCTTAATAAGTTAACTATGTTTGATAATGGTGTTCCTATGTATAAAATCTCTATTTGATATGATTAAGCACATGTAGAGGTGAGCTAGGTTAAATGTGAGAATTTGAGGATGTTGAAGGGGACATAAGGAGTGGACCCATGTATTTAAAAGTGGTCCTATGTTCTTATTTTTATTGATGGTAAAATATTTGTACCCAAGATCACCAGATCAACATATTCACATGACGGAGTGATCTCACGAGTCAAGCAAGTGCATCACAATAAAGTTGGTAGTGAATGAAATCAAGGATAATAGAATATTACAAAAGGAATATGAGCAAATAAAATACTCTATATCATGTTGAATGAAGAATACAAGGATATATATATATATATATATATATATATATATATATATATATATATATATATATATATATATATATATATATATATATATATATATATATATATATATATATATGTTGGAGTGGTAAAGATATCACACATTCTAGTGAATGTGGTACTAATTCTAGACAAGGTCAAAATCATTAAAACATGCTAAATGGTTCAAGCTTGTCATTTACAAGTGATAGTTTAGGCTAATGAATACCTAAGTGGGGAAATGCATTTTATGTGATTCCTAACTTTGATCAATTCATTTCGAGTCAAAATGATGATTTTGCTTTTTTGTTATCTAGATCACTCTTTTATTCTAATTCATTAGTACATGTCATTTACTTTGGTTATTTTATGGCAAAAACATCCTAAATAAGAATACAGCTCCAACGCATCTAACATCACCTTCTAATTCTTCCTGAGTCAAGTTACGACCTAGTAATATGATTTTCTGACCATTTTGATTAATTGTGAAACAATTTATGAAGAATTGCACTAAACTTTATTAACCTTTTTTAATCTAATTAATCCAAATTAAGAGCTTAATTAAGAATTACATGAAACTTATAGAATATCTCATTATTGAAAATTGATTGTTGATATCTACATCACCTAGTGACATCATCATATGGGGTACCATAAAATATCAAGATTATAGGTCTTTTATGCCTCATTAAGACCTTTCATACCTCTTAAATTCACCTCTATCTCAAATATTTATGAGTTATATTAATGTATTTAATTCTAAATATTATATTAATCAATTGCCACACATCTCAATCTTGAGATGGATAGTCATGGATGATCCTGGACCATTTTGAAAATTTATAAATAAAAGAGCTATGAAAATCATTTTTAGGCTTGATTTGTGCAAAGTTATAATGCTAAGTTGTCTCCACAACCCTTTGTGTTTATCATTGTTTTTCATTAGCAAGCTTCATTTAATAGGCTAGATTAGAGATTTCATCTACTTTAAGCCTAGGTTATATAAATAATTCTTGAGACATTGGAGGAGTTACCATCATTGATGACAAAGATAAGAACTCTTGATCAAGGGAAAACATGATTTTGAGTCATACTTATATGGTGAATCCACTTGGGAAGGTAATGGGTATTGATTTTTTTCAATTATTTCTTGATATCTTTTGTAATTCTTGCATGAATAGATAGGGTAAGTTTTGTTATGTCTTTAATGCATTTTTCATGATTTCTTAACTAATGTTTAACTAACTCTCTTTTTAATTTTCTCTACATTTTGGCACACCCGGTGTGACTAAACACATCCCACGTATGAAGGAGAGCATGACAAAAATTTAAAATTTTAATTTGGATGCTTAAAACTCTTTCTAAGTAATTTTCTAATTTGATTTGGCCAAATTTTTATCTTTATGGGTTTACATAGGTAACTATCAATGGTCAGAGGAACCAACAAAAGTTGAGTAAACCATATATGGTCATTTTCAACAATCAATGTTCAAGTATAACCATCATCGATCACTATGTTTTTCTTAAAAAAATAAACCTGATAGCTAATAGGTCATTTTAAAATGCTTGGTTTGGGGTCATACATACTTTATTTTTGATGATTTTTTTTTTAAAACCACATGTTTTCTTCTAAGTTTTTAGAATCTAATATTAGTTTGGCTTCAAGTTACATATTTTATTCATTTTTTTAAAAAAAATTATCTTTAAATTTTTCTAATATAACACATTTGATTTTGGGTGATGCCTTAAGGATAGATAGGTAACCAATGGCAGTTTACATAACCGATGATGGTTTTATGATCGGAGATAGTTCATACGACTAGTAACAGTTCTCTGTGCAAAGATTTAATTTGTAAAGCTAGAGAGATAAAATTTTAATATCATTTGCTCAATCACTCAAGTGCTTCAAAGGAGGTAGTTTGAAATTTTGTTTGAATGCTTTTGGCTAATCAAACACACTTTCATTTGGGTTTATAATGAACATGTTTGACTTTAAACATTTGAAATAGAGCTTAAAATGAACCTAAGATTTGGATAAGTCTTAGATACATTTCATTTATTGATTAAAACACATCATAACTATTGCAACATTTTAAATTTGGTGTTTTAAATCATGAATCTAGGTTAAGTCTTGAATATTCAATTTGGGCTTAAAATTAACTTAGGTTTTAATACTTCATGTGGTATTTTTTACGCAATATTTCCTATTTTTTGACTTAAATCCAAGGGGATAGTAATGAACCTAACCACACATTTAAAATTTGGTACAACAAATCAACATCACTTCAATTATTTGCAAACTTTCTTGTTGATTATTTTAGCAAAAAGAGGTGTGCATGTATGCTCTCCCATCCATCCCCTTTAGGGAACTTTTGGGATCAAAATAACCATCCCATCACATTTTGAACATATTCTAAGGTATATAAATAATGCTATTTAAATTACCCCCCAAAAATTTGCAATAGTATTGGGTGATCTTGAGGTGACCATAGAGTCTTTCTATTGTGTCTTTTTTTTCATTATATTTTGACTTATGAGAGGGATTTCATCACTTCCCATAACTTATATAGGGAAGCTTTGACTCAGGGTTTCATCTCCTGGCACTATCATCATCACTCCCACTAAGATTATAGGTTTGAGTGATTAAACCACCTTCTAGTGTTGGAGTTACACATGGGATGTATCTTCACTTTGGACATTGCACTATGCTGAGTAAACAACAGATGCAGTAGTTGCAAACAAGGAAATAACTTTTTGTAATAAGCCAAGTGTTGTGGATACCTAATTAAAGTCTATTTATTTTTCATCATTTAGAATGAAATCCATTATGTAATTGATCCATCTAGAAACATTAAAAAACTTGCAGTTTTTAGATCAATCCCCACTTACCATAGAAGTATTGTTGGTGCAAGGTGCACCTTAAGGTGCATGTCACTATATTGTTAATTGAGAGAAATAGGGGTGTAAAAACCCTACTATATAATGTGAATTTAATTTTGGATCAACACTTAAAAATACTCTTAAAAGATGTATATAGATGGACTCCAATAATATCATGTGACCTTGTCAGTTTAGACTTAAGATGATTATTTTTGTCACTAGCTTACTTGGTCTTGATTTGTGTCTAAAATGCTTTATAAGCTCAAAAAACTTAACTAAAACACATTATCCTCAAATTTATTGAGTAATGGAGGCGTTACACCATCTAATTGAATAATTTATATTTTCCTTGTTCAAAATTGTTATCAAAAACTTTGTGTCATGCCATCTACTTTGGCACAGTCATGGTCCCCAATTGAGCCTAGACCTTTTATCTAATTTTTTAAAAGTCCCTCATTTATAATTCACATTTGAAATTAAATCTTTCTAATTTCTAAGTATTGGTGTGTTAAATTGGGTTCACCATTTTCACACTAAACTTGTTCTAACTTGGGTTCAAATTTCCATTTGGAATGATGACCATTTATTAGACTCAAAATCACATTATCATTTTGGTGGACTCAAGTCATCTTGCGTATCCGTCTCCCTTTGAGTCCTAGAACATAATTTATCATACTAACACCATGTTATGATGTTGTGCTACCTATTTGGTCCTAGCTTTGTACTTAGTGATTTATGTATGTTTTTACATCTTAAGTTTCTTAGTTCATATTGTCTTCTTCATAACCTAGAGAGATTTCCTATAATTTTCTAGAATCAACTCATGAAAGTTGAAAATAGATTTTACGGTATATGTGTATCACAAATATATAGGCTTTGGTGTACTAGTTTTCACCTTGGATCTTTGAGTTACCTTACCCTCTTCTAATCTATATGATTTCAACTTTGCCAAAATTTGGGTAAATTCATGAACCAAATCTTCTAATTGTGTGCGGTTTCAAGCCACCCTACTTTTATAGTCTCTTTGGTACCTTAGTAATTTCTTTGGAAGAAGATCAAAATCCATATATTGCTTAAAATGTTTGCAAAACATTGATTGAAATCTTGTCAAACATTAAGAACACTCTTTTTTTAATAATGACTCGAAGGTCCAATTGCAATAGGGTTTCTTATGGTCTTAGTTGTAAGGTAGACGATTTTTATAATGGACATAAGCACTCCATATTATTTTAGAATGTTTCCCTCTTTGGGTCTATCTAATGAAAACCAATGGCATCCATGTTAGTTTTCGTACGTCATCCTCATCCTTCCCCTTCGGTTTGTATGAGTAAGCAAGCTCCACAACATGTGAAGATTATCATTTTAAGACCTCCTCCTTTTGTTTGCACAAGAAACCAAACTAAAAAGCATCTATTCATTACCATTCTTGGCCCATCACTAGTTTTTGATGAACCTATTATTGAGGAACCTCCATTTGATTAACCAATTATTTTTGATCCATTCTTCAATAGTCTAATTTTTGGAAAGTCTATTATTAAACCACAAACCATTATTCCCACTAAACCAAATGTTCCCCACTTAAAAAATTTTGTGCTGATCTTCGAGCCAAAACAAGAACCATTACCTCTTAAAGAACAATCTTATGAGGATCAAAATGTGTTCAAATTTGATATTTTGGAACCAATTGTGAACCAAAACTAAAATTTTATTGTTGAAACATCATTTTGTGACAAGTTAACCTATGATAAGTTACCTATTCATATTTTACCTATTTTTAAAGAGCCTCATCTCTTTGACAAGCTGGTCTCTATAGAGTTGTCTCTTGATATTTTCCCACCCATTAAGGAGTCTCACTTTGATAGAAAATATTTTGTTGAGACATCCATTGAATGGTACCCTCTCTTTGATGGGCTTTACTTAGATGAGCTATTCTATATTGAACCCCTCAAAGATGAATCAATTTTTATTGAGCCCATTATTTCATCATAGGCCATTACTTGTCAAATATTTAGCATTTAATAGAACATTCAAGAAATAACCACATCAGATGATGAATCAAAATTAGAGTCAAGTTCCATTTTTTAACCAATATTAGATTTAGCACCAGAACCAAAATCAACATCAATTGTGACATTGAATTCAGAGTCCCTTTCTTTGAAATTAGATTCAAAAATAGATTATATTCATGGTTATTACAACATTAGTTACAATTTCCTTGTAGATCAATTTGAATATATTTGTGATCCTTCTATAGTTTTTGAAGATGATAACTTCCGCATCAACACAAGTTCTCCTAATATCTTTTACAAGGATTGTGCTGCCTTTCATCATCCTACTATTATTACCACCCAACATAGCCATTATATTGACATTCCACCTCCCATAAATGTCGATTGGGACTGACAAATTCATACTTTATTAAACTGCATCCATGGAAACATACCATTTACAAAATATCAGTAGGAAGAAGAGCCCATTCATTCAGAATAAGAATAATCTCTTAGTGAAACCTTTTTGGAGGTGCTAAGGGATAAGCAAAGATCAAACTTAGCATCTTTTAGTGAAACATTTTTGTAGGCACTAGAAGACAATTAAAGTCAAATGTTAGCATTTCTTCATGAAACCTTCTTGGAGGTGCTATAGGATGATTAAAATAAATTCATTGGTGAAAACCTCATCAAGGTGATAATAGCTAAGCACATTGGTTCTTCACTACATACTGAAGATAATATCAAAGATCGAATCAAAATAGATTCAAATCTACAACATAATCAGATGGTAGCTACTCTCAAGATCAAGCAACAAAAAAATATGGTGGTCATATTGAGAGCATTTTCAAAGGTCTTCGACCCTTCCATAACCAAAAGTATGTTGAATCCAAAATTAGAAACATTATGTGTGCCTAAAAGTCTCGATCTTAATTTATTTCCCATTCAGTATACATTCCATTATCACCCACTTATATCATCTATCATCGATAACACTTATCTCTGTTGAGGCTATAAGGATATCTTGTCTCGACATTTGAATGAATCAAAATCAATTGCCAATAGGGATTGTAATAGCATTATTCAGGTCCAAATCTACAACAAGTTATTAATAGAGCAACTTTATCGAACGGGTCTTAGATAACAACTTTATAAATAATCATTTTTATTGTCTCACATTTTGACTAGGATGTCCATCTCCCTGTTAGTAAGAGCACTAGAACCATTTTTCACTTTTCTAATTACCATTTACCATTATCATGCTTCATCTCTTGGGAACAAACCTATAAACCCTTTTTAGACATTATTATAACATTGTGTTCTATTTACCATGTTGTTTGAACTACATTGACTTGAAGTCCTTAAGGACTATGTAGATAGTACTCAATTTCTATTGAGGTCAGCTCGGTCACCCCTTTTCTATGCTCTCATAATTTTAAGAGAAACCTAAGCAACACTCTCATCATTTTGGAATTACTTCTTTTTATTAATCACAATATTTAAAGATGCATCTAAATAACCAATAATTCTCAATATATAGAATATGCCTTAATAAATAATTATATGTGCTTCCCCAGGACAATAACCATTATTAAATTTATGGTCTTCTAATATAAAATATACATATACATAGTGTCCATAATCCATGTTCTAGGATAAGATGGATGGAAAACGACTCCTTTGGGAGAGCAGATTTTAGATAGTGAGCTTGGACATGTTGCTAAATTTTTGACATCTTTTCGGTATGTACATATAGTCTTTGCATATGCAAAGTACTACAATCTAGAAATTATAAAAAAAAAGTCTAGATATAATAAGTTAGTGGATAAACTGGATAGAACCTACATATGCATCACCTTTGGCATCGAACCCTACAACGAGATGGTGAAAATCAGAAAAACATTGCTCAACAATTCTAAGAAAAAAACTAAGAGAGATGTGAAAAGATGTTAAATCAATCTTGATTGATAAATAGAAAAGAGTGAATATCAAAAACACTATACAAATTAGATTTCGAATAAGAACTATTAGATATGATTAGTCTATTATGGCAAGTCATGGGGAGCAAAGTGACAAATATTTTTCATCATTAGATGTGCATGTTCATGAGCATTACCTGTTCTAGAAATAGTTCATTAATTGGTCTTTGATCATCAACAACAACATTTATGAATAGTTGATTATGTTAGAATATACGCAAGAATTTTATATGACCACGTATTTGGTTTATTCCATTGCAATACTCAGAATCTAGCATGGCTTGAGGATGTACATATGAACTTCGTGAGTGCATTGGTATATGACAAATTCCTTGAACTCGTTCACAAGAAAGGAAAAAGTCATTTTAGGAGAGAAAATGATGCGTTCTCCATTATGATAGTGAAGACATTGTATGGAAACCTTATGCCCATGATTTCCAATGAGGTCGCTGCTCTAATTAGAAAATATGGAAACATTTCATTCAGTGCTCAAAATTCACCTATATCAAAGTTGAGAAATTTGAATGTGTTACTCGTAAACTATCAAAATATCCCAGTGACAATAGTTTTGATCAAGCTTTATAGGCAATTAAGTGAAGTGCACAAGGAATGTACCTACTAGAAAATCAAGAGAATAACTATTCTTATTAATCTTAGATAATTCATCTGTAAATCAATAAAAAATTATGCTAACATTGAAAATTCATTGATGGACTTTAAAATGCAATCACAAATGAAAAAACTTATTTTTAACATCAAAGATATCTCACGATACATTTTAATTATTTATTGATGAGATACACAATGACAATAATTAGACCTAAACTTAATAATATTTGGTATTAAAAACATTAAAGCATATATTTAAAACGTAACCTAAAGTTCAACATTATTTTTAGAGTTTTGAAAACTTAACTATAGACGCCGTATTTCCTATACGGATTTTATAAATTTTTACTGAACTTTCCCTGATCGGCGGTTGGTACTTTTTCCCTAGGATTCAACCAAAACTGGAATAGTTAACTTCTAACGCAGATGCTATTTAAATAAAAGTGATATGGGCAACTCGGGCACAGGCTTATCTGCCCGTAAGGACCTCTCAAAAAAAATAATGGGGCGACTTGTAGTCGCTGACAGGCCTTTCTACGACAGGTCTATCACGGACCATCTACAGCCTCCTACGTGGCTTCGTTGAGTTTGACTTATTTGTCAATGTCGTGTTGGATGAGGCTTTGCAGTAATTCATGTTAATTGACTTCGACTTCGACTTATGCTTAGACTTACAAACACAACAAAAATTCGTTAATAGACAGAAATACGAGGAATATAATTCACATTTGAAACTTCTCCCGTATTAAAATTTAATAATTTAATTTAAATAATTATTTTAATTTTACAATATATTTATAATGAAAATCAAATATTAAGTACTAAACTAACTTATCATTCATATATATATATATATTTAAAACGATAAAAATAGTCAATCATTTTAATTATTTAATATATGAAATACACAATAATAATTTTAAATTTAAAATTACAATATTTTATTTTAAAAGTAATTGCATTGCTTTTTTTAGGAATGTATTTTATATATATATATATATATATATATATATATATATATATATATATAATTTTAAAATTTGAATTTAAATTTTACGCTACCTAATTTGCAAAATAATATCAAAATGATTATATATGATACCCACTCATGAATTGAATTTGATATTCCACTATGTTTGTTATGGATTTTTAATGATAGAGTTATTTATTAAACATTGTCTTTCAAATGTTAGGATAGTTCATTTTATAAGGAAGAAGTATTAAAGATAATCGATAAATTTATCTGAGTTAATTTTTTTTTTAAAAAGTTTGTCTAAAATTTCACTTTGTATCTGATATGGTTTACTAAAAAAAGATGATTGTATTTTACAATTAAAAAATAAAAATACGATTATATGACCATCAAATTTATTCTAGATACCCACTTGGGAACTAAAATTTTCTTATGATTTTTGGTTTAATAATTATTGTATAAGCATGACAACTAAGATCTAATCATCTACGACAATAATATTTTATTAATTGGCCCAACTCTTCTTATAAGAATACAATACTTCTACTATTAGTGATAACAATTCAGTCGAATTTAAATCTATTGATATTTGGTGTCGCAGATAGAATGATCGATAATCAAATGAATGTTTGTCAATTAAAACTTAGTAGTTTGAAACAATGCCCCAAAGATCTCCCTTAGTTAGACCTTGTAACCTACAATGTAAATGATTCCCATATAAACAAAAAAGGAATAAAAAGAGTTCCTGATATGACAATTATTTTTGAAAGAGTTATTTTCACCAGAGATATTTTTGAAGAATTTATATAAAACCCTCTTTTGAAAGCTCTATTCTTGATGGATTTGGATGTCTTTGGGTTCTTGGTAATTATGGTAGCACTAGTTTTTACTATTTTTTATGTTTATTTGAATTAAGTATGTTGTTTTATATTGGAATGTTGGGCCATAATTCTTTATTATGAAATCTATGATTTCTTATATTATCTAGTGATTATTTATACTAACATATTTATCTTACAAATGATCTATGTAAAATATGTTTATATTTACACACACACACACACACACACACACACACACACACGTACATAAGTAGATATTAGATTTATGATATAAGTGGATTTTTAATATAAATGAAATAGGTACATAAATAAATTTATGTATCTATTATATTTATGACATAAATCCAATTATATCTTTATCTTATTTATGACAGAAATCTAATATAATATATGTATCTAGAGAATAATATCTCTCCATATTTTTTACATAAATTTATCTAATATATTTATTCTAATAAATATTATAATGTATTCAGTAATATCATAATTTATTATAATAAAATATATTTAAAACTAAAATTCAAATCCTTCACCTCTCATCATCCATATCTTCCATTTAATTTTCCTCCAAATTATATATTTTTGAAAATGATTAATAACCTATAAATATATTAAAAATTATTTTAACTAATGACGGGGCATTACCCAAGCACATGATTCATCATCCTTCAGAGCGCATTTACTATGACTCTTTCAATTTTATTCATATTTTAGTGGTCTTATATAGTTTTCACTAATCAACCATTTTTACACTCAACATAGCTGAATTTCAATTGGCAATTTTCTTAAGACAATTTCATGGATCCGAATTTGTTTTTTTTTTTTTAAATTTTTAAGATTTTTTTTTGAAATTAAAAAAAATTATATAATTTAAATACAAATAAATTAATAAATTAAAGTTTCTAAAAAAATATAGAATAATTTAATATAAAATTAATTTAAAATTTAAACAATATTTATAATAATATATTTGATTTCAATAATTTTTTTTTGAAATATATATCTTATCATTTAAATATATTTTGGTTTAAGAATGTTTGATACTTGATGTATGTAATTTTTTAGTGTGAGATGCGATGGTTGATAGAAATAAAAATAAAGTGGAGCATCATTCTCCCTCAACCCTGGATGAATAATCTCAATAAAGATTCTTTTTGGGTCTCTTCTCAGATTCATTTAAAATCATGAGCACAACAAAGCTATGACAAAGGAACAAAATACATAAATATATAATGAAACAATTTGATATATATAACATGAATAAGAATAAAATATATAAGAAAAATATTTTCTTCTTCTCACCTTTAAATCAGTTAATGGTTGAAACTTACATCATGCTGCACATCTCATCACTAAACAATTGCATATATGTAGAACAATTTTATCATCGTAAACAAAAATAAAATATAAATAAATATAATATAATTTTTTTTAATACCTGTAAGCTAGTGTGATGTCCTGTATGGGCCAACAATGCTCTTAACCTATTTGTGGCACTCATTTTCTTGGTCCCATTTCCATACTAAATTTAAACAACTGTTCAATTAGTTCTATATGATACCAATTATACCTTGTTTATTTTATATATCTAAGAATGCTGTAACATCATATGTTGTAAACCATCTATTTTTACTTAGTATTTCATGAAAACAATTAAATCAAAAAAATTATAATAATTAATCTTAAAAAAAAACATACTAATTATATTTTAAATTTGTATAATACTGCCATTTTTTAACAAAACATTTTTTACCATTTAAAAGAAATAAAAAAAAATATTTTCTATAAAATTATCAAAAATTTATGAAAACAATTAAATATAAATTTTTAAAACTGCGTTTTCAATTTTTTTTTGCGTGTAGACAAAGCCTGATAAATGATCATTGTGAAAAAATTAAAAGGTTTTATGGTGGACGCTTCCTCCAAATTAATTGTCTTTTTCATAGTAGTTTTAAGCTAAAGTTGAATTTTCAAAGGTTTAAATTGATTTTCACCAGTTTAAAAAATCATAAAATCTTAAATTCTAAAATTTTATGAAACATGGATAAAAGGTTTATAGATATTTGAGACAATAAAAAAATGCGTGTATGCAGAAAGAAGTGGCGCATTCCTCCTAGTCAGGCACTTGGATAAGATTCTATGTAAACTTTTCCTCTACTAACTATGACACCCATGGTCTACTATTTTTTGGGTATAGTTTAGTCAGAACCAGAGCTCCATTGCCTCAAAGAGCACCTCCCACACTCAGAGCGCATTCCTCCACTAAAATTATTAGATAGATCATCTTCTTCCTTCAAAATTCCTTGCCTTCCACGCAGGGATTAAAATGAAATTTTAGTTGAAACTTCTTGTAAATAATTTCAGCTTCAACCAAAAGTGATTTCCTCCCGAACGGTGCCACTCTTCTAGACAAGATAAACTTTAATTATTTTTCTTTACTAAATAATTCAGATCTGATAATTGTTCAATAGCTTTCATTATAGTGCCACAATCAACATACAAGAAAATTCAGTACAAAGCCTCTTCAAAAAATAGATATACAACCAAATATTTCTCCTTTATATTTTCACATCATCTTTATTCCATCAAGGGTATTAGAAATTTGAGGTTGCTTCTCAAATAGTGTTGACCAGGTTTATTTCTCCCCTAACAAGATGTTGTTACATAGATTTACTTCTCCTCCCAGGCTCACAAACCTTGACTTTCATTACCATGCAGAATTATAATAACACATGAATACTAATTTTTTTTGATTTTAGATTACCAAGAGATAACATATTATATACGTCTACAAAAAGCACCTATATCAAGTAAGGTAGGTCAAACAAATAAGCTAACAAGAAGTGAAATAGAATTACCCATGAAACATCTAAACCAAATTATTTATAATAATATAAAAAATACACTAATATTAATAAATTAATTGTGCTTATACAATAATAATTCTAATATTTAAAATAGTGTCAAGAAAGAGACCATTATAATTTTTATTTCACTTGCATTTAAAAAAAATGGAACATACATTACATCAATGTAAAAAATTCCTTATGGAATGGGTAGTCATTAGGAGAAGTCTATGTAAAACAACCACAAGGTTTTGTAGTATAGATTGAAGAAGACTAAATGTGTAATTAGAAAAAAAAATTGCATTGCTTTATTTACTTCAAGAAAGAAAGTAATAATAACCTTATTTTTAAATTACATGTTGATTTTTATTTTATTTTTAATATGAGCAACATTTCTAAAATGAAAGATGAAATCAAAATTGATATGTTGAATGAATTTAAAATCCTAATTTAATGGATCATATAAGCTTTAGGATAAGCACACATCATGATATCAGTTAAAATAATTTGGAACCTAATTCACACATAATAAATAATGTAATAATTATCCAATAATAATGTATGCATTTGCTTGCACATTGAGAGAAAATATTACTTTGTCATGATTTTTTATGAGGATTATTTATTCAACATTTCTTTTCAAATACTAATATGTTTTATAATATAATATTATATATATATATATATATATATATATATATATATATATATATATATATATATATAAATTTTTTTAAAATATTATATTTTGTATCTAATAAAGTATGTTAAAAAAATTAATTGTATTTTATAGTTAAAAATCATTAATATAGTCATATTATCAATAATTTTTTTTCAAAATATTTCTTATATCTAATAAAATATCTTACAAAAATTGATTATAATTTAGGGATAAAAATCATAAATATGTCCATATTACACCTTATATTTAATAAAGTATCATAAAAAAATTGATTGTATTTTATGATTAAAAAACATAAATACATTCATCTTATTAGTAGTTTTTTTAAATTTATATTTTGTATTTTATAAAATATCATAAAGAAATTGATTGTATTTTGGAAATAAAAATCATAAATATGTTCATATTATCATTCATGTATGTATGTATCTACAATCCTTTATAGTTATTCGTAATTTTTTTAAAATTATACTTTATATCTAATAAAGTATCTTAAAAAAATTGATTATATTTTACGATTAAAAATCATCAATACATTCATATTGTCATCAAATTTAGGCCCTTCAAGAGATCCATGCGACTAAATACATAGCACTAAAAGATAAAGATAAAGCCAACTAAATATGACGATACTACAACAACAACAACAATAAAAAAAAAAAAAATCAAAATACTAAAACAAAAAACAGATTATAATTTGTTTGAAGAACACAAAATAAGTTTACTTCTACCCAAAATCTTCATTACTTATTTTTCAAAACTATGCTTCATTTGTGTCTTAGCATTAATCTTCTACTTTACAAGAAATCTGACATATGCCTATGAAGACTTAACTTTCAGTATTTGAATGATATGCTTTTATTTGTTTTAGAAAACAGAGAGTATTAGTTGGGCTATTTAATTGATCATATTATGTCTTGGTAAGATAAATCTTTTAAATGCTATGTTGTTTCCAATACTTTTCTTTCCTGAGACTCATTCACTCTTTGAAACTAAGATTGAAAAATGGTTAGAACTTAATTTGAGATTAGAATTGTTGTCTTTTGCTTTCTTTCCAATTTTCTGCTTTCTTCCGAACCGTGCTGGTTTTTTCCCCGCTTTTTCTGGCGATCCCTGAAAGTCCTCCTTTGCTAAAGTCTTCCTTTTTCTTTCCTTCGAGAGATGACTTATATTTATTTTGAAACTCATATAGGAAGCATATTTCCTACATTTATTTTGAAACCTATAATAAGAATTATATTTCCTATGCCGAGGATGCGAGTCGAAAATTCAACGAAGACCCATTGTTAATACAAATAGCATGTTAATGGAAGGTAGCGAATTTAAGATTTGTGATCAATATTTTTGATGACCACAAGTCTTCAACATCGACTTATTCACAAATCTTATCCCATACGGCATCTTCCCTGCTAATATCTTATTCCATAGAAAATGTACTGCATTTGATCTGCCTTGTGTTAATATCAAATGGGGTACTCTGTCCCAAATTAAAATATAAAAGATTTTTATGTGTTTGATCCTAAATTCTAATATCAATTATTATTGAGAAAATATTCAAATTACAGTCATAATTTATTTTGAATAAAAGGTGGCATAGTTAAAATATTTGAAGTGGTAATTCCGTATTTATTGATCATAAAAATTTACTACCCAAATATCTCCTCCTTATTGAAAATCGTTGTTTTCTTTTAAACCCGATAAATGAAAGATTATGATCATCCCCGTTTATTGGAAATATTTAGGACCATAAACATCATTATTGTTTGTTTCCGACAGATATAATCTCCAAGTTCGTCTTAAATAAATGGAAAGACCTAATATAATTATTTTGTCCGAATTTTATAATTAGAAAATAAACATTACCCTTTTGTATCAATTTTAATGAAAAGCCTCACGATCATGTCATCTAGCAATGTGTAAGCCAATTTTTGGAAATATAATTGTGTTATTATACATATTTAATATTTGTAATTATTTGTAATATATATTTTTAATAATTATTATTTTTAGTTTATTTGATGTATTAAAGAATCTATTAAAATGTTAAGAAATCATTTACTATAAAATAACAGATAAATAATCAAAGTACAAAATATTTAACATGTAAGAGACAAAACACATGATTTATGAGGTAAAATCTTAGTAAATTAAGGAAACATCTATGATATAAGATATCACGTTTTATTAATTCTAAGATAAATATATTACATAAGAGTTTATTATGTAGATTATATGTGAACATTACAAAGATAAATACATCTGATTGGCAAAGCAACATTAGGATTTCTCCTCTTAAAAGTGGAGTAGAAAAATGCCATTAGGATTTTTTTTTTTCATTTTTTCTTTTTCTGAAAATAGAATACAAGATAATTTATCTTCCTAGAAATAGGAGTTTGACTTTTTCGTTTCTTGCCCCTTGCGACAATAGTGGGGGCCTTTGCCCACCCCATCGAGGAATGGGCTATAAACCACGCTGTAAGAGGATCCAAAATTTAACTTGGTTTTCACATATTTAACATAAAATAAACTAGAAATAATATATAAATAAATGTATGGGGATCATTTGGTAGATATAAGAAGTAGAAAAAGGAAGTCAAGAGAGAACAAGAAAAATAAGAGCACAATATTAAAAGACTTATTTGTGTGCAACAATATATATTATAAAAGAAGTTTTTATCATGTTCATTATCTAAGTATGTATGTTTGTGCGTGAATATTTTTTTTGAAGTGGTATTATAGCATACCTTCATAGTATTATTAGAGTTACATTAATTAGGCAACATATCAAGCTAGTTGAAGTATGATGAGCATGTATAGTAATAGTATTATTCAAAATAATATTTACTGGTTTGATGGAAACAATTATCAAACAATTATGAATATTGGTACATCCACATGAAAACTTTTTTTAGTTCTCAAGAATTATGGGAGCTTATGGAGAATAGTTTTATAGAACTAGTAAATCAGGGAGCTGAAAATGCCTAAACATAAACAAAAATCTTCTTAAGGAGAAGAATAAGAAGGATGCCAAGGCATTATTTTTCATCTAATGTACACTAGATATGTCAATTTTACCAATGATTGTAACCAAAAAAAATTCCAAGAAAATGTGGGATAATTTGAAAAACTCATATCAAGGAAACATCAAAATCAAAATGTTAAGATTATAGATGCTTATAAGAGATTTTTAAAAATTTCAAATAAAATATTCAAAGTTTATTATTTTTTTACTCATGTAATGAATAATATTAATCAAATGAATTTTATTATTCTTTTTGACTAAATCTTACCCTATTATTGTATTTATTTAAGAGTTAATATATTTTTCATAAGTTTTGTTGATGAACTTATGGGGCCTTTAAAAGTTCATGAGCAAACACTAAACAAGATAGCCTTTTCTCCTCAAGAATATTCATTAAAATCACATGTTTTGGTTAGTAGTAGCAATGGCACAAGAGCAAGATGTGGAAGAAATAAAAGTGCAAGAGGAAGATGAAGTGGCAAAAAATTTCTTAAAAAAGTAATAATAAATTCATTTTTTTTAAAAAGTAAAGAGGCAAAGGAAACAAATATAACCATAATAATACATATAGAGGTCAAAATAATTACTAATATAATGTCTAGTTTTATTACTGCAAGAAGAACTTTGCTCATTATGAAAATTAGTGTAGAAAGAAACAATGTGATATTAATAAGATAAGTACAATTTTAAAAAAATAAAAATAAAGTTGAGAGTAAAAATAATAGCTCAATGTTTATTTCTTATAATATCATTGAAGAAAGTAAAAAGGATGTGTGGTTTCTAGATAGTGGTTATATTAATCACAAAAGTGGTTCTGAGTAGAAATATTCATTGCTTATTCATAGCACATTTGCATTTACAAGCCAATACATGCCTACATTACAATAAGTAAAACATTGCTATAATGCATAAGGATTTCATTTATAGGTTCAATTAGTGCTCCACAAAGTTACATCAAGGAGATTTCACAAGAGTTATTTTTACAAAAACTTCTAAAAGGTGGGTAAGCCAACATTTAATCCACAAGATGACCATTATCCATAAAATCTATATATAGATATAATTATTGGCTGTTTTTTTTAAATTTTATCTCGTATTTAATTTAGTATCTTAAAAAAATTGATTATATTCTATTATTAGAAATCATAAATGCATTTATATTATCATCAAATTTAGTTTCTTTCAAAGAGATACAACAACTCAATACATAACACCAAAAGCTAAAGACTAAGCAAACTAAATATAACTATACAACATAATAAAAAATATATACACCAAAACACAAAGACAAAAACCATATTATTGTTTGTGTGAAGAACACAAAGTGGGTTTACTTTTACCCAAAGCCTCCACCACAAATTTTTCGAAACCATGTTTCATTTGTGTCTTAGCATTGACCTTCTTTTGTACAAGAGATCACGGATGCCTATAGAGACTCTAACTTTCATTATTTGCATCATATGCTATTGTTTCTTTTGGAAAACAAAAGGTCTTAGTTGGGGCATTTAATTGATCATATTGTGTTTGGGTAAAATAATCTTTTAGATGCTCTGTTGTTTCTAATACTTTTGTTTCCGGAGAATCATTCACTCTTTAACCAAAATTAAACGGGTTAGAACTTAATTTGAGACTAGAGTTGTTGTCCGTGGTTTTCTCTTGAACTTTCTCCTTTTTAAACCATGCTCTGGAGGGGGCAGGTTCTTTCCTTTTCTACCGATCTCTTAAAAGTCCTCCTTTTGCTAATGTTGACTGTGGAGGTTTTCTGCCACCATTAAAGGCGGAGGCTGCGAGTCGGAAATTCAACAAAGACCTATTGCTAATCAAAATAGCATCTGCATGGAAGGTAGCGAACTTAAGATTTGAGGTCAATAATTTTCATGACCACAAATCTTCAACACTGACTCGTTCACAGATCTTATCCCATACGGCATCTTCCTGGTAAAATCTTATTCCATAGAAAATATACGTAGACTGGTTTCACATTCATTTACACAATCTGGTCTTTTACGGCAGGGGTGGGTTACATGATGATTATGAGAAGCAGCCTTGCCATGTATTGCTATACCATTATTTCTTTGTATTGCATTGAAAGTCCAGCATGAAGAAGTATGTGGTTGTGCTAATTTTGTTTTTGGCAATGCTGCTGGCTGAAATAATTCAGGGTCAAGAATTTTATATAGCGCCAGCTCCGGACTTGTATACGGAGTATGTTCGATTTGCAAGATCAAGGCTAAGGGTCCGCCGTCAAGATGGAATGTACCTGGGAATTGTTAATTTCTTGGCAGTAAATGGCAAATTATGATATTAAGTATTATATTTGGTTAGAATTATTTTATTTACTTTCCAATAATACAATGAATTTTAAGATTGTCTATGCTTGATAATAAAACTACGGTGCAAGATTTGATATCATCATAGGGCTTGCAAATGTCTCTGATTGATAGTATACTGTTGTGCATACAAAACTAACGATTGTCACTGTAACATACACTGATTAAAAAAGAGACACTGAAGAAATTTTATCCCCATTTATTATTTGCATATTTGAATCCTGATGTTCCTCAATTAATGATATTCAAATAAATTCTTATGCAGTTCTTGAATTTGATCTACCAATGTGATTGATCCCAAATTACAATATCAATTATTATTGTCAGAAAGTTTTCAATTACAATTATAATTACTTTTGAATGATGGGGGGCCGTAAGTGATACATTTAACTGAAATTGAATGGGAAGTTGGAATGACATCACTATGTATTTCCGTATTTATCGAGCATACAAATTTACCACCCAAGTATCACCTGCTTATTGAAAATTGTTGTTTATTGGAAATATTTAGGATCATAAATCATTTGCGTTCAGTTAAATCACATAGATCCATTATTGTTCCTATGTCCAACAGATATAATCTCCAAGTTCGCCTTAATACAATAAGATGGAAAGGCCCAGCATAATTATTTTGTCCGAGTTTTATAACTAGAAAATGCACAACATTCCCCTTTGGTATAATTTTTATTGGAAAGCCTCATGATCATGTCACCTAGCAAAGTGTAAGTCAGTTCTTGGAAATATGACTGATATTATATACATTTCATATTTGTAACTCTTTTTTAATATTCGTTGTCTTTTAATAATTAAATTTGTTAGTTTATTTGATTTATTAGGGAACCTTTTAAAAGAAGTTAGAAGTAATCTATAAATAAATGTATGGAGATTATTTGGTAAATATAAGAATTAGAAAAAGGAAGTCAAGAGAGAACAAAAAAGACAAGAACACAATTTTAGAAGAATATTTGTATGTAGCGACAAATATTTGAATAGAAGTTTTTATCATATTCATTATCTTAGTATGTGTGTTTGTGTGATTTGCTTACAAATACGTATGCATATATGTTCTTTAAAATTGTATTATAACATACCTTTAGAATATTATTAGAGCTACATTATTTAGTCAAGTTATCAAGATAGTTGATGTATGGTAACTAAATGCAGCAATAGTCTCATTCAACATCAGATTTCTTACTCTGATTGAAAGAATTATGAGTATTGGATCATATAAATGAACACATTTTTTAGCTATCAATAGTTATGGGAGCTTGTGGAGAATAGTTTTGCAGAACTAGTCGGTTAGAGAGCTGAAAATGACTAATCACAAGCAATTAAATATCTTAAGGACAAGAATAAGAAGGATGCTGAGGCACTATTTTTCATCCAACATGCAATGAATGTGTCAATTTTCCCAATAATTGCAACAACAACAAGGTCAGAGAAAACCTGGAATAATCTAAAAAACACATATCAACAAACCACCAAAGTCAAACTAGTAATATTATAGATGCTTATAAGATATTTTGAAAATATTCAAATAAAATATTCAGATTTGCTAAATCACTTTGTAACTCCGATAAAGTGTAAATTTAATCCAGTGGCATGTCATGGAGGCACATTATAAGATCATAAGGTAGTTGAAATTATTTTAATGAGTCTTTCATGTAGATTTGACCGTAATGTTGTAGTTATTGAAGAATTAAGATATTTTTCAACATTTTTAATTTATAAACTGATAGGGTGTTTAAAAAGTTATGAACAAAGGCTGAACAAAATAGATAGTTGTCCAATAGCACGTCCATTCAAATCACAAGTGTTGGTTAGTATAAATAAAGGCACAAGAGGAATAGGTGGAAAATACATAGGTGGAAAATACATAAATAATTAAGAACAAATGCTGATTTATTTGAAAGCATAAGAGGCAAAGGCAACAACTACAACTAGAATAATATATTTAGAGGTCAAATATATGAAACATATAATTTTTATTATGAATACTATGAGAATCTTGGTCATAATATAAACAAGTGAAGAAATACATAGTTTTATATTAATAGAAAAAGTAAAAAATAATCAAGAGTAGATTAGGTTGAGATTGAAAATAGTAGTTCAATGTTTATTTCTTGTAATATCATTGAAAATAGTTAAAAAAAAAAAAAGAGTGCTTTCAAGATAGTATTTGTAATAATCAGATGAGTGGAAACAAACATACGATTGAAAACATAGATGAATCTAAGAAAATAGAAGTAAATGTTGGGAATGATAAAGCACAATTGTCCTAGGTAAAGGCATGCTAAACATTAAAACCAAGTAGGGATAGAAGAACATCATATTTGTGTATTATATTATTGGTCTTAACCATAATCTAATCACATTGGGAAGTTAATACATAAAGAACATAGAATCTAATTTCATAATGATACTATTTGATTATTGATCAAAATGTTAATAATAAGCTCATTTAACAAGTTCCATTATAAAAGAATAAGAGGTTTCCATTGAGAATACAAAATGAGTTGTTTTTTTGTTTTATATTTATCTAGACGATGAGTCACATCTATGACATCTTATATTTGACCACTTGAGTTTTATTGGTTTAAATTTATAGCATTTAAATAATATGGTAAAAGGTTTACCCTTGATAGAGCTTCCTTACAAATTTTTTGAAGGGTGTGTTCTTGGAAAATAGTATATAAAATCATTGCTAAATAATAAAAAGTAAGAGCTCTGCTTGAATTTTTTATTTTCTTTGATCTTTGGGTGTATATGTAGACACCATCTCTTGGATATCACATCCTCTATATGAGCTTAACACTTTAATGTCATGTCCACTTTTATTTTCAAACAATACTTTGAACTCTTTAAATATACCAAATATTTCTTAATTGTGTTTCAAAGAATACACCTATGTTTTCATGTGTGTGTGCGTGTGTGTGTGTGAAAAACTAGGTGTATTCCTTGAAACACAAATAAAAAATATTTGGTATCTTTAAAGAGTTCAAATTATTGGTTGAAAATAAAAGTAGACATTACATAAAAGTGTTCAGATCATATAGAAGGGGTTAATATATATCTAATTAATTTTTAAATTATATTAAGGAAAGTGGAATCACTAAATAGTTCACCACAATGTATACACCACAATAAAATGGTGTATAAAAGAGAAAAAAAATGAACTATAAAGGAAATAGCAAAAATAATTTTGAAAGATAAAAATTTTACTAAATGATCATTTGGCAAAAGTACTCAATTTATTTGTATATATTCTAGATAGATGTCCTAATAAAACATTCATGGTATAATTACTCAAGAGGCTTAGAGTAACAAAAAGCTATTTTTCTCTTTTAAGGGTTTTTGGTTGTGCCACATATGCTCATGTACCAAATGAAAGGAGAAAGAAATTAGATGCCAAATAATAAAGTATATTTTTTGTGGGATACAATAAGGACTCAAGATTATATAAGCCACATAATCCAATCAAGAAGAAAGTAATAATTAGCAGAGATGTTTATTTTTATGAAGAATAAGCATTAAATGGAAATTATGAATAAAATAAATTATTGTAATAGTCTATCTTAATACAATCTACATGTCCATATTAATAAAATAAGATAGAAAGGTTCAATATAATTATTTTGTTTAAATTTTATAATTTTAAAATACACAACACTACCCTTTGGTATCACTTTTATGGAAGAGCCTCACGATCATGCCACCTAACAAAGTGTAAGCTAATTATTGGAAATAAAACTATGATATTATATACTTTTAATATTGATTAGATTCTAATAATTAAAGTTGTTACCTTATTTGTTGTATTACAAAACCTTTTAGAGGAATGTGTAAGTAATCTATAAATAAATGTATCAGGATTATTTGGTATATATAGAAAAGTAGATAAAAGAAGTATGTAGAGAAATTAAAAAAAAGGGAAAAAGACAATGTGAAAATAAATATTTGTATGTCCCAACATATATTTTAATATAAGTTCTTATCACGTTTTGTGTGTGTGTGTGTGTGTGTGTGTGTGTGTGCGTGTGTGTGTGATTTTCTAAAAAATAGATATATGTGAACATTTTATGTAAATTGGTATTATATCTTACCTTCAAACTAATAATAGAGCTAGATTATTTAGTCAAGTTATGAAAAGGTAGTTAAAGTATGGTGAGCATGAGTAGCATTAGTCTTATTTAAAATTAGATTTCTCAATTTGATTGAAATAGTTGAGTATTAGAGCATCCATTTTAAGACCTTTTTTCAATTCTCAAGACTTATTGGAGCTTGTGGAGAATATTTTTGTAGAACGAATTAATCAAGTGGCTCAAAATTCCTAAACACGAGCAAAGACAATATTCTTAAGGAAAATAATAAAAAGGATGCCAAGGGACTATTTTTCATCCAAAATACAAAGGATGTGTAAATTTACCAATTATTTCAACAACCATAATGTCAAATAATGCATGCAATAATTTATATAAAAAAAATATCAACAAACCATGGAAATAGAACCAATAAGATTATACATGCTCATAAGAGATTTTCAAAATTTACAAATGAAAAATTTAGAGTTGGTAAAGTATTATTTTAATCATGTAATGAGCATAGTTTATTTATTTTAACCTTTTAGAAATTACTGAATGTAAATCCTATGTTGTTAAAGTGTTAAGTATAGTAAATCAAGGTAAAAATATGTAATAAATATAGCCACTAATTTTGTAGAGAATTGAGCAAATTTGACTTTTCTAAAAATAATAATAAATAATTTAAATAAGATCTTATCTAGAAAATGATTGAGACGAATGATTAAGAGGCTAAAACCTGAGGCAAAAGCTAGTTTAAGTGCCATAAAAAGGTTTAAGGTTTCAAAAACCCTTTTGGACAGTAGCACCATAATTGGATAGTAACACCATGTGTCACTAGTGTTCCTATTTCAGTGGTAGTTTCCTCTATGTAGGACTATTTTAAACTTTTTGGTGTACATGTGTTTAGTTCTATTGAACCTATTCTTATGTACATGAATTTTAAAACCTTGTAAATGCCTATTTTCACTGATTTAATGATCAAACCCTAATCTTATATGTTGTTAGGAAATCTAGCTGATATAAGTAAAAAAGTGTGTTTTAGTTGGGTAAAATAGACATTATCAACACCATATTGTGATGAGAGTTATGTACAGACCAATACTCTGAATATGGATCAAGCACAATTTAGTTCTCCCCACCTAGTGTTGGTGAAAGTGAAAATAAATCTAGTATGATGGTTAAATTAAGTGATTTAAATTTTCTTGAGACTAGTAATAAGAGTTATATAAGCTTAGGAATTTTGTAGATGGTACTATGTAGAAATAGGGTAAAATAGGGATTGATAACATTAACTATGCATAACTTGTTCTAAGTTTATATGTGTAATATAAATTTGATTTCCATCTAGTGGTTAGAGGGATAAAAGTCATGTATATATAATGTTTTGGTGCTTCTGTGTGTGCTAAAAGAGTTATAAGATGATCCTAGGAGCTCTAAGATTTGAAAAGATACATGTTTATGAAAAATGAGGGAAATAACTATTTAGTATTGTCATCGATATCAAATGTGCATCTTGTGAAGATTGTTGTCTAAAGTGATTTAGGATAGTTGGCTTTGTGTGATGTGATAAGGTGCATGGAAGAGTGTTGTGTTATCATGAGAGAAAGAGAAAGAGAGAATTTGAAGATAACTAATGTCTTATGTCTACATGATTTATATCATTATTAATGTCAACATGAAATGTACATGTCATTGATGTCAACATAGGAATCATAGTCATGACATAGTGCATAGGAAACATAGTCATGACATGAAGAGTGCATAAGAAGCATAGTCATGACATGAAGAGTTATGTGCAAGGTGAAATGACTGAACACAAGCACATTAAGGTTTTATGGCATTGTTTGATCATGCGACTAAGGTATATAAGAATTCATGAGAGCTTCAAGGTGAGCCTAATGGGTTATGACCTTTATTCTAAATCTATACCCAGACCACTCCTAGACCTTGCTTGGCCTAATGAGGTATGAATATCAGATTTAAAGGAATGTATGCACATGAGATCATAGATAGAGGTGAGATAAGTTATTTTAGGTAGTATCACAAAGTTTGAGGTCATGATTTGAAGGAAAAGTGTAGGAGTCATTATTTTAGGCCTTCTCAAGCTCAAATAATGAAGTACTCAAACTTAAGAATCACTTTTAGGCATTTTTTGGCATGTGTAACCTATGCATGGGAGTCTAATATGTTTAGGAGAGATAGGTAAGGGTCCTAGATAATATCTCTATGCATTAGTTTTAGATTCATGTGGAAATCATTTATGAATAATAGTTGATACCAAAATGTGTGTTAAACCTCCCTAAAACCCTAATAACAACCTGATGTGAAATATTTTATTCAAATTAGCTCAAGATGGATTCAAATACTAGATAAACTATTTTATCAGGTAGTCAACTCTCCTAGGTACCTCCAAGTGGTGGTGGTTAGTCAAATTAGGGAGAAAATGTATAGGTATAAACTTATTTGTCAAGAAATTATTATATCTCTCAAAAGTTAAATTTGTTATGAAAAGTAAATGAATGATAAAAGAATATAGAGACTCATTTTATATGTACATGATGTTTCATAGATAGGTTATATCTTTCAATTGATCTAAATTAGTTATCTAAGTAAGCCAATCATAGACAAACCTGATGATGTAAATAATGTAAAACCTAGGTAGAGAAGAAGAGATATATTTTAGGGTCTATGCATGATATGTTGATGCAATAAAAGTGCATGAAGAAGATTTTTATAACATTTAATTCATGATCATGCTTTGGATAATATTTTGAAGTTAGTGTATGTGGTGAAAATGTTGCTTATAAAATGGTTTGTCTAGTTCAGATAGGACTTTGAAACATAACGTTAATAAATTAGTCTGTAAGACCAATATTTACCATTAAACCATATGAATAATTATATTTTAAAGATATCATAGAACCATTTATATGCATAAATATTCATGATAAGTGTTTACATAGGCATTGGAGGTCTAATTCTTCATGACTAACTTTTGAAGTCATTTGGCAATTTTGAGTAAGCGAGTTGTAGAGATGTTCTTGAGCTATTATTTCCTAAGTGAAAATGGTCCAAGGATTTTTTGATGACTCTGAGGTTATAGATAATTTATATTCATGTTTAATTTATCATGGTTGAGTACCTTAAGTGTGTTTAAGCTTCATTATTTAAAAACAAAATTTTGAGGTACATGGGTCTAATAAGGTAGTTTTTCCTAAAGGAGCTCTCATGGTATGAATAAAGGATGTGGGTCTAATAAATCATGGAAGAGATTAGAAGTGTTAATTTAATAAGTGGTTTAATGGATTTTTGATTGGTGTATAAGAAAATATGGTCCCAAGAAGATCATGTTTTAATGTTAAGAGGGCAAACCTAATGTAATTAGGTCTCCATGAGACCTAAAAGAGGAGTAAGGCCTAATTGAGTTATGGCAGACCAAAATAGGTTAAAATTTTGATTTAACCATGTTCATTCAATGTCCTAAGACCTATTATGTGTCTGATGTAAGAGGTTAAAGGTGTGTGGCTGACCAAGTGGTGTGTGACCATGAGACTAGTATATATACAAGGTAATTTGGGCCTATTTAAAGATTGTGAAAAATAAGTGAGTAAATGATTCATGGTTGAGAATAAAGATGCCTTAAAATGAGTTTTAGACCATAAAAAAAGAGTAGAGGTGTGAAGATGATCAAAATTTTGAGGTGGCTGATTTGGTGCTGAGTCACTTAGGGAGTTGGTGTTTCCTTGCATGTAGATGATTTCTAAAGCCTAGTCAAGTGGGTGCTTGAATTTATTGGGGTTGGTGTTCCAAGTTGAGTTGGTGGTCAAATGAATTTTATATTTTTATTTCATAATACATTATTCTATTTTTAGAGATCATAGTGGTTTTTCTTCTCCTTGAGGGTTTTATACTCATATATGTGTTCTCTTTTTTCATGCTCATGTGAATGGTTCTTCATGCATTACTAGATCACTATGTTACTTTCATGGTTCATGAATGTTAAAGTATAATTGAAATAATTTTTTTAAAACATTGATTCACCTCTTCTCCTCTTAATAATTATGTTTCCAATAATCAGTATTAGAGATTTGTCATTCGAAGTAGTCCTAAATCTGAAAGGAGATCCTAGAAGTACAAGCATCAAGCATGTTTAGTGATCAAGTACAAGGAAGTTTCTCAACTAATAATTCCCCTTTTTTCAATGAGACTAACTATGCATTTTTATTATTAGAATGAAGACATATATAATGTCCTTCAGCTATGGCATATGGCAATCAGATGTTGATGCATTCACATCACCTCCTACACCACCAACTAATGCAACATATATGAAGGTAAGTGAAAATAACTCTAAGGCAATGAATGCCATCCAATGTAGTCTTTTAGAGGAAGAATTTATAAAATTCATGAATTTTGATTAAACCAAATAAATTTGGTAAAAGTTGAAAACTATCTATGAATGAGATACCAAAGTCAAGTGGACAAAATTTAGACCCACTAAAGGCAGTTTGAAAGTCTAAGAGTAAAGGAGGATGAAAACATTTCATCTTATCTGTTAAGATTAGACGAAGTGGTAAATTCCATAAGAGGTCTAGGAAATAAGTTAGATGAATCAATAATAGTACAAGAGGTATTATTATTATCCCTAACATTCAAGTTTTATTTAAAATTCTATATTGTGGAGGAGATCAAATATCTCAACAAAATACAAATAAATGAGCTTCATGATATCTTGACTACCTATGAAATGAGAATAAGTGATAGAAGACCTTAAAAGAATGAAGTTGTATTCAAAGTTGAGAAAAATTCACAAGGTAAAAAGGTTAAGGATTATGTTGATACAGACATTGATGATGACAATATATAAACCATGGTTATCATAAAACTAAGGAAAGGATCGAATAAATATAAGATAAATTAACCATTTAAGTATTTTAACTATGGTAAGATTGGTGACTTTGCATCTAAGTGCCCTACCAAGGATAAGAATGAGAATGATGGATATCATGATGAACATCATGGTGAGGATAATAAGTTTTGTAGTCTTCAAAAAATTAAAATGAGATTTAGGAAGTATGAAGGCAAGAAAGAGTTATTCAAGAACAAGAGAAGTTTCTATACCAAATATTAGAGTAGCTCCTTTGATATAAGTGATACAAGTATATTTGATATTGATGATGAAAATATTGATTATTATAGCAATAAAACTATATTCATGGCCATAAAAATAAATAATGAGGGTTGTTCAAAATGGAAAAGTCTTATGGAAGATGAAGAAGAAGCTGAAGTGAAATTTGAGGTAAAATTGGTGAGTGTTCTAAAGGAGTTGAAGTTCCAAAGAAACAATAATCATAAATTGAGATCACTGTTTAAGGATTATGAGAAATAAATAAATTTATTTAAAAAGAGACTAAATAACAACACCAATGAACATGAACATACCATTAAACAATTTAAAATTTAGATTGATATTGTCACTACAAGTCTTAAGGCCAAAGAGGAAGAATAGACCTAGTTCATAATAGAAATGGAGTCCTTAAAGGTAGAATAGGATCAGTAAATAATAAAATAGAAAAAAAATCATAAATTTTAAAAGAAAACTAAAATCCTTTATTATATTTTGACTATTCAGAGTTTTTCACATGATAAGACAGGTCTTGGGTTCAAAGAAGACCAAAAAAAAGAGAGTTAGATTCTATGAATAAAGTGGAGGAGCCGAAGACTAAAAGAGAAGTATCTATGCTAGCTCAAACTTCATTTCATATCAAAGATGAAAACATGAAGTGGTATATAGAGATTAGTTTCTCAATCCACATGTTAGAGGACAAAATCAATTTCATTTCATTAAATAAGAATACTGTAGGGATAGTGATATTTAGAGATAACATAACTACCAATATTATTAGCAAGGCTATCATGAGTTTGGAAAATGGGAAGACCAAGATAGGGAATGTGTTTTATGTGGAAGGATTGAAACATAAATTTACTAGTGTAATTAGAATGTGAAACCAAGGACACACACTAACCTTTCATGATGGATGGTGTGATATAAGGAGAGCTAAATAAAGAAGGCTAATTGCTAATGTCAAGAGGACTAGGAACAATCTGCATGCCTTGAATGAGATCAATAAGGATATATGATTTATGAGAATGATGGACGAATATTAGATAAATCACATAATGTTGGGACACCTAAAATTTTATAATATGGTTAATATTAGCTCTAATAAGTCTTTGAATAATATGACTAAAATCAGCAAACTTTTAAATACACTTTGCAAGTCATGTCAACATGGAAAGAAAACTAGAAGGAGGTTCAAGTTTAAGGAGTATTCTACTACAAGATCTTTTTTGTTAATACACACTAATATTTATAGACCTATAAGATTCCAAATAATTTGAGGATATGACTATTTCATGTTATTCATAGATGACTACATAAGAATGACTTGGGTAACATTCTTGAAATAAAACTCAGAAGATCTTGATATGTTTAAGGCATTCAAGTCTCTAGTTGAGAATGAAAAGAATGTAAAGATCAAATGAATAAGATCAAATAAATGAGGAGAGTTTTTTTACAATTAATTTAATAACTTTTGTGAGGTCCATGGGATAATAAATAGTTCTCAACATGTGGGACATCTCAACAGAATGGAGTAGTGGAAAGAAAGAATAGAACAATTCAAAAAATGGCAAGGACTATGCTAAATGAATCAAGATTATCAATGGATAGTTGAGAGAGGAAGTGAGAACTATAGTTTATATTTTGAATAGAAGATAGATAAGGATTAATGGCTGTAAAACCCCCTATGAACTATGGAAATGCAAACCTGCTAATGTGGAACACTTTAGAGTGTTAAGAAGAAAATTATTTAATGAAAAGAGATGATGAAAACTTAGGTAAGATTGATTCAATGTCTTATGAATGAATATTATTGTGATAATCATCAATAATCTTAGTCTAAAGATGCTATAATAAGATGTGACAATAGATAGTGGAAAACATCAATGTTAAGATTAATGAGACCAATTATAAAAAGTCACACTCTTAGTCAAAAGTTGCATTAGAGAATTTGGACTTAAATAATGAATAATAAAAATTAGATATAGACGAGGAATAAAAATAATTTGAGGAAAGACAAGATTCAAAAGGTCCTTCAAGATAGATTCAGATATACCATCCTAAATCATTGAAAACAAGGATGCAGGTATGCAAACAAGGAGAAAGATGTTAAGTAACCTAAATCAATAGAATGTTGCACTATTGTCTAGGGTTGAACTTAAGAACCTTGTAGAATCAAGTAAAGACAAAATTTTAATAGATTTTATGAATGAGGAGTTAGAACAAATAGAAAATAATGAGACTTGGTAACTAGTTTGTAGGCCTAAAGATAAAAATGTCATTGAAATAAAATGGGTGTTTAGGAATAAATTGAATGAATATGGAGAAGTCACTATGAACAAGGTTATATGGGTATGAAAAAGTATAAGGGGTAGATTTTTAGAAGGCATTTTCTCTTTTATAAATATTCAAGGATATCAAAGTGTTTCTAGAATATGAAAAATTCAAAGTGTTTAAGTTGTATTAGATGGATGTCAAATCAAATTTACTTAAAGGGAACTTGGAAGAGGAGGTGTACATAGAGAAGTCTGATGGTTTCTCATTATCAGGTAATAAGGGCTATGTATATAGACTAAAAATGGTTCTTTATGGTCTGAATAAATCTCCTAGAGATTGGTATGCTATGTTAGACAAATAACTATTGGACCAAGTATTCAAGAGAGGATTTTAGATACTAATATGTACATAAAGATAGAAAATGATCATCAATTAATAGTGTTTGACTATGTGGATGACATCATATTTGGTGGAAATAATGAGAGTATGACTAAGGAATTTGAAGATGTGATAAAGGAGTTGGATATGTCCATGCTGGGATAACTATCATTCTTCCTTGTGTTACAAATAATTTAATCAAAAAAAGGTATATTCATAAGAAAGATGTAGAATAAATTTGAGATGGAAGATTGCAGGGAAGTTAGAACACCTATGATCATAAGGTGCAATTTAATCAAGGAAGCTGAATATCTAAAGGTCAATATAATATAATATAATTTTATGATTGGAGCTTTGCTATACACTATTTCCTCTAGATGTGATATCATGCAAGAAGTAGGTCTTGTGGGAAGATTTCAATCAAACCCAAAATAAAACTATTTATAAGCAGTCAAAAGTATACTTAGGTATATCAAAGGGACTATATAATTTTGGTTATGGTATCTAAGGAGCAAGGAGTTTATATTAACAGCATATATAGATGCAGACTAGGCAGGGAGTCTAGATGATAGGAAGAGCACTAGTGGAAGAGATTTCATCTTAGGAGAGTGCTTATTATCATGGATAAGCAAGAAGAAGCCATTAGTGGCATTATCTACTTGTGAGCTAAGTACATTGCATCAGATTCATATTTCACTCAAGTCTTATAGATGAGGTAGAACTTAAAGGACTAGAAAGTGGAGTATGATAGTCCTAGTCCTATCTTTTATGACAATACAAGTTACATAAGTGTATCAAATAATATATTCATGCACTCAAGAACTAAGCACATTATCATTAAGTATCATTTCCTAAGAGAGCAGGTATGCAAACAAAATATTAAACTTGAATATGTCTATATAAAGGATCAAATTATAGACATTATAACCAAGCCACTTCCAAAGGCAACATTTGAGCATCTAAGACAGAAATTGGGAGTAATTTTTTCCCATACTAGCCATGAATAAAGTAAAAGGTAATGACATATAATCAATGTGGTTCATTAGCTCTAAGAATGGGCGGTTAATTCCAAAAACTATCATGTAGTCATGATAGGCGTATAGGAAAATTGAGAGGTAAGAAAAAATCTAATTATGATTCTAACTGTGTGATCTAATAACAAGGTTTTTATATACATGTTGAGAATTGTTTATGAATCCTAAAGACTCATATGATGAGCACAAGTTATGAGGACAAAGGGAGAGTCCTAAAATATTTAGTAAGAAGGTATATGTCAGATAAGAAAATATGTGGTGGCCTAGCGAGTGATCAAGGGTTTGATCTAAAACACTATGTTAGTAATGTCAAGGATAAGGTGATTGAGTATACATGAAGATAAGGGGATCATGTTTGTATGATGATTCATAGACTCATAATCTTGTATGTGGAGTTTTTTTATTACAACAGGTGTGATCTAATAAGTTATAGGTATCTCTTTGTCATTAATGTAAAAAGGGGAGATGCTCAGAATGGGGGAGGACTATGTAGATAAGTTTCTGAGAGTGGTTTTAATCAATGACAAATGGGGAGATTTTTGAGTATCATCATTGATGTCAAAGGTGCATCTTGTGAAGATTGATGTCAAAGGTGATTAATGTTAGTTTGTAGTGTGTGATGTGATAAGGTGAATTGAAGAGTGTTATGTTATCATTAGAGAAAGAGAAAGAGAGAAATTTAAGACAACTAATATCTTATATCTACATGATTGATATCATTTTTAATGTTAGCATGGAAGGTACAAGTTTTTGATGTCAAGTACATAGGAAACACAATCATGACATGAAGATTTACATGTATGCTAAAATGAATGAACAAATGCATATGAAGTATGTATGACATTGTTTTATCATGTGATTAAGGTATAAAAGCATTCATGATGGTTTTAGGGTGAGCCTATAAGGGTATGACCTTTAGTCTAAGTCTACACCTAGACCACTCCTAGACCCTGTTTGGCCTATTGAGGTATGAAGATAATATTTTAAGGAAATTATGAACATGGGATCATGGACATAGGTGATATATGTTTTTTACGTATGATCATAAGGTTTGAGGTCAAAATTTGAAGGAAAAGTGCATAAATAATTATTTTAGGCCGTCACGAGCTCACATAATGAGGTATTCAAACTCTAGAATCACTTTTAGGCATTTTTTGGCATGTGTAACATTTGTATGGGAGTATTATATGTCCTAGATAAGATATTAAAGTATGAATTTGGATTTAACTGGCATGATTTTATGAACAATCATTAATACCAAAACATGTTTTAAGCCTCCCTAAAAACCTAATAAGGACCCAATGTGAAATATTTTGCTTAATAAAATTGATATGGATTTAAATCCATAAATAATATATTTAAGCATGTATTAAACTCTCTCAGGTACCTCTATGTGGTGGTGGTTAGTCATATGAGAAATAAAATATATAGGTACATGCTTATTTGTTAAAAAATTACTTTATCTCTCAAACGCTGAATTAGTCAAAAAAAGTAAATGGAAAAAAGAATAAGTTAGAGAATAATTTTACATGTCCATTATGTTTTATATATAGTTTATAAACATTAATTTATCTAAATTGGTCATCCATGCAAGCCAGCCACAAACAAACCTAATGGTGTAACTAACGTAAAACCCAGGCAAAGATAAACAGATAGATTTGAGGGTCTACACATGATAGATTAATGAAATAAAAGTGAATGAATAATCTATTTATAAATTTTAATTCATGATCATTCTTTTTATAATCTTTATATGTTAATGTATGTAGTTCAAATGTTTGTCACAAAATGGCTTTTCTAGTTCAGATAGGACTGTGAGATATAAGGTCAAAACATTAGTCTACAAGACCAATATTTACCATTAGAAAATATGAAATTTATATTTGAAGATGCTCTATATATATCATATAACTATTTTTATGTATCAAGAGTTGTGACAAGTTTATATAAAGGCATTGGAGGTCTAATTCTTCATGAATAGTTTTGGAGGTGATTTGGTAGTTATGAGTAAGCGAGTTGCAAAGATGTTCTTGATCCCTTATTTACTAAGTGAAGGTGTTAAAGGATTTTTTTAATGAATCTGAGGTCATGGAGAATATGTATTAATTTTTCATTTTTCATGGTTGAGTATCTTAATGCTATTTAAGTTTAATTATTGAATGAAAGATTTTTTAGGTACATAGGCCTAATAGGGTAGTTTGTCATAAAGGAACTTTCATGGTATAAACAAAGAATGGTTGAGAAAAATGAGGTATTGAAATGAGTTTTAGGCCATAACATAAGTGCATAGGTGTTAATATAATCAAAATAATGAGGTGGCTAAGATGGTGCTAAGTCACTTAGGGAGTTGGTGCTTCCTTACAAGTAGATGCTTGCTAAAGTCTAGTTAAGTGGGTACTTGACTTTATTGGGGTTAGTGCTCCAGGTTGAGTTGGTTATCAACTAGATTTGATATTTTGTTTCATAATACAATAGTTCATTTGTAGATATCATAGTGAGTTTCTTCCCCTTGAGGGTTTCATACTCATATATGTGTTATCTTATTTCAAGCTCATGTGAATGGTTCTTTATGCATTACTAGATCACTATGTTGCTTTCATGGTTCATGAATGTTAAAGTATAATTGAAAGAAATATTTTAAAACAATGATTCACCCCAATCAGTATTATGCTTCTGATAAGGATATTAGTTCCAAAATTAGGACACTAATGCCATTTAACACTACTATCCTTATTATAGTACTAACATCTAGGTGGTAGAACCTAAGGCATGATAGGCCAAGGTATAAGAATGAGGGTCTAAGAATACTTAAGGGATGACTAAAGATGCATTTGGCCTTCAAAAAGTCAATATAAGTATGAAAATAGGTTGTAGGATAGGTCTAGGGATAATCCAAGGGATAGATGGTCTCATGTAACGCACTTATCACTTAATTATTTTTTTAGGTGATCACATTCCTCCTCCCCCTTTATTTAAAAAATGTACAAAAGTGAAATGACTAGGATTGATAAAAACTAAGTGTACCTTGACTTACCTAAGAGATGAATTAGATGAGTTTAGATCTGGGTATGTGAATTATGCTCCATTGTGTGTCCTACACATGAAAAGTGTATAAATCAATCCTTACTTAAGAGATATCAAAAGAAAAGACAAATTTGTGTAGAGAAGTAAAAGTCGGTAAAAATTAGATAAAAATGAATAAAGTGATAATAGAGGGTAAAATAATGAATACACCTCACTGGGTATATGAGCTAGTGTATAAACTAGGTGACAACATGTGTGTGCATGTAGATAATGATCAATTAGTGTATAGGTTGGATTGAGCTAGTGGCTTGATCAATTCTCATGTGTGGGTGGATTAATAACTCAATTAGATTTTGAATCCATCATTTCCCACCCCTATTTGGTGCATTATGAACTATGAATAACTTTGATTAGACTTATGATGTGTCCAACCCTCTCATGTAGGTGCCTCAAGAACTCAAGTAGACTATGAATCCATCATTGCCCACCCATGTATAATATATGCATATAAAACCAAAAATACATGATGTAACTAAAAATTTCTAACTAGAGATGTCTAATTAGAGATGTCATCTCTCTGGCCACTCAGATATATTAAGTAGCATATGGGCCACTCGAGAATGCCAACCAATGTAGATAAAGTAAGGTATGAAACTAGTGTGCAACCTATAATACGATGTGTGATGTATATAATGCAAATAATGACATGGAATTTATCATTACATCTGATCAATCAATGTATAATTTAGCATACACAAATAATGTATCATGCACATGCCCCTATTTTTGATATATGAACATATGGGTTCTAGACTAAGTTGTAATAATCTATATCTAAGTATCTAAATTTTAAATGGGAATGTCCATCTGTATCATGTGGATGGCCATCAACATCATGTGGATGGCCATTAACATCATGAGGATGGTTGTTTGCATCATGTGGATGTCTATTTGTATCTTATGGATGACCATCTGCATCATGTGGATGGTAGTCTGAATCATGTGGATGGCTATCTACAAGATGTAAAATATCCAAAAAGGGACATTGATAAACCAAAAATTCATAACATTTATATTTAGTAAAGTTTTTTATTCATAAAATCTTGATTTGATCATTTGATTCACTTGCATAATTAATCACCTTTCAAACTGATTCACCACCATTGTGAATCCAATTTCCCTAAGAACCTTCAAGGATTTTTTAATATAAGACACTAAAATTAACCTTAGAGAAAAGGTACAAGATAATGATCCAATGACAAGTGTGTATTCAAACAGATTGATCAAATGGTGAGTGTTGATCATTAGAGCCCTAGTTGATCTGTAGAGATCGATAGAATGCATTGAGTTAACATTTCAAGATTGCATTAGATTCAAGGTCAAAGTGACTAAGGTTTAACTTATAGAATTGGTGGACTATGTGTTAAATATCAAACAAGACTTATGGTGCATATTCGATCAAAGATGAGAGGACACAAGATGTGAACATTGTGTTTGAAGGTTAACTATGATCATTTGTATTTGAATATTTGAATTTGTAAAGGAAAAACTAGTGTTTGGTTTATGGGGTATAAATTTCAATCCAAGATGAATTTTCTTATGCAATAGAAATGAAATTGGTAGAGGACTTCAAGGTGCATTTGGAAATATTGATTGGAAGATCTGAAAGTCTATATAGTCAAAGATATTAATGTGTAAAGTTGTCCATGTGTTCATGCTTCTATTAATACTATTTCGATGTCTCATAATGAATTAGCTATTAGAGCATGGTGTAGACTCCATGAGGATGTTATGTGATTATTTTTGAGGTCTGATCAATCTAGCTTGAGTATGAATAATGCTTAATAAGTTAACTATGTTTGATAATGGTGTTCCTATGTATAAAGTGTCTATTTGATATGATTAAGCATATGTAGAGCTGAGCTAGGTTAAATGTGAGAATTTGAAGATGTTGAAGGGGACATAAGGAGTGGACCCATGTATTTAAAAGTGGTCCTATGTTATTATTTTTATTGATGGTAAAATATTTGTACCCAAGATCACAAGATCAACATATTCACATGACGGAGTGATCTCACGAGTCAAGCAAGTGCATCACAATAAAGTTTGTAGTGAATGAAATCAAGGATAATAGAATATTACAAAAGGAATATGAGCAAATAAAATACTCTATATCATGTTGAATGAAGAATACAAGGATATATATATATATATATATATATATATATATATATATATATATATATATATATATATATATATATATATATATATATATATATATATATATATATATATATATATATATATATATATATATATATATATATATATTGGAGTGGTAAAGATATCACACATTCTAGTGAATGTGGTACTAATTCTAGACATCCTATTCCTAACACCATTTAATTTACAATTGTCAATCTTGAATTGCACTCAAATGCACATTTTAGGTCAAAATCATTAAAACATGCTAAATGGTTCAAGCTTGTCATTTACAAGTGATAGTTTAGGCTAATGAATCCCTAAATGGGGAAATGCATTTTATGTGATTCCTAACTTTGATCAATTCATTTCAAGTCAAAATAATGATTTTGCTTTTTTGTTCTCTAAATCACTCTTTTATTCTAATTCATTAGTACATGTCATGTACTTTGGTTATTTTATGGCAAAAACATCCTAAATATGAATACAGCTCCAACGCATCTAACATCACCTTCTAATTCTTCCTGAGTCAAGTTACGACCTAGTAATATGATTTTTTGACCATTTTGATTAATTGTGCAACAATTTATGAAGAATTGCACTAAACTTTATTAACCTTGTTTAATCTAATTAATCCAAATTAAAAGCTTAATTAAGAATTACATGAAACTTATAGAATATCTCGTTATTGAAAATTGATTGTTGATATCTACATCACCTAGTGACATCATCATATGGGGTAGCATCTATAAGCCATAAATGCATAAAATATCAAGATTATAGGTCTTTTATGCCTCATTAAGACCTTTCATACCTCTTAAATTCACCTCTATCTCAAATATTTATGAGTTATATTAATGTATTTAATTCTAAATATTAGATTAATCAATTGCCACACATCTCAATCTTGAGATGGACAGTCATGGATGATCCTGGACCATTTTGAAAATCTATAAATAAAAGAGCTATGAAAATCATTTTTAGGCTTGATTTGTGCAAAGTTATAATGCTAAGTTGTCTCCACAACCCTTTGTGTTTATCATTGTTTTTCATTAGCAAGCTTCATTTAATAGGCTAGATTAGAGATTTCATCTACTTTAAGCCTAGGTTATATAAATAAATCTTGAGACATTAGAGGAGTTACCATCATTGATGACAAAGATAAGAACTCTTGATCAAGGGAAAACATGATTTTGAGTCATACTTATATGGTGAATCCACTTGGGAAGGTAATGGGTATTGATTTTTTTCAATTATTTCTTGATATCTTTTGTAATTCTTGCATGAATATATAGGGTAAGTTTTGTTATGTCTTTAATGCATTTTTCATGATTTATTAACTAATGTTTAACTAACTCTCTTTTTAATTTTCTCTACATTTTGGCACACCCAGTGGGACTAAACACATCCCACGTATGAAGGAGAGCATGATAAAAATTTAAAATTTTAATTTGGATGCTTGAAACTCTTTCTAAGTAATTTTCTAATTTGATTTGGCCAAATTTTTATCTTTATGGGTTTACATAGGTAACTGACAATGGTTAGAGGAACCAACAAAAGTTGAGTAAACCATATATGGTCATTTTCAACAATCAATGTTCAAGTATAACCATCATCGATCACTGTGTTTTTCTTAAAAAAATAAACCTGATAGCTAATAGGTCATTTTAAAATGCTTGGTTTGGGGTCATACAGACTTTATTTTTGATGATTTTTTTTAAAACCACATGTTTTCTTCTAAGTTTTTAGAATCTAATATTAGTTTGGCTTCAAGTTACATATTTTATTCATTTTTTTAAAAAAATTATCTTTAAATTTTTCTAATATAACACATTTGATTTTGGGTGATGCCTTAAGGGTAGATAGGTAACCAATGGCAGTTTACATAACCGATGATGGTTTTATGATCGGAGACAGTTCATACGACTAGTAACAGTTCTTTGTGCAAAGAATTAATTTGTAAAGCTAGAGAGATAAAATTTTAATATCATTTGCTCAATCACTCAAGTGCTTCAAAGGAGGTAGTTTGAAATTTTGTTTGAATGCTTTTGGCTAATCAAACACACTTTCATTTGGGTTTATAATGAACATGCTTGACTTTAAACATTTGAAATAGAGCTTAAAATGAACCTAAGATTTGGATAATTCTTAAATACATTTCATTTATTAATTAAAACACATCATAACTCTTCTAACATTTTAAATTTGGTGTTTTAAATCATGAATCTAGGTTAAGTCTTGAATATTCAATTTGGGCTTAAAATTAACTTAGGTTTTAATACTTCATGTGGTATTTTTTATGAAATATTTCCTATTTTTTGACTTAAATCCAAGGGGATAGTAATGAACCTAACCACACATTTAAAATTTGGTGCAACAAATCAACATCACTTCAATTATTTGCAAACTTTCTTGTTGATTATTTTAGCAAACAGAGGTGTGCATGTATGCTCTCCCATCCATCCCCTTTAGGGAACTTTTGGGATCAAAATAACCATCCCATCAAATTTTGAACATAGTCTAAGGTATATAAATAATGCTGTTTAAATTACCCCCCAAAAATTTGTAATAGTATTGGGTGATCTTGAGGTGACCATAGAGTCTTTCTATTGTGTCTTTTTTTTCATTATATTTTGACTTATGAGAGGGATTTCATCACTTCCCATAACTTATATAGGGAAGCTTTGACTCAGGGTTTCATCTCCTGGCACTATCTTCATCACTCCCACTAAGATTATAGGTTTGAGTGATTAAACCACCTTCTAGTGTTGGAGTTACACATGGGATGTATCTTCACTTTGGACATTGCACTACGCTGAGTAAACGACAGATGCAGTAGTTGCAAACAAGGAAATAACTTTTTGTAATAAGCCAAGTGTTGTGGATACCTAATTAAAGTCTATGTATTTTTCATCATTTAGAATGAAATCCATTATGTAATTGATCCATCTAGAAACATTAAAAAACTTGCAGTTTTTAGATCAGTCCCCACTTACCATAGAAGTATTGTTGGTGTAAGGTGTCACTATATTGTTAATTGAGAGAAATAGGGGTGTAAAAACCCTACTATATAATGTGCATTTAATTTTGGATGAACACTTAAAAATACTCTTAAATGATGTATATAGATGGACTCCAATAATATCATGTGACCTTGTCAGTTTAGACTTAAGATGATTATTTTTGTCATTAGCTTACTTGGTCTTGATTTGTGTCTAAAATGCTTCTTAAGCTCAAAAAACTTAACTAAAACACATTATCCTCAAATTTATTGAGTAAGGGAGGCATTACACCATCTAATTGAATAATTTATCTTTTCCTTGTTCAAAATTGTTATCAAAAACTTTGTGTCATGCCATCTACTTTGGCACAGTCATGCTCCCCAATTGAGCTTAGACCTTTTATCTAATTTGTTTAAAGTCCCTCATTTATAATTCACATTTGAAATTAAATCTTTCTAATTTCTAAGGATTGGTGTGTTAAATTGGGTTCACCATTTTCACACTAAACTTGTTCTAACTTGGGTTCAAATTTCCATTTGGAATGATGACCATTTATTAGACTCAAAATCACATTATCATTTTGGTGGACTCAAGTCATCTTGCGTATCTGTCTCCCTTTGAGTCCTAGAACATAATTTATCATACTAACACCATGTTATGATGTTGTGCTACGTATTTGGTCCTAGCTTTGTACTTAGTGATTTATGTATGTTTTTACATCTTAAGTTTCTTAGTTCATATTGTCTTCTTCATAATCTAGAGAGATTTCCTATAATTTTCTAGAATCAACTCATGAAAGTTGAAAATAGATTTTACGGTATATGTGTATCACAAATATATAGGCTTTGGTGTACTAGTTTTCACCTTGGATCTTTGAGTTACCTTACCCTCTTCTAATCTATATGATTTCAACTTTGCCAAAATTTGGGTAAATTCATGAACCAAATCTTCTAATTGTGTGCGGTTTCAAGCCACCCTACTTTTATAGTCTCTTTGGTACCTTAGTAATTTCTTTGGAAGAAGATCAAAATCCATATATTGCTTAAAATGTTTGCAAAACATTGATTGAAATCTTGTCAAACATTGAGAACACTCTTTTTTTAATAATGACTCGAAGGTCCAATTGCAATAGGGTTTCTTATGGTCTTAGTTGTAAGGTAGACGATTTTTATAATGGACATAAGCACTCCATATTATTTTAGAATGTTTCCCTCTTTGGGTCTATCTAATGAAAACCAATGGCATCCATGTTAGTTTTCGTACGTCATCCTCATCCTTCCCCTTCGGTTTGTATGAGTAAGCAAGCTCCACAACAAGTGAAGCTTATCATTTTAAGACCTCCTCCTTTTGTTTGCACAAGAAACCAAACTAAAAAGCATCTATTCATTACCATTCTTGGCCCATCACCAGTTTTTGATGAACCTATTATTGAGGAACCTCCATTTGATTAACCAATAATTTTTGATCCATTCTTCAATAGTCTAATTTTTGGAAAGTCTATTATTAAACCACAAACCATTATTCCCACTAAACCAAATGTTCCCCACTTTAAAAATTTTGTGCTGATCTTCGAGCCAAAACAAGAACCATTACCTCTTAAAGAACAATCTTATGAGGATCAAAATGTGTTCAAATTTGATATTTTGGAACCAATTGTGAACCAAAACTAAAATGTTATTGTTGAAACATCATTTTGTGACAAGTTAACCTGTGATAAGTTACCTATTCGTATTTTACCTATTTTTAAAGAGCCTCATCTGTTTGACAAGCTGGTCTCTATAGAGTTGTCTCTTGATCTTTTCCCACCCATTAAGGAGTCTCACTTTGATAGAAAATATTTTGTTGAGGCATCCATTGAATGGTACCCTCTCTTTGAGGGGCTTTACTTAGATGAGCTATTCTATATTGAACCCCTCCAAGATGAATCAATTTTTATTGAGCCCATTATTTCATCATAGGCCATTACTTGTCAAATATTTAGCATTTAATAGAACATTCAAGAAATAACCACATCAAATGAATCAAAATTAGAGTCAAGTTTCATTTTTTAACCAATATTAGATTTAGCACCAGAACCAAAATCAACATCAATTGTGACATTGAATTCAGAGTCCCTTTCTTTGAAATTAGATTCAAAAATAGATTATATTCATGGTTATTACAACATTAGTTACAATTTCCTTGTAGATCAATTTGAATATATTTGTGATCCTTCTACAGTTTTTGAAGATGATAAATTCCGCATCAACACAAGTTCTCCTAGTATCTTTTACAAGGATTGTGCTGCCTTTCATCATCCTACTATTATTACCACCCAACATAGCCATTATATTGACATTCCACCTCCCATAAATGTCGATTGGGACTGACAAATTCATACTTTATTAAACTGCATCCATGGAAACATACCATTTACAAAATATCAGTAGGAAGAAGAGCCCATTCATTCAGAATAAGAATAATCTCTTAGTGAAACCTTTTTGGAGGTGCTAAGGGATAAGCAAAGATCAAACTTAGCATCTTTTAGTGAAACATTTTTGTAGGCACTAGAAGACAATTAAAGTCAAATGTTAGCATTTCTTCATGAAACCTTCTTGGAGGTGCTATAGGATGATTAAAACAAATTCATTGGTGAAAACCTCATCAAGGTGATAATAGCTAAGCACATTGGTTCTTCACTACATACTGAAGATAGTATCAAAGATCGAATCAAAATAGATTCAAATCTACAACATAATCAGATGGTAGCTACTCTCAAGATCAAGCAACAAAAAAATATGGTGGTCATATTGAGAGCATTTTCAAAGGTCTTCGACCCTTCCATAACCAAAAGTATGTTGAATCCAAAATTAGAAACATTATGTGTGACTAAAAGTCTTGATCTTAATTTATTTCCCATTCAATATACATTCCATTATCACCCACTTATATCATCTATCATCGATAACACTTTCCTTTGTTGAGGCTATAAGGATATCTTGTCTCGACATTTGAATGAATCAAAATCAATTGCCAATAGGGATTGTAATAGCATTATTCAGGTCCAAATCTACAACAAGTTATTAATAGAGCAACTTTATCGAAAGGGTCTTAGATAACAACTTTATAAATAATCATTTTTGTTGTCTCACATTTTGACTAGGGTGTCCATCTCCCTGTTAGTAAGAGCACTAGAACCATTTTTCACTTTTCTAATTACCATTTACCATTATCATGCTTCATCTCTTGGGAACAAACCTATAAACCCTTTTTAGGCATTATTATAACATTGTGTTCTATTTACCATGTTGTTTGAACTACATTGACTTGAAGTCCTTAAGGACTATGTAGATAGTACTCAATTTCTATTGAGGTCAGCTCGGTCACCCCTTTTCTATGCTCTCAAAATTTTAAGAGAAACCTAAGCAACACTCTCATCATTTTGGAATTACTTCTTTTTATTAATCACAATATTTAAAGATGCATCTAAATAACCAATAATTCTCAATATATAGAATATGCCTTAATAAATAATTATATGTGCTTCCCCAGGACAATAACCATTATTAAATTTATGGTCTTCTAATATAAAATATACATATACATAGTGTCCATAATCCATGTTCTAGGATAAGATGGATGGAAAACGACTCCTTTGGGAGAGCAGATTTTAGATAGTGAGCTTGGACATGTTGCTAAATTTTTGACATCTTTTCGGTATGTACATATAGTCTTTGCATATGCAAAGTACTACAATCTAGAAATTATAAAAAAAAAGTCTAGATATAATAAGTTGGTGGATAAACTGGATAGAACCTACATATGCATCACCTTTGGCATCGAACCCTACAACGAGATGGTGAAAATCAAAAAAACATTGCTCAACAATTCTAAGAAAAAAACTAAGAGAGATGTGAAAAGATGTTAAATCAATCTTGATTGATAAATAAAAAAGAGTGAATATCAAAAACACTATACAAATTAGATTTCGAATAAGAACTATTAGATATGATTAGTCTATTATGGCAAGTCATGGGGAGCAAAGTGACAAATATTTTTCATCATTAGATGTGCATGTTCATGAGCATTACATGTTCTAGAAATAGTTCATTAATTGTTCTTTGATCATCAACAACAACATTTATGAATAGTTGATTATGTTAGAATATACGCAAGAATTTTATATGACCACATATTTGGTTTATTCCATTGCAATACTCAGAGTCTAGCATGGCTTGAGGATGTACATATGAACTTTGTGAGTGCATTGGTATATGACAAATTCCCTGAACTCGTTCACAAGAAAGGAAATTGTCATTTTAGGAGAGAAAATGATGCGCTCTCCATTATGATAGTGAAGACATTGGATGGAAACCTTATGCCCATGATTTCCAATGAGGTCGCTGCTCTAATTAGAAAATATGGAAACATTTCATTCAGTGCTCAAAATTCACCTATATCAAAGTTGAGAAATTTGAATGTGTTACTTGTAAACTATCAAAATATCCCAATGACAATAGTTTTGATCAAGCTTTATAGGCAATTAAGTGAAGTGCACAAGGAATGTACCTACTAGAAAATCAAGAGAATAACTATTCTTATTAATCTTAGATAATTCATCTGTAAATCAATAAAAAATTATGCTAACATTAAAAATTCATTGATGGACTTAAAAATGCAATCACAAATGAAAAAAATTATTTTTAACATCAAAGATATCTCACGATACATTATAATTATTTATGTATGAGATACACAATGACAATAATTAGACCTAAACTTAATAATATTTGGTATTAAAAACATTAAAGCATATATTTAAAACGTAACCTAAAGTTCAACATTATTTTTAGAATTTTGAAAACTTAACTATAGACGCCGTATTTCCTATACGGAATTTATAACTTTTTACTGAACTTTCCCTGACCGGCGGTTGGTACTTTTTCCCTAGGATTCAACCAAAACTGGAATAGTTAACTTCTAACGCAGATGCTATTTAAGTAAAAGTGATATGGGCAGCTCGGGCACAGGCTTATCTGCCCGTAAGGACCTCTCAAAAAAAATAATGGGGCGACTTGTAGTCGCTGACAGGCCTTTCTATGACAGGTCTATCACGGACCATCTACAGCCTCCTACGTGGCTTCGTTGAGTTTGACTTATTTGCCAATGTCGTGTTGGATGAGGCTTTGCAGTAATTCATGTTAATTGACTTCGACTTCGACTTATGCTTAGACTTACAAACACAACAAAAATTCGTTAATAGACAGAAATACGAGGAATATAATTCACATTTGAAACTTCTCCCATATTAAAATTTAATAATTTAATTTAAATAATTATTTTAATTTTACAATATATTTATAATGAAAATCAAATATTAAGTACTAAACTAACATATATATATATATATAAAACGATAAAAATAGTCAATCATTTTAATTATTTAATATATGAAATACACAATAACAATTTTAAATTTTAAATTACAATATTTTATTTTAAAAGTAATTGCATTGCTTTTTTTAGGAATGTATTATATATATATATATATATATATATATATATATATATATATATATATATATATATATTTGAATTTAAATTTTACGCTACCTAATTTGCAAAATAATATCAAAATGATTATATATGATACCCACTCATGAATTGAATTTGATATTCCACTATGTTTGTTATGGATTTTTAATGATAGAGTTATTTATTAAACATTGTCTTTCAAATGTTAGGATAGTTCATTTTATAAGGAAGAAGTATTAAAGATAATCGATAAATTTATTTGAGTTAATTTTTTTTAAAAAAATTTGTCCTGATATGGTTTACTAAAAAAAGATTATTGTATTTTACAATTAAAAAATAAAAATACGATTATATGACCATCAAATTTATTCTAGATACCCACTTGGGAACTAAAACTTTCTTATGATTTTTGGTTTAATAATTATTGTATAAGCATGACAACTAAGATCTAATCATCTACGAAAATAATATTTTATTAATTGGCCCAACTCTTCTTATAAGAATACAATACTTCTACTATTAGTGATAACAATTCAGTCGAATTTAAATCCATTGATATTTGATGTGGCAGATAGAATGATCGATAATCAAGTGAATGTTTGTCAATTAAAACTTAGTAGTTTGAAACAATGCCCCAAAGATCTCCCTTAGTTAAACCTTGTAACCTACAATGTAAATGATTCCCATATAAACAAAAAAGGAATAAAAAGAGTTCCTGATATGACAATTATTTTTGAAAGAGTTATTTTCACCAGAGATATTTTTGAAGAATTTATATAAAACCCTCTTTTGAAAACTCTATTGTTGATGGATTTGGATGTCTTTGGGTTCTTGGTAATTATGGTAGCACTAGTTTTTACTATTTTTTATGTTTATTTGAATTAAGTATGTTGTTTTATATTGGAATGTTGGGCCATAATTCTTTATTATGAAATCTATGATTTCTTATATTATCTAGTGATTATTTATACTAACATATTTATCTTACAAATGATCTATGTAAAATATGTTTATATTTACACACACACACACACACACACACACACACACACACACACACACGTACATAAGTAGATATTAGATTTATGATATAAGTGGATTTTTAATGTAAATGAAATAGGTACATAAATAAATTTATGTATCTATTATATTTATGACATAAATCCAATTATATCTTTATCTTATTTATGACAGAAATCTAATATAATATATGTATCTAGAGAATAATATCTCTCCATATTTTTTACATAAATTTATCTAATATATTTATTCTAATAAATATTATAATGTATTCAGTAATATCATAATTTATTATAATAAAATATATTTAAAACTAAAATTCAAATCCTTCACCTCTCATCATCCATATCTTCCATTTAATTTTCCTCCAAATTATATATTTTTGAAAATGATTAATAACCTATAAATATATTAAAAATTATTTTAACTAATGACGGGGCATTACCCAAGCACATGATTCATCATCCTTCAGAGCGCATTTACTATGACTCTTTCAATTTTATTCATATTTTAGTGGTCTTATATAGTTTTCACTAATCAACCATTTTTACACGCAACATAGCTGAATTTCAATTGGCAATTTTCTTAAGACAATTTGATGGAGCCGAATTTGTTTTTTTTTTTCAAATTTTTAAGATTTTTTTTTGAAATTAAAAAAAATTATATAATTTAAATACAAATAAATTAATAAATTAAATTTTTTAAAAAAATATAAAATTAATTTAAAATTTATACAATATTTATAATAATATATTTGATTTCAATAATTTTTTTTTGAAATTTATATCTTATCATTTAAATATATTTTGGTTTAAGAATGTTTGATACTTGATGTATGTAATTTTTTAGTGTGAGATGCGATGGTTGATAGAAATAAAAATAAAGTGGAGCATCATTCTCCCTCAACCCTGGATGAATAATCTCAATAAAGATTCTTTTTGGGTCTCTTCTCAGATTCATTTAAAATCATGAGCACAACAAAGCTATGACAAAGGAACAAAATACATAAATATATAATGAAACAATTTGATATATATATCATGAATAAGATTAAAATATATAAGAAAAATATTTTCTTCTTCTCACCTTTAAACCAGTTAATGGTTGAAACTTACATCATGCTACACATCTCATCACTAAACAATTGCATATATGTAAAACAATTTTATCATCGTAAACAAAAATAAAATATAAATAAATATATATTAATAAATAAATATAATATAAATTTTTTTATACCTGTAAGCTAGTGTGATGTCCTGTATGGGCCAACAATGCTCTTAACCTATTTGTGGCACTCATTTTCTTGGTCCCATTTCCATACTAAATTTAAACAACTGTTCAATTAGTTCTATATGATACCAATTATACCTTGTTTATTTAATATATCTAAGAATGCTGTAACATCATATGTTGTAAACCATCTATTTTTACTTACTATTTCATGAAAACAATTAAATCAAAAAAATTATAATAATTAATTTAAAAAAAAAACATACTAATTTTATTTTAAATTTGTATAATACTGCCATTTTTTAACAAAACAATTTTTACCATTTAAAAGAAATTAAAAAAAATATTTTCTATAAAATTATCTAAAATTTATGAAAACAATTAAATATAAATTTTTAAAACTGCGTTTTCAAATTTTTTTTTGCGTGCAGACAAAGCCTGATAAATGATCATTGTGAAAAAATTAAAAGGTTTTATGGTGTACGCTTCCTCCAAATTAATTGTCTTTTTCATAGTAGTTTTAAGCTAAAGTTGAATTTTCAAAGGTTTAAATTGATTTTCACCAGTTTAAAAAATCATAAAATCTTAAATTCTAAAATTTTATGAAACATGGATAAAAGGTTTATAGATATTTGAGACAATAAAAAAATGCGTGTATGCAGAAAGAAGTGGCGCATTCCTCCTAGTCAGGCACTTGGATAAGATTCTATGTAAACTTTTCCTCTACTAACTATGACACCCATGGTCTACTATTTTTGGGTATAGTTTAGTCAGAACCAGAGCTCCATTGCCTCAAAGAGCACCTCCCACACTCAGAGCGCATTCCTCCACTAAAATTATTAGATACATCCTCTTCTTCCTTCAAAATTCCTTGCCTTCCACGCAGGGATTAGAACGAGATTTTAGTTGAAACTTCTTGTAAATAATTTCAGCTTCAACCAAAAGTGATTTCCTCCCGAACGGTGCCACTCTTCTAGACAAAATAAACTTTAATTATTTTTCTTTACTAAAGAATTCAGATCTGATAATTGTTCAATAGCTTTCATTATAGTGCCACAATCAACATACAAGAAAATTCAGCACAAAGCCTCTTCAAAAAATAGATATACAACCAAATATTTCTCCTTTATATTTTCACATCATCTTTATTCCATCAAGGGTATTAGAAATTTGAGGTTGCTTCTCAAATAGTGTTGACTAGGTTTATTTCTCCCCTAACAAGATGTTGTTACATAGATTTACTTCTTCTCCCAGGCTCACAAACCTTGACTTTCATTACCATGCAGAATTATAATAACACATGAATACTATTTTTTTATTTATTTTAGATTACCAAGAGATAACATATTATATACGTCTACAAAAAGCACCTATATCAAGTGAGATAGGTCAAACAAATAAGCTAACAAGAAGTGAAATAGAATTACCCATGAAACAACTAAACCAAATTATTTATAATAATATAAAAAATACACTAATATTAATAAATTAATTGTGCTTATACAATAATAATTCTAATATTTAAAATAGTGTCAAGAAAGAGACCATTATAATTTTTATTTCACTTGCATTTAAAAAAAATGGAACATACATTACATCAATGTAAAAAATTCCTTATGGAATGGGTAGTCATTAGGAGAAGTCTATGTATAACAACCACAAGGTTTTGTAGTATAGATTGAAGAAGACTAAATGTGTATTTAGAAAAAAAAATTGCATTGCTTTATTTACTTCAAGAAAGAAAGTAATAATAACCTTATTTTTAAATTACATGTTGATTTTTATTTTATTTTTAATATGAGCAACATTTCTAAAATGTAAGATGAAATCAAAATTGATATGTTGAATGAATTTAAAATCCTAATTTAATGGATCATATAAGCTTTAGGATAAGCATACATCATGATATCAGTTAAAATAATTTGGAACCTAATTCACACATAATAAATAATGTAATAATTATCCAATAATAATGTCTGCATTTGCTTGCACATTGAGAGAAAATACTACTTTGTCATGATTTTTTATGAGGATTATTTATTCAACATTTCTTTTCAAATACTAATATGTTTTGTAATATTATATATAATTTTATATATATATATATATATATATATATATATATATATATATATATATATATATATATATATATATAAGTTTTTAAAATATTATATTTTGTATCTAATAAAGTATGTTAAAAAAATTAATTGTATTTTATAGTTAAAAATCATTAATATAGTCATATTATCAATAATTTTTTTTCAAAATATTTCTTATATCTAATAAAATATCTTACAAAAATTGATTATAATTTAGGGATAAAAATCATAAATATGTCCATATTACACCTTATATTTAATAAAGTATCATAAAACAATTGATTGTATTTTATGATTAAAAAACATAAATACATTGATCTTATTAGTAGTTTTTTTAAATTTATATTTTGTATCTTATAAAATATCATAAAGAAATTGATTGTATTTTGGAGATAAAAATCATAAATATGTTCTTATTATCATTCATGTATGTATGTATCTACAATCCTTTATAGTTATTCGTAATTTTTTTAAAATTATAATTTATATCTAATAAAGTATCTTAAAAAAATTGATTATATTTTATGATTAAAAATAATCAATACATTCATATTGTCATCAAATTTAGGCCCTTCAAGAGACCCATGCAACTAAATACATAGCACTAAAAGATAAAGATAAAACCAACTAAATATGACGATACTACAACAACAACAATAAAAAAAAATCAAAATACTAAAACGAAAAACAGATTATAATTTGTTTGAAGAACACAAAATAAGTTTACTTCTACCCAAAATCTTCATTACTTATTTTTCAAAACTATGCTTCATTTGTGTCTTAGCATTAATCTTCTACTTTACAAGAGATCTGACATATGCCTATGAAGACTTAACTTTCATTATTTGAATGATATGATTTTATTTGTTTTAGAAAACAGAGAGTATTAGTTGGGCTATTTAATTGATCATATTATGTCTTGGTAAGATAAATCTTTTAAATGCTATGTTGTTTCCAATACTTTTCTTTCCTGAGACTCATTCACTCTTTGAAACTAAGATTGGAAAATGGTTAGAACTTAATTTGAGATTAGAATTGTTGTCTTTTGCTTTCTTTTCAATTTTCTGCTTTCTTCCGAACCGTGCTGGTTTTTTCCCCGCTTTTTCTGGCTATCCCTGAAAGTCCTCCTTTGCTAAAGTCTTCCTTTTTCTTTCCTTCGAGAGATGACTTATATTTATTTTGAAACTCATAGCAGGAAGCATATTTCCTACATTTATTTTGAAACCTATAATAAGAATTATATTTCCTATGCCGAGGATGCGAGTCGAAAATTCAACGAAGACCCATTGTTAATAAAAATAGCATGTTAATGGAAGGTAGCGAATTTAAGATTTGCGATCAATATTTTTGATGACCAGAAGTCTTCAACATCGACTTATTCACAAATCTTATCCCATACGGCATCTTCCCTGCTAATATCTTATTCCATAGAAAATGTACTGCATTTGATCTGCCTTGTGTTAATATCAAATGGGGTACTCTGTCCCAAATTAAAATATAAAAGATTTTTATGTGTTTGGTCCTAAATTCTAATATCAATTATTATTGAGAAAATATTCAAATTACAGTCATAATTTATTTTGAATAAAAGGTGGCATAGTTAAAATATTTGAAGTGGTAATTCCGTATTTATTGATCATAAAAATTTACTACCCAAATATCTCCTCTTTATTGAAAATCGTTGTTTCTTTTAAACCCGATAAATGAAAGATTATGATCATCCCCGTTTATTGGAAATATTTAGGACCATAAACATCATTATTGTTTGTTTCCGACAGATATAATCTCCAAGTTCGTCTTAAACAAATGGAAAGACCTAATATAATTATTTTGTCCGAATTTTATAATTAGAAAATAAACATTACCCTTTTGTATCAATTTTAATGAAAAGCCTCACGATCATGTCATCTAGCAATGTGTAAGCCAATTTTTGGAAATATAATTGTGTCATTATACATATTTAATATTTGTAATTATTTTTAATATATATTTTTAATAATTATTATTTTTAGTTTATTTGATGTACTAAAGAATCTACTAAAATGTTAAGAAATCATTTACTATAAAATAACAGATAAATAATCAAAGTACAAAATATTTAACATGTAAGAGACAAAACACATGATTTATGAGGTAAAATCTTAGTAAATTAAGGAAACATCTATGATATAAGATATCACGTTTTATTAGTTCTAAGATAAATATATTACATAAGAGTTTATTATGTAGATTACATGTGAACTTTACAAAGATAAATACGTCTGATTGGCAAAGCACCATTAGGATTTCTCCTCTTAAAAGTGGAGTAGAAAAATGCCATTAAGATTTTTTATTTATTTTTTCTTTTTCTGAAAATAGAATACAAGAGAATTTATCTTCATAGAAATAGGAGTTTGACTTCTTCGTTTTTTACCCCTTGCGACAATAGTTGGGCCTTTGCCCACCCCATTAAGGAATGGGCTATAAACCACGTTGTAAGAGGATCCAAAATTTAACTTGGTTGTCGCATATTTAACATAAAAGAAACTAGAAATAATATATAAATAAATGTATGGGGATCATTTGGTAGCTATAAGAAGTAGAAAAAGGAAGTCAAGAGAGAACAAGAAAAATAAGAGCACAATATTAGAAGACTTATTTGTGTGCAACAATATATATTATAAAAGAAGTTTTTATCATGTTCATTATTTGATTATGTATGTTTGTGCTTGAATATTTTTTTAAAATTGGTATTATAGAATACCTTCATAGTATTATTAGAGTTACATTAATTAGGCAACATATCAAGCTAGTTGAAGTATGATGAGCAAATATAGTAATAGTATTATTCAAAATAATATTTACTGGTTTGATGGAAACAATTATCAAACAATTATGAATATTGGTACATCCACATGAAAACTTTTTTTAGTTCTCAAGAATTATGGGAGCTTATGGAGAATAGTTCTATAGAACTAGTAAATCAGGGGGCTGAAAATGCCTAAACATAAACAAAAATCTTCTTAAGGAGAAGAATAAGAAGGATGCCAAGGCATTATTTTTCATCCAATGTACACTAGATATGTCAATTTTACCAATGATTGTAACCAAAAAAAATTCCAAGAAAATGTGGGATAATTCGAAAAACTCATATCAAGGAAACATCAAAATCAAAATGTTAAGATTATAGATGCTTATAAGAGATTTTTAAAATTTTCAAATAAAATATTCAAAGTTTATTATTTTTTTACTCATGTAATGAATAATATTAATCAAATGAATTTAATAATTCTTTTTGACTAAATCTTACCTTATTATTGTATTTATTTTAGAGTTAATATATTTTTCATAAGTTTTGTTGATGAACTTATGGGGCCTTTAAAAGGTCATGAGCAAACACTGAACAAGATAGCCTTTTCTCCTCAAGAATATTCATTAAAATCACATGTTTTGGTTAGTAGTAACAATGGCACAAGAGCAAGACGTGGAAGAAATAAAAGTGCAAGAGGAAGAGGAAGTGGCAAAAAATTTCTTAAAGAAGTAATAATAAATTCAATTTTTTTAAAAAGTAAAGAGGCAAAGGAAACAAATATAACCATAATAATACATATAGAGGTCAAAATAATTACTAATATAATCTCTAGTTTTATTACTGCAAGAAGAACTTGGCTCACTATGAAAATTAGTGTAGAAAGAAACAATGTGATATTAATAAGAGAAGTACAATTTAAAAAATAAAAAATAAAGTTGAGACTAAAAATAATAGCTCAATGTTTATTTCTTATAATATCATTGAGGAAAGTAAAAAAGATGTGTGGTTTTTAGATAGTGGTTATATTAATCACAAAAGCGATTCTGAGTAGAAATATTCATTACTTATTCATAGCACATTTGCATTTACAAGCCAATACATGCCTACATTACAATAAGTAAAACATTGCTATAATGCATAAGGATTTCATTTATAGGTTCAATTAGTGCTCCACAAAGTTACATCAAGGAGATTTCACAAGAGTTGTTTTTACAAAAAATTCTAAAAGGTGGGTAAGCCAACATTTAATCCACAAGATGACCATTATCCGTAAAATCTATATATCGATATAATTATTGGCAGTTTTTTTTTAAAATTTTATCTTGTATTTAATTTAGTATCTTAAAAAAATTGATTATATTTTATTATTAGAAATCATAAATACATTTATATTATCATCAAATTTAGTTTCTTTCAGAGAGATACGACAACTCAATACATAACACCAAAAGCTAAAGACTCAGCAAACTAAATATAACTATACAACATAATAAAAAATATATACACCAAAACACAAAGGCAAAAACCATATTATTTTTTGTGTGAAGAACACAAAGTGGGTTTACTTTTACCCAAAGCCTCCACCACAAATCTTTCGAAACCATGTTTCATTTGTGTCTTAGCATTGACCTTCTTTTGTACAAGAGATCACGGATGCCTATAGAGACTCAACTTTCATTATTTGCATCATATGCTATTGTTTCTTTTGGAAAAGAAAAGGTCTTAGTTGGGGCATTTAATTGATCATATTGTGTTTGGGTAAAATAATCTTTTAGATGCTCTGTTGTTTCTAATACTTTTGTTTCCGGAGAATCATTCACTCTTTAACCAAAATTAAACGGGTTAGAACTTAATTTGAGACTAGAGTTGTTGTCCGTGGTTTTCTCTTGAACTTTCTCCTTTTTAAACCATTCTCTGGAGGGGGCAGGTTCTTTCCTTTTCTACCGATCCCTTAAAAGTTCTCCTTTGCTAATGTTGACTGTGGAGGTTTTCTGCCACCATTAAAGGCGGAGGCTGCGAGTCGGAAATTCAACAAAGACTTATTGTTAATCAAAATAGCATCTGCATGGAAGGTAGCGAATTTAAGATTTGAGGTCAATAATTTTCATGACCACAAATCTTCAACACTGACTCGTTCACAGATCTTATCCCATACGGCATCTTCCTGGTAAAATCTTATTCCATAGAAAATATACGTAGACCGGTTTCACATTCATTTACACAATCTGGTCTTTTACGGCAGGGGTGGGTTACATGATGATTATGAGAAGCAGCCTTGCCATGTATTGCTATACCATTATTTCTTTGTATTGCATTGAAAGTCCAGCATGAAGAAGTATGTGGTTGTGCTAATTTTGTTTTTGGCAATGCTGCTGGCTGAAATAATTCAGGCACAAGAATTTTATATGGCGCCAGCTCCGGACTTGTATACGGAGTATGCTCGATTTGCAAGATCAAGGCTAAGGGTCCGCCGTCAAGATGGAATGTAACTGGGAATTGTTAATTTCTTGGCAGTAAATGGCAAATTATGATAATAAGTATTATATTTGGTTAGAAGTATTTTATTTACTTTCCAATAATACAATGAATTTTAAGATTGTCTATGCTTGATAATAAAACTACGGTGCAAGATTTGATATCATCATAGGGCTTGCAAATGTCTCTGATTGATAGTATACTGTTGTGCATACAAAACTAACGATTGTCACTGTAACATAAACTGATTAAAAAAGAGACACTGAAGAAATTTTATCCCCATTTATTATTTGCATATTTTAATCCTGATGTTCCTCAATTAATGATATTCAAATAAATTCTTATGCAGTTCTTGAATTTGATCTACCAATGTGATTGATCCCAAATTACAATATCAATTATTATTGTCAGAAAGTTTTCAATTACAATTATAATTACTTTTGAATGATTGGGGGGCGTAAGTGATACATTTAACTGAAATTGAATGGGAAGTTGGAATGACATCACTATGTATTTCCGTATTTATCGAGCATAAAAATTTACCACCCAAGTATCACCTGCTTATTGAAAATTGTTGTTTATTGGAAATATTTAGGATCATAAATCATTTGCGTTCAGTTAAATCACATAGATCCATTATTGTTCCTATGTCCAACAGATATAATCTCCAATTTCGCCTTAATACAATAAGATGGAAAGGCCCAGCATAATTATTTTGTCCGAGTTTTATAACTAGAAAATGCACAACATTACCCTTTGGTATCATTTTTATTGAAAAGCCTCATGATCATGTCACCTAGCAAAGTGTAAGTCAGTTCTTGGAAATATGACTGATATTATATACATTTCATATTTGTAACTCTTTTTTAATATTCGTTGTCTTTTAATAATCAAATTTGTTAGTTTATTTGATTTATTAGGGAACCTTTTAAAAGAAGTTAGAAGTAATCTATAAATAAATTTATGGAGATTATTTGGTAAAAATAAGAATTAGAAAAAGGAAGTCAAGAGAGAACAAGAAAGACGAGAACACAATTTTAGAAGAATATTTGTATGTAGCGACAAATATTTTAATAAGTTTTTATCATATTCATTATCTTAGTATGTGTGTTTGTGTGATTTGCTTACAAATACGTATGCAGATATTTTCTTTAAAATTGTATTATAACATACCTTTAGAATATTATTAGAGCTACATTATTTAGTCAAGTTATCAAGATAGTTGATGTATGGTAACTAAATGCAGCAATAGTCTCATTCAAAATCAGATTTCTTAGTCTGATTCAAAGAATTATGAGTATTGGATCATCTAAATGAACACATTTTTTAGCTATCAATAGTTATGGGAGCTTGTGGAGAATAGTTTTGCAGAACTAGTCGGTTAGAGAGCTGAAAATGACTAATCACAAGCTATTAAATATCTTAAGGACAAGAATAAGAAGGATGCTGAGGCACTATTTTTCATCCAACGTGCAATGAATGTGTCAATTTTCCCAATAATTGCAACAACAACAAGGTCAGAGAAAACCTAGAATAATCTACAAAACACATATCAACGAACCACCAAAGTCAAACTAGTAATATTATAGATGCTTATAAGATATTTTGAAAATATTCAAATAAAATATTCAGAGTTGCTAAATCACTTTGTAACTCCGATAAAGAGTAAATTTAATCTAGTGTCATGTCATGGAGGCACATTATAAGATCATAAGGTAGTTGAAATTATTTTAATGAGTCTTTCATGTAGATTTGACCGTAATGTTGTAGTTATTGAAGAATTAAGATATTTTTAAACATTTTTTATTTATAAACTGATAGGGTCTTTAAAAAGTTATGAACAAAGGCTGAACAAGATAGATAGTTCTCCAATAGCACGTCCATTCAAATCACAAGTGTTGGTTACTATAAATAAAGGCACAAGAGGAATAGGTGGAAAATACATAAGTGGAAAATACATAGGTGGAAAATACATAAATAATTAAGAACAAATGCTGATTTATTTGAAAGCATAAGAGGCAAAGGCAACAACTACAACCAGAACAATATATTTAGAAGTCAAACATATGAAACATATAATGTTTATTATGAATACTATGAGAAGCTTGGTCATAATATAAACGAGTGTAGAAATACCTAGGTTTATATTAATAGAAAAAGTAAAAAATAATCAAGAGTAGATTAGGTTGAGATTGAAAATAGTAGTTCAATGTTTATTTCTTGTAATATCATTGAAAATAGTAAAAAAAAAAGGAGGGCTTTCTAGATAGTATTTGTAATAATCAGATGAGTGGAAACAAACATACAATTGAAAACATAGATGAATCTAAGAAAATAGAAGTAAATGTGGGGAATGATAAAGCACAATTGTCCTAGGTAAAGGCAAGCTAAACAATAAAACCAAGTAGGGAGAGAAGAACATCATATTTGTGTATTATATTATTGGTCTTAACCATAATCTAATCACCATTGGGAAGTTAATACATAAAGAACATAGAATCTAATTTCATAATGATACTATTTGATTATTGATCAAAATGTTAGTAATAAGCTCATTTAACAAGTTCCATTATAAAAGAATAAGAGGTTTCCACTGAGAATACAAAATTAGTTGTTTTTTTTGTTTTATATTTATCTAGACGATGAGTCACATCTATGACATCTTATATTTGACCACTTGAGTTTTATTGGTTTAAATTTATTGCATTGAAATAATATGGTAAAAATTTTACCCCTGATAGAGCTTCCATAAAAAGTTTGTGAAGGGTGTATTCTTGGAAAATAGTATATAAAATCATTGCTAAATAATAAAAAGTAAGAGCTCTGCTTGAATTTTTTATTTTCTTTGATCTTTGGGTGTATATGTAGACACCATCTCTTGGATATCACATCCTCTATATGATCTTAACACTTTTATGTAATGTCCACTTTTATTTTCAAACAATACTTTGAACTCTTTAAATATACCAAATATTTCTTATTTGTGTTTCAAAGAATACACCTAAGTTTTCATGTGTGTGTGTGTGTGTGTGTGAAAAACTAGGTGTATAAATACAAAATATTTGGTATCTTTAAAGAGTTCAAATTATTGGTTGAAAATAAAAGTAGACATTACATAAAAGTGTTAAGATCATATAGAAGGGGTTAATATATATCTAACTAATTTTTAAATTATATTAAGGAAAGTGGAATCACTAAATAGTTCACCACAATGTATACACCACAATAAAATGGTGTATAAAAACGAAAAAAAATGAACTATAAAGGAAATAGCAAATATAATTTTGAAAGATATAATTTTACTAAATGATCATTTGGCAAAAGTACTCACTTTCTTTGTATATATTCTAGATAGATGTCCTAATAAAACATTCATGGTATAATTACTCAAGAGGCTTAGAGTAACAAAAAACTACTTTTCTCTTTTAAGGGTTTTTGGTTGTGCCACATATGCTCATGTACCAAATGAAAGGAGAAAGAAATTAGATGCCAAATAATAAAGTATATTTTTTGTGGGATATAATAAGGACTCAAGACTATATAAGCCACATAATCCTATCAAGAAGAAAGTAATAATTAGCAGAGATGTTTATTTTTATGAAGATTAAGCATTAAATGGAAATTATGAATAAAATAAATTATTGTAATAGTCTATATTAATACAATCTACATGTCCATATTAATGAAATAAGATAGAAAGGTTCAATATAATTATTTTGTTTAAATTTTATAATTTTAAAATACACAACACTACCCTTTGGTATCACTTTTATGGAAGAGCCTCACGATCATGCCACCTAACAAAGTGTAAGGTAATTATTGGAAATATAACTATGATATTATATACTTTTAATATTGATTAGATTCTAATAATTAAAGTTGTTACCTTATTTGTTGTATTACAAAACCTTTTAGAGGAATGTGTAAGTAATCTATAAATAAATGTATCAAGATTATTTGGTAGATATAGAAAAGTAGATAAAAGAAGTATGTAGAGAAATAACAAAAAAGGGAAAAAGACAATGTGAAAATAAATATTTGTATGTCCCAACATATATTTTAATATAAGTTCTTATCATGTTTTGTGTGTGTGTGTGTGTGTGTGTGTGTGTGTGTGTGTGTGTGTGTGTGTGTGTGTGTGTGATTTTCTAAAAAAATAGATATATGTGAACATTTTATGTAAATTGGTATTATATCTTACCTTCAAACTAATAATAGAGCTAGATTATTTAGTCAAGTTATGAAAAGGTAGTTAAAGTATGGTGAGCATGAGTAGCATTAGTCTTATTTAAAATTAGATTTCTCAATTTGATGGAAATAGTTGAGTATTAGAACATCCATAGTAAGACCTTTTTTCAATTCTCAAGACTTATTGGAGCTTGTGGAGAATATTTTTGTAGAACCAATTAATCAAGTGGCTCAAAATTCCTAAACACGAGCAAAGACAATATTCTTAAGGAAAATAATAAAAAGGATTACAAGGGACTATTTTTCATCCAAAATACAAAGGATGTGTAAATTCACCAATTATTTAAACAACCATAATGTCAAATAATTCATGCAATAATTTATATTAAAAAATATCAACAAACCATGGAAATAGAACCAATAAGATTATACATGCTCATAAGAGATTTTCAAAATTTACAAATGAAAAATTCAGAGTTGGTAAAGTATTATTTTAATCATGTAATGAGCATAGTTTATTTATTTTCACCTTTTAGAAATTAATGAATGTAAATCCTATGTTGTTAAAGTGTTAAGTATAGTAAATCAAGGTTAAAATATGTAATAAATATAGCCACTAATTTTGTAGAGAGTTGAGCAAATTTGACATTTCTAAAAATAATAATAAATAATTTAAATAATATCTTATCTAGAAAATGATTGAGACGAATGATTCAGAGGCTAAATTCTGATGCAAAAGCTCATTTAAGTGCCATAAAAAGGTTTAAGTTGTCAAAAACCCTTTTGGACAGTAGCACCATAATTGGATAGTAACACCATCTGTCACTACTGTTCCTATTTCAGTGGTAGTTTCCTCTATGTAGGACTATTTTAAAGTTTTTGGTGTACATGTGTTTAGTTCTATTGAACCTATTCTTATGTACATGAATTTTAAAACCCTGTAAATGCCTATTTTCACTGATTTAATGATCAAACCCTAATCTTATATGTTGTTAGGAAATCTAGCTGATATAAGTAAAAAAGTGTGTTTTAGTTGGGTAAAATAGACATTATCAACACCATATTGTGATGAGAGTTCTGTACAGACCAATACTCTTTTTTAATATTCGTTGTCAACACCATATTTGTAACTCTTTTTTAATATTCGTTGTCTTTTAATAATTAAATTTGTTAGTTTATTTGATTTATTAGGGAACCTTTTAAAAGAAGTTAGAAGTAATGTATAAACAAATGTATGTAGATTATTTGGTAAATATAAGAATTAGAAAAAGGAAGTCAAGAGAGAACAAAAAAGACAAGAACACAATTTTAGAAGAATATTTGTATGTAGCGACAAATATTTTAATAGAAGTTTTTATCATATTCATTATCTTAGTATGTGTGTTTGTGTGATTTGCTTACAAGTACGTATGCATATATTTTCTTTAAAATTGTATTATAACATACCTTTAGAATATTATTAGAGCTACATTATTTAGTCAAGTTATCAAGATAGTTGATGTATGGTAACTAAATGCAGCAATAGTCTCATTCAAAATCAGATTTCTTAGTCTGATTGAAAGAATTATGAGTATTGGATCATATAAATGAACACATTTTTTAGCTATCAATAGTTATGGGAGCTTGTGGAGAATAGTTTTGCAGAACTAGTCGGTTAGAGATCTGAAAATGACTAATCACAAGCAATTAAATATCTTAAGGACAAGAATAAGAAGGATGCTGAGGCACTATTTTTCATCCAACGTGCAATGAATGTGTCAATTTTCCCAATAATTGCAACAACAACAAGGTCAGAGAAAACCTGGAATAATCTACAAAACACATATCAACAAACCACCAAAGTCAAACTAGTAATATTATAGATGCTTATAAGATATTTTGAAAATATTCAAATAAAATATTCAGAGTTGCTAAATCACTTTGTAACTCTGATAAAGTGTAAATTTAATCCAGTGGCATGTCATGGAGGCACATTATAAGATCATAAGGTAGTTGAAATTATTTTAATGAGTCTTTCATGTAGATTTGACCGTAATGTTGTAGTTATTGAAGAATTAAGATATTTTTCAACATTTTTAATTTATAAACTGATAGGGTCTTTAAAAAGTTATGACCAAAGGCTGAACAAAATAGATAGTTCTCCAATAGCACGTCCATTCAAATCACAAGTGTTGGTTAGTATAAATAAAGGCATAAGAGGAATAGGTGGAAAATACATAGGTGGAAAATACATAAATAATTAAGAACAAATGCTGATTTATTTGAAAGCATAAGAGGCAAAGGCAACAACTACAACTAGAATAATATATTTAGAGGTCAAACATATGAAACATATAATTTTTATTATGAATACTATGAGAAGCTTGGTCATAATATAAACGAGTGAAGAAATACGTAGTTTTATATTAATAGAAAAAGTAAAAAATAATCAAGAGTAGATTAGGTTGAGATTGAAAATAGTAGTTCAATGTTTATTTCTTGTAATATCATTGAAAATAGTTTTTAAAAAAAAAAGAGTGCTTTCAAGATAGTATTTGTAATAATCAGATGAGTATGTCATGTCCACTTTTATTTTCAAACAATACTTTGAACTCTTTAAATATACCAAATATTTCTTAATTGTGTTTCAAAGAATACACCTACGTTTTCATGTGTGTGTGTGTGTGTGTGTGTGTGTGTGTGTGAAAAACTAGGTGTATTCCTTGAAACACAAATAAAAAATATTTGGTATCTTTAAAGAGTTCAAACTATTGGTTGAAAATAAAAGTAGACATTACATAAAAGTGTTAAGATCATATAGAAGGGGTTAATATATATCTAATTAATTTTTAAATTATATTAAGGAAAGTGGAATCACTAAATAGTTCACCACAATGTATACACCACAATAAAATGGTGTATAAAAGAGAAAAAAAATGAACTATAAAGGAAATAGCAAAAATAATTTTGAAAGATAAAATTTTACTAAATGATCATTTGGCAAAAGTACTCAATTTATTTGTATATATTCTAGATAGATGTCCTAATAAAACATTCATGGTATAATTACTCAAGAGGCTTAGAGTAACAGAAAGATATTTTTCTCTTTTAAGGGTTTTTGGTTGTGCCACATATGCTCATGTACCAAATGAAAGGAGAAAGAAATTAGATGCCAAATAATAAAGTATATTTTTTGTGGGATACAATAAGGACTCAAGATTATATAAGCCACATAATCCAATCAAGAAGGAAGTAATAATTAGCAGAGATGTTTATTTTTATGAAGAATAAGCATTAAATGGAAATTATGAATAAAATAAATTATTGTAATAGTCTATCTTAATACAATCTACATGTCCATATTAATAAAATAAGATAGAAAGGTTCAATATAATTATTTTGTTTAAATTTTATAATTTTCAAATACACAACACTACCCTTTGGTGTCACTTTTATGGAAGAGCCTCACGATCATGCCACCTAACAAAGTGCAAGGTAATTATTGGAAATATAACTATGATATTATATACTTTTAATATTGATTAGATTCTAATAATTAAAGTTGTTACCTTATTTGTTGTATTACAAAACCTTTTAGAGGAATGTGTAAGTAATCTATAAATAAATGTATCAGGATTATTTGGTAGATATAGAAAAGTAGATAAAAGAAGTATGTAGAGAAATAACAAAAAAGGGAAAAAGACAATGTGAAAATAAATATTTGTATGTCCCAACATATATTTTAATATAAGTTCTTATCACGTTTTGTGTGTGTGTGTGTGTGTGTGTGTGTGTGTGTGTGTGTGTGATTTTCTAAAGAATAGATATATGTGAACATTTTATGTAAATTGGTATTATATCTTACCTTCAAACTAATAATAGAGCTAGATTATTTAGTCAAGTTATGAAAAGGTAGTTAAAGTATGGTGAGCATGAGTAGCATTAGTCTTATTTAAAATTAGATTTCTCAATTTGATTGAAATAGTTGAGTATTAGAGCATCCATATTAAGACCTTTTTTCAATTCTCAAGACTTATTGGAGCTTGTGGAGAATATTTTTGTAGAACGAATTAATCAAGTGGCTCAAAATTCCTAAACATGAGCAAAGACAATATTCTTAAGGAAAATAATAAAAAGGATGCCAAGGGACTATTTTTCATCCAAAATACAAAGGATGTGTAAATTTACCAATTATTTCAACAACCATAATGTCAAATAATGTATGCAATAATTTATATAAAAGAAATATCAACAAACCATGGAAATAGAACCAATAAGATTATACATGCTCATAAGAGATTTTCAAAATTTACAAATGAAAAATTTAGAGTTGGTAAAGTATTATCTTAATCATGTAATGAGCATAGTTTATTTATTTTAACCTTTTAGAAATTAATGAATGTAAATTCTGTGTTGTTAAAGTGTTAAGTATAGTAAATCAAGGTAAAAATATGTAATAAATATAGGCACTAATTTTGTAGAGAATTGAGCAAATTTTAATTTTCTAAAAATAATAATAAATAATTTAAATAAGATCTTATCTAGAAAATGATTGAGACGAATGATTAAGAGGCTAAAACCTGAGGCAAAAGCTAGTTTAAGTGCCATAAAAAGGTTTAAGGTGTCAAAAACCCTTTTGGACAGTAGCACCATAATTGGATAGTAACACCATGTGTCACTAGTGTTCCTATTTCAGTGGTAGTTTCCTCTATGTAGGACTATTTTAAAATTTTTGGTGTACATGTGTTTAGTTCTATTGAACCTATTCTTATGTACATGAATTTTAAAACCTTGTAAATGCCTATTTTCACTGATTTAATGATCAAACCCTAATCTTATATGTTGTTAGGAAATCTAGCTGATATAAGTAAAAAAGTGTGTTTCAGTTGGGTAAAATAGACATTATCAACACCATATTGTGATGAGAGTTCTGTACAGACCAATACTCTGAATAGGGATCAAGCACAATTTAGTTCTCCCCACCTAGTGTTGGTGAAAGTGAAAATAAATCTAGTATGATGGTTAAATTAAGTGATTTAAATTTTCTTGAGACTAGTAATATGAGTAATATAAGCTTAGGAATTTTGTAGATGGTACTATGTAGAAATAGGGTAAAATAGGGATTGATAACATTAACTATGCATAACTTGTTCTAAGTTTATATGTGTAATATAAATTTGATTTTCATCTAGTGGTTGGAGGGATAAAAGTCATGTATATATAATGTTTTGGTGCTTCTGTGTGTGCTAAAAGAGTTATAAGATGATCCTAGGAGCTCTAAGATTTGAAAAGATACATGTTTATGAAAAATGAGGGAAATGAATATTTAGTATTGTCATCGATATCAAATGTGCATCTTGTGAAGATTGTTGTCTAAAGTGATTTAGGATAGTTGGCTTTGTGTGATGTGATAAGGTGCATGGAAGAGTGTTGTGTTATCATGAGAGAAAGAGAAAGAGAGAATTTGAAGATAACTAATGTCTTATGTCTACATGATTTATATCATTATTAATGTCAACATGAAATTTACATGTCATTGATGTCAACATAGGAATCATAGTCATGACATAGTGCATAGGAAACATAGTCATGACATGAAGAGTGCATAAGAAGCATAGTCATGACATGAAGAGTTATGTGCAAGGTGAAATGACTGAATAGAAGCACATTAAGGTTTTATGGAATTGTTTGATCATGCGAGTAAGGTATATAAGAATTCATGAGAGTTTCAAGGTGAGCCTAATGGGTTATGACCTTTAGTATAAATCTATACCCAGACCACTCCTAGACCTTGCTTGGCCTAATGAGGTATGAATATCAGATTTCAAGGAATGTATGCACATGAGATCATAGATAGAGGTGAGATAAGTTATTTTAGGTAGTATCACAAAGTTTGAGGTCATGATTTGAAGGAAAAGTGTAGGAGTCATTATTTTAGGCCTTCTCAAGCTCAAATAATGAAGTACTCAAACTTAAGAATCACTTTTAGGCATTTTTTGGCATGTGTAACCTATGCATGGGAGTCTAATATGTTTAGGAGAGATAGGTAAGGGTCCTAGATAATATCTCTATGCATTAGTTTTAGATTCATGTGGAAATCATTTATGAATAATAGTTGATACCAAAATGTGTGTTAAACCTCCCTAAAACCCTAATAACAACCTGATGTGAAATACTTTATTCAAATTAGCTCAAGATGGATTCAAATACTAGGTAAGCTATTTTATCAGGTATTCAGCTCTCCTAGGTACCTCCAAGTGGTGGTGGTTAGTCAAATTAGGGAGAAAATGTATAGGTATAAACTTATTTGTCAAGAAATTATTATATCTCTCAAAAGTTAAATTTGTTATGAAAAGTAAATGGATGATAAAAGAATATAGAGACTAATTTTATATGTACATGATGTTTCATAGATAGGTTATATCTTTCAATTGATCTAAATTAGTTATCCAAGTAAGCCAATCATAGACAAACCTGATGATGTAAATAATGTAAAACCTAGGTAGAAAAGAAGAGATATATTTTAGGGTCTATGCATGATATGTTGATGCAATAAAAGTGCATGAAGAAGATTTTTATAACATTTAATTCATGATCATGCTTTGGATAATATTTTGAAGTTAGTGTATGTGGTGAAAATGTTGCTTATAAAATGGTTTGTCTAGTTCAGATAGGACTGTGAAACATAAGGTTAATAAATTAGTCTGTAAGACCAATATTTACCATTAAACCATATGAATAATTATATTTTAAAGATATCATAGAACCATTTATATGCATAAATATTCATGATAAGTGTTTACATAGGCATTGGAGGTCTAATTCTTCATGACTAACTTTTGAAGTCATTTGGCAATTTTGAGTAAGCGAGTTGTAGAGATGTTCTTGAGCTATTATTTCCTAAGCAAAAATGGTCCAATGATTTTTTGATGACTCTGAGGTTATAGATAATTTATATTCATGTTTAATTTATCATGGTTGAGTACCTTAAGTGGGTTTAAGCTTAATTATTTAAAAACAAAATTTTGAGGTACATGGGTCTAATAAGGCAGTTTTTCCTAAAGGAGCTCTCATGGTATGAATAAAGGATGTGGGTCTAATAAATCATGGAAGAGATTAGAAGTGTTAATTTAATAAGTGGTTTAATGGATTTTTGATTGGTGTATAAGAAAATATGGTCCCAAGAAGATCATGTTTTAATGTTAAGAGGGCAAACCTAATGTAATTAGGTCTCCATGAGACCTAAAAGAGGAGTAAGGCCTAATTGAGTTATGGCAGACCAAAATAGGTTAAAATTTTGATTTAGCCATGTTCATTCAATGTCCTAAGACCTATTATGTGTCTGAACTAAGAGGTTAAAGGTGTGTGGCTGACCAAGTGGTGTGTGACCATGAGACTAGTATATATACAAGGTAATTTAGGCCTATTTAAAGATTGTGAAAAATAAGTGAATAAATGATTCATGGTTGAGAATAAATATGCCTTAAAATGAGTTTTAGACCACAACAAAAGAGTAGAGGTGTGAATATGATCAAAATTTTGAGGTGGCTGATTTGGTGCTGAGTCACTTAGGGAGTTGGTGTTTCCTTGCAAGTAGATGATTTCTAAAGCCTAGTCAAGTGGGTGCTTGAATTTATTGGGGTTGGTGTTCCAAGTTGAGTTGGTGGTCAAATGAATTTTATATTTTTATTTCATAATACATTATTCTATTTTTAGAGATCATAGTGGTTTTTCTTCTCCTTGAGGGTTTTATACTCATATATGTGCTCTTTTTTCATGCTCATGTGAATGGTTCTTCATGCATTACTAGATCACTATGTTACTTTCATGGTTCATGAATGTTAAAGTATAATTGAAATAATTTTTTTAAAACATTGATTCACCTCTTCTCCTCTTAATAATTATGTTTCCAATAATCAGTATTAGAGATTTGTCATTCGAAGTAGTCCTAAATCTGAAAGGAGATCCTAGAAGTATAAGAATCAAGCATGTTTAGTGATCAAGTACAAGGAAGTTTCTCAACTAATAATTCCCCTTTTTTCAATGAGACTAACTATGCATTTTTATTATTAGAATGAAGACATATATAATGTCCTTCGGCTACGGGATATGGCAATCAGATGTTGATGCATTCACATCACCTCCTACACCACCAACTAATGCAACATATATGAAGGTAAGTGAAAATAAATCTAAGGCAATGAATGCCATCCAATGTAGTCTTTTAGAGGAAGAATTTATAAAATTCATGAATTTTGATTAAACCAAATAAATTTGGTAAAAGTTGAAAACTATCTATGAATGAGATACCAAAGTCAAGTGGACAAAATTTAGACCCACTAAAGGCAGTTTGAAAGTCTAAGAGTAAAGGAGGATGAAAAGATTTCATCTTATCTGTTAAGATTAGACGAAGTGGTAAATTCCATAAGAGGTCTAGGAAATAAGTTAGATGAATCAATAATAGTACAAGAGGTATTATTATTATCCCTAACATTCAAGTTTTATTTAAAATTCTATATTGTGGAGGAGATCAAATATCTCAACAAAATACAAATAAATGAGCTTCATGATATCTTGACTACCTATGAAATGAGAATAAGTGATAGAAGACCTTAAAAGAATGAAGTTGTATTCAAAGTTGAGAAAAATTCACAAGGTAAAAAGGTTAAGGATTATGTTGATACAGACATTGACGATGATAATATATAAACCATGGTTATCATAAAACTAAGGAAAGGATCGAGTAAATATAAGATAAATTAACCATTTAAGTATTTTAACTATGGTAAGATTGGTGACTTTGCATCTAAGTGACCTACCAAGGATAAGAATGAGAATGATGGATATCATGATGAACATCATGGTGAGGATAATAAGTTTTGTAATCTTGAAAAAATTAAAATGAGATTTAGGAAGTATGAAAGCAAGAAAGAGTTATTCAAGAACAAGAGAAGTTTCTATACCAAATATTAGAGTAGCTCCTTTGATATAAGTGATACAAGTATATTTGATATTGATGATGAAAATATTGATTGTTATAGCAATACAACTATATTCATGGCCATAAAAATAAATAATGAGGGTTGTTCAAAATTGAAAAGTCTTATGGAAGATGAAGAAGAAGCTGAAGTGAAATTTGAGGTAAAATTGGTGAGTGTTCTAAAGGAGTTGAAGTTCCAAAGAAATAATAATCATAAATTGAGATCACTGTTTAAGGATTATGAGAAATAAATAAATTTATTTCAAAAGAGACTAAATAACAACACCAATGAACATGAACATACCATTAAACAATTTAAAATTTAGGTTGATATTGTCACTACAAGTCTTAAGGCCAAAGAGGAGGAATAGACCTAGTTCATAATAGAAATGGAGTCCTTAAAGGTAGAATAGGATCAGTAAATAATAAAATAGAAAAAAAATCATGAATTTTAAAAGAAAACTAAAATCCTTTATTATATTTTGACTATTCAGAGTTTTTCACATGATAAGACAGGTCTTGGGTTCAAAGAAGACCAAAAAAGAAGAGAGTTAGATCCTATGAATAAAGTGGAGGAGCCGAAGACTAAAGGAGAAGTATCTATGCTAGCTCAAACTTAGTTTCATATCGAATATGAAAACATGAAGTGGTATATAGAGATTAGTTTCTCAAGCCACATGGTAGAGGACAAAATCAATTTCAACTCATTAAATAAAAATACTATAGGGATAGTGATATTTAGAGATAACATAACTACCAATATTATTAGGAAGGCTATCATGAGTTTGGAAAATGGGAAGGCCAAGATAGGGAATGTGTTTTATGTGGAAGGATTGAAACATAAATTTACTAGTGTAATTAGAATGTGATACCAAGGACACACACTAACCTTTCATGATGGAGGGTGTGATATAAGGAGAGCTAAATCAGGAAGGCTAATTGCTACTGTCAAGAGGACTAGGAACAATCTGTATGTCCTGAATGAGATCAATAAGGATATATGATTTATGAGAATGATGGACGAATATTAGATAAATCACATAATGTTGGGACACCTAAAATTTTATAATATGGTTAATATTAGCTGTAATAAGTCTTTTAATAATATGACTAAAATCAACAAACTTGTAAATACAGTTTGCAAGTCATGTCAACATGGTAAGAAAACTAGAAGGAGGTTCAAGTTTAAGGAGTATTCTACTACAAGATCTTTTTTATTAATACACACTAATATTTATAGACCTATAAGATTCAAAATAATTTAAGGATATGACTATTTCATGTTATTCATAGATGACTACATAAGAATGACTTGGGTAACATTCTTGAAATAAAACTCAGAAGATCTTGATATGTTCAAGGCATTCAAGTCTCTAGTTGAGAATGAAAAGAATGTAAAGATCAAATGAATAAGATCAAATAAATGAGGAGAGTTTTTTTAAAATTAATTTAATAACTTTTGTGAGGTCCATGGGATAATAAATAGTTCTCAACATGTGGGACATCTCAACAGAATGGGGTAGTGGAAAGAAAGAATAGAACTATTCAAAAAATGGCAAGGACTATGCTAAATGAATCAAGATTATCAATGGATAGTTGAGAGAGGAAGTGAGAACTATAGTTTATATTTTAAATAGAAGATAGATAAGGATTAATGGCTGTAAAACCCCCTATGAACTATGGAAATGCAAACCTGTTAATGTGGAACACTTTAGAGTGTTAAGAAGAAAATTATTTAATGAAAAGAGATGATGAAAACTTAGGTAAGATTGATTCAATGTCTTATGAATGAATATTATTGTGATAATCATCAATAATCTTAGTCTATAGATGCTATAATAAGATGTGACAAAAGATAGTGGAAAACATCAATGTTAAGATTAATGAGACCAATTCTAAAATGTCACACTCTTAGTCAAAAGTTGCATTAGAGAATTTGGACTTAAATAATGAATAATAAAAATTAGATATAGATGAGGAATAAAAAGAATTTGAGGAAAGACAAGATTCAAAAGGTCCTTCAAGATAGATTCAGATATACCATCCTAAATCATTGAAAACAAGGATGCAGGTATGCAAACAAGGATAAAGATGATAAGTAACCTAAATCAATAGAATGTTGCACTATTGTCTAGGTTTGAACTTAAGAACCTTGCAGAATAAAGTAAAGACAATATTTTAATAGATTTTATGAATGAGGAGTTAGAACAAATAGAAATTAATGAGACTTGGTAACTAGTTCCTAGGCCTAAAGATAAAAATGTCATTGAAATAAAATGGGTGTTTAGGAATAAATTGAATGAATATGGAGAAGTCACTATGAACAAGGTTATATGGGTATGAAAAAGTATAAGGGGTAGATTTTTAGAAGGCATTTTCTCTTTTATAAATATTCAAGGATATCAAAGTGTTTCTAGAATATGAAAAAATCAAAGTGTTTAAGTTTTATTAGATGGATGTCAAATCAAATTTTCTTAAAGGGAACTTGGAAGAGGAGGTGTACGTAGGGAAGTCTGATGGTTTCTCATTATCAGGTAACAAGGGCTATGTATATAGACTGAAAAAGGTTCTTTATGGTCTAAATAAATCTCTTACAGATTGGTATGCTATATTAGACAAATAACTATTGGACCAAGTATTCAAGAGAGGATTTTAGATAGTAATATGTACATAAAGATAGAAAATGGTCATCAATTAATAGTGTTTAACTATGTGGATGACATAATATTTGGTGGAAATAATGAGAGTATGACTAAGGAATTTGAAGATGTGATGAAGGATTTTGATATGTCCATGCTGGGATAACTATCATTCTTCCTTGTGTTACAAATAATTTAATCAAAAAAAGGTATATTCATTTCACAAGCTAAGTACATAAGAGAGATGTAGAATAAATTTGAGATGGAAGATTGCAAGGAAGTTAGAACACCTATGATCATAAGGTGAAATTTAATCAAGGAAGCTGAATATCTAAAGGTCAATCAGATATAATATAATTTAATGATTGGAACTTTGCTATACACTATTTCCTCTAGATGTGATATCATGCAAGAAGTAGGTCTTGTGGGAAGATTTCAATCAAACCCAAAATAAAACTATTTATAAGTAGTCAAAAGTATACTCAGGTATATCGAAGGGACTATAGAATTTTGGTTATGGTATCTAAGGAGCAAGGTGTTTAAATTAACAGCCTATATAGATGCAGACTAGGCAGGGAGTCTAGATGATAGGAAGAGCACTAGTGGAAGAGATTTCATCTTAGGAGAGTGCTTATTATCATGGATAAGCAAGAAGAAGCCATTAGTGGAATTATCTACTTGTGAGCTAAGTACATTGCATAAGATTCATATTTCACTCAAGTCTTATAGATGAGGTAAAACTTAAAGGACTAGAAAGTGGAGTATGATAGCCCTAGTCCTATCTTTAATGACAATACAAGTTACATAAGTGTATCAAATAATATATTAATGCACTCAAGAACTGAGTATATTATCATAAAGTATCATTTCCTAAGAGATCAGGTATGCAAACAAAATATTTAACTTGAATATGTCTATATAAAGGATCAAATTATAGACATTATAACGAAGCCACTTCCAAAGGCAACATTTGAGCATCTAAGACAGAAATTGGGAGTAATTTTTTCCCATAATAACCATGAATAAATTCAAAGGTAATGACATATATTCAAGGTGGTTCATTAGCTCTAAGAATGGGTGGTGAATTCCAAAAACTATCATCTAGTCATGATAGGCGTATAGGAAAATTGAGAGGTAAGCAAAAATCTAATTATGATTCTAACTGTGTGATCTAATAACAAGGTTTTTATATACATGTTGAGAATGGTTTGTGAATCCTAAAGTATCATATGATGAGCACAAGTTGTGAGGACAAAGGGAGAGTCCTAAAATATTTAGTAAGAAGGTATATGTCAGATAAGAAAATATGTGGTGGCCTAGCGAGTGATCAAGGGTTTGATCTAAAACACTATGTTAGTAATGTCATGGATAAGGTGATTGAGTATACATGAAGATAAGGGGAACATGTTTGTATGATGATTCATAGACTCATAATCTTGTATGTGGAGTTTTTTTATTACAATAGGTGTGATCTAATAAGTTATAGGTATCTCTTTATCATTAATGTCAAAGGGGGAGAATGTTCAGAATGGGGGAGGACTATGTAGATAAGTTTCTGAGAGTGGTTTTAATCAATGACAAATGGGGAAATTGTTGAGTATCATCATTGATGTCAAAGGTGCATCTTGTGAAGATTGATGTCAAAGGTGATTAATGTTAGTTTGTAGTGTGTGTTGTGATAAGGTGAATTGAAGAGTGTTATGTTATCATTAGAGAAAGAGAAAGAGAGAATTTTAAGACAACTAATATCTTATATCTACATGATTGATATCATTTTTAATGTTATCATGGACGGTACAAGTTTTTGATGTCAAGTACATAGGAAACACAATCATGACATGAAGATTTACATGTATGCTAAAATGAATGAAAAAATGCATATGAAGAATGTATGGCATTGTTATATCATGTGATTAAGGTATAAAAGCATTCATGATAGTTTTAGGGTGAGCCTATAAGGGTATGACCTTTAGTCTAAGTCTGCGCCTAGACCACTCCTAGACCCCGTTTGGTGTATTGAGGTATGAAGATAATATTTTAAGGAAATTATGAACATGGGATCATGGACATAGGTGATATATGTTTTTTATGTATGATCATAAGGTTTGAGGTCAAATTTTGAAGGAAAAGTGCATAAATAATTATTTTAGGCCTTCACGAGCTCACATAATGAGGTATTCAAACTTATAATTAATTTTTAAGATTTTTTTTTGAAATTAAAAAAAATTATATAATTTAAATACAAATAAATTAATAAATTAAAGTTTTTTTTAAGATATAAAATTAATTTAATATTTATACAATATTTATAATAATATATTTGATTTCAATAAATTTTTTTTGAAATTTATATCTTATCATTTAAATATATTTTGGTTTAAGAATGTTTGATACTTGATGTATGTAATTTTTTAGTGTGAGATGCGATGGTTGATAGAAATAAAAATAAAGTGGAGCATCATTCTCCCTCAACCCTGGATGAATAATCTCAATAAAGATTCTTTTGGGGTCTCTTCTCAGATTCATTTAAAATCATGAGCACAACAAAGCTATGACAAAGGAACAAAATACATAAATATATAATGAAACAATTTGATATATAGAACATGAATAAGAATAAAATATATAAGAAAAATATTTTCTTCTTCTCACCTTTAAACCAGTTAATGGTTGAAACTTACATCATGCTGCACATCTCATCACTAAACAATTGCATAAATGTAGAATAATTTTATCATCGTAAACAAAAATAAAATATAAATATATATATATTAATAAATAAATATAATTTAAATTTTTTTATACCTGTAAGCTAGTGTGATGTCCTGTATGGGCCAACAATGCTCTTAACCTATTTGTGGCACTCACTTTCTTGGTCCCATTTCCATACTAAATTTAAACAACTATTCAATTAGTTCTATATGATACCAATTATACCTTGTTTATTTAATATATCTAAGAATGTTGTAACATCATATGTTGTAAACCATCTATTTTTACTTAGTATTTCATGAAAACAATTAAATCAAAAAAATATAATAATTAATTTAAAAAAAAAACATACTAATTTTATTTTAAATTTGTATAATACTGCCATTTTTAACAAAACATTTTTTAGCATTTAAAAGAAATTAAAAAAAATATTTTCTATAAAATTATCTAAAATTTATGAAAACAATTAAATATAAATTTTTAAAATTACGTTTTCAAAGTTTTTTTTGCGTGCAGACAAACCCTGATAAATGATCAATGTGAAAAAATTAAAAGGTTTTATGGTGTACGTTTCCTCCAAATTAATTGTCTTTTTCATAGTAGTTTTAAGATAAAGTTGAATTTTCAAAGGTTTAAATTGATTTTCACCAGTTTAAAAAATCATAAAATCTTAAATTCTAAAATTTTGTGAAACATGGATAAAAGGTTTATAAATATTTGAGACAATAAAAAAATGCGTGTATGCAGAAAGAAGTGGCGCATTCCTCCTAATTAGGCACTTGGATAAGATTCTATGTAAACTTTTCCTCTACTAACTATGACACCCATGCTCTACTATTTGTGGGTATAGTTTAGTCAGAACCAGAACTCCATTACCTCAAAGAGCACCTCCCACACTCAGAGCACATTCCTCCACTAGAATTATTAGATACATCCTCTTCTTCCTTCAAAATTCCTTGCCTTCCACGCAGGGATTAGAATGAGATTTTAGTTGAAACTTCTTGTAAATAATTTCAACTTCAACCAAAAGTGATTTTCTCCCGAACGGTGCCACTCTTCTAGACAAGTTAAACTTTAATTATTTTTCTTTACTAAAGAATTTAGATCTGATAATGATTCAATAGCTTTCATTATAGTGCCACAATCAACATACAAGAAAATTCAGCACAAAGCCTCTTCAAAAAATTGATATACAACCAAATATTTCTCCTTTATATTTTCACATCGTCTTTATTCCATCAAGGGTATTAGGAATTTGAGGTTGCTTCTCAGATAGTGTTGACCAGGTTTATTTCTCCCCTAACAAGATGTTGTTACATAGATTTACTTCTCCTCCCAGGCTCACAAACCTTGAGCTTTCATTACCATGCAGAATTATAATAACACATGAATACTAATTTTTTTTTATTATAGATTACCAAGAGATAACATATTATATACGTCTACAAAAAGCACCTATATCAAGTGAGGTAGGTCAAACAAATAAGCTAACAAGAAGTGAAATAGAATTACCCATGAAACAACTAAACCAAATTATTTATAATAATATAAAAAATACACTAATATTAATAAATTAATTGTGCTTATACAATAATAATTCTAATATTTAAAATAGTGTCAAGAAAGAGACCATTAGAATTTTTATTTCACTTGCATTTAAAAAAAATGGAACATACATTACATCAATGTAAAAAATTCCTTATGGAATGGGTAGTCATTAGGAGAAGTCTATGTAAAACAACCACAAGGTTTTGTAGTATAGATTGAAGAAGACTAAATGTGTAATTAGAAATAAAATTTGTATTGCTTTATTTAATTCATGAAAGAAAGTAATAATAACCTTATTTTTAAATTGCATGTTGATTTTTATTTTATTTTTAATATGAGCAACATTTCTAAAATGAAAGATGAAATCAAAATTGATATGTTGAATGAATTTAAAATCCTAATTTAATGGATCATATAAGCTTTAGGATAAGCACACATCATGATATCAGTTAAAATAATTTGGAACCTAATTCACACATAATAGATAGTGTAATAATTATCCAATAATAATATATGCATTTGCTTGCACATTGAGAGAAAATTTTACTTTGTCATGATTTTTTATGAGGATTATTTATTCAACATTTCTTTTCAAATACTAATATGTTTCATTATATATATATATATATATATATATATATATATATATATATATATATATATATGTTTTTAAAATATTATATTTTGTATCTAATAAATTATGTTAAACAAATTAATTGTATTTTATAGTTAAAAATCATTAATATTGTCATATTATCAATAATTTTTTTTCAAAATATTTCTTATATCTAATAATATATCTTACAAAAATTGATTATAATTTAGGGATAAAAATCATAAATATGTCCATATTACACCTTATATTTAATAAAGTATCATAAAAAAATTGATTGTATTTTATGATTAAAAAACATAAATACATTGATCTTATTAGTAGTTTTTTTAAATTTATATTTTGTATCTAATAAAATATCATAAAGAAATTGATTGTATTTTGGAGATAAAAATCATAAATATGTTCATATTATCATTCATGTATGTATGTATCTACAATCCTTCATAGTTATTGGTAATTTTTTTAAAATTATACTTTATATCTAATAAAGTATCTTTAAAAAATTGATTATATTTTACGATTAAAAATCATCAATACATTCATATTGTCATCAAATTTAGGCCCTTCAAGAGATCCATGCAACTAAATACATAGCACTAAAAGATAAAGATAAAGCCAACTAAATATGACGATACTACAACAACAACAATATAAAAAAAAATCAAAATACTAAAACATAAAACAGATTATGATTTGTTTGAAGAACACAAAATCAGTTTACTTCTATCCAAAATCTTCATTACTTATTTTTCAAAACTATGCTTCATTTGTATCTTAGCATTAATCTTCTACTTTACAAGAGATCTGACATATGCCTATGAAGACTTAACTTTCATTATTTGAGTGATATGCTTTTATTTGTTTTAGAAAACAGAGAGTATTAGTTGGGCTATTTAATTGATCATATTATGTCTTGGTAAGATAAATCTTTTAAATGCAATGTTGTTTCCAATACTTTTCTTTCCTGAGACTCATTCACTCTTTGAAACTAAGATTGAAAAATGGTTAGAACTTAATTTGAGATTAGAATTGTTGTCTTTTGCTTTCTTTTCAATTTTCTGCTTTCTTCCGAACCGTGCTGGTTTTTTCCCCGCTTTTTCTGGCGATCCCTGAAAGTCCTCCTTTGCTAAAGTCTTCCTTTTTCTTTCCTTCGAGAGATGACTTATATTTATTTTGAAACTCATAGCAGGAAGCATATTTCCTACATTTATTTTGAAACCTATAATAAGAATTATATTTCCTATGCCGAGGATGCGAGTCGAAAATTCAACGAAGACCCATTGTTAATAAAAATAGCATGTTAATGGAAGGTAGCGAATTTAAGATTTGCGATCAATATTTTTGATGACCAGAAGTCTTCAACATCGACTTATTCACAAATCTTATCCCATACGGCATCTTCCCTGCTAATATCTTATTCCATAGAAAATGTACTGCATTTGATCTGCCTTGTGTTAATATCAAATGGGGTACTCTGTCCCAAATTAAAATATAAAAGATTTTTATGTGTTTGGTCCTAAATTCTAATATCAATTATTATTGAGAAAATATTAAAATTACAGTCATAATTTATTTTGAATAAAAGTGGCATAGTTAAAATATTTGAAATAAAAATTTACTACCCAAATATCTCCTCCTTATTGAAAATCGTTGTTTCTTTTAAACCCGATAAATGAAAGATTATGAAATATTTAGGACCATAAACATCATTATTGTTTGTTTCCGACAGATATAATCTCCAAGTTCGTCTTAAACAAATGGAAAGACCTAATATAATTATTTTGTCCGAATTTTATAATTAGAAAATAAACATTACCCTTTTGTATCAATTTTAATGAAAAGCCTCACGATCATGTCATCTAGCATTGTGTAAGCCAATTTTTGGAAATATAATTGTGTCATTATACATATTTAATATTTGTAATTATTTTTAATATATTTTTTAATAATTATTATTTTTAGTTTATTTGATGGATTAAAGAATTTATTAAATGTTAAGAAATCATTTACTATAAAATAACAGATAAATAATCAAAGTACAAAATATTTAACATGTAAGAGACAAATCACATGATTTATGAGGTAAATTCTTAGTAAATTAAGGAAACATCTATGATATAAGATATCATGTTTTATTAATTCTAAGATAAATATATTACATAAGAGTTTATTATGTAGATTACATGTGAACTTTACAAAGATAAATAAGTTTGATTGGCAAAGCACCATTAAGATTTCTCCTCTTAAAAGTGGAGTAGAAAAATGCCATTAGGATTTTTTATTTATTTTTTCTTTTTCTGAAAATAGAATACAAGAGAGTTTATCTTCATAGAAATAGGAGTTTGACTTCTTCATTTTTTGTCCCTTGTGACAATAGTGGGGGCCTTTGCCCACCCCATCGAGGAATGGGCTATAAACCACGCTGTAAGAGGATCCAAAATTTAACTTGGTTGTCACATATTTAACATAAAAGAAACTAGAAATAATATATAAATAAATGTATGGGGATCATTTGGTAGATATAAGAAGTAGAAAAAGGAAGTCAAGAGAGAACAAGAAAAATAAGAGCACAATATTAGATGACTTATTTGTGTGCAACAATATATATTATAAAAGAAGTTTTTATCATGTTCATTATCTGAGTATGTATGTTTGTGTGTGATTTTTTTTTTAAAAGTGGTATTATAGCATACCTTCATAGTATTATTAGAGTTACATTAATTAGGCAACATATCAAGCTAGTTGAAGTATGATGAGCAAGTATAGTAATAGTATTATTCAAAATAATATTTACTGATTTGATGGAAACAATTATCAAACAATTATGAATATTGGTACATCCACATGAAAACATTTTTTAGTTCTCAAGAATTATGGGAGCTTATGGAGAATAGTTCTATAGAACTAGTAAATCAGGGAGCTGAAAATGCCTAAACATAAACAAAAATATTCTTAAGGAGAAGAATAAGAAGGATGCCAAGGCATTATTTTTCATCCAATGTACACTAGATATGTCAATTTTACCAATGATTGTAACCAAAAAAAATTCCAAGAAAATGTGGGATAATTTAAAAAACTCATATCTAGGAAACATCAAAATCTAAATGTTAAGATTATAGATGCTTATAAGATATTTTTAAAAATTTCAAATAAAATATTGAAAGTTTATTATTTTTTTACTCATGTAATGAATAATATTAATCAAATGAATTTAATAATTCTTTTTGAATAAATCTTACCCTATTATTGTATTTATTTAAGAGTTAATATATTTTTCAGAAGTTTTGTTGATGAACTTATGGGGCCTTTAAAAGTTCATGAGCAAACACTGAACAAGATAGCCTTTTCTCCTCAAGAATATTCATTAAAATCACATGTTTTGGTTAGTAGTAACAATGGCAGAAGAGCAAGATGTGGAAGAAATAAAAGTGCAAGAGGAAGAGGAAGTGGCAAAAAATTTCTTAAAGAAGTGATAATAAATTCAATTTTTTTAAAAAGTAAAGAGGCAAAGGAAACAAATATAACCATAATAATACATATAGAGGTCAAAATAATTACTAATATAATCTCTAGTTTTATTACTGCAAGAAGAACTTTGTTCATTATGAAAATTAGTGTAGAAAGAAACAATGTGATATTAATAAGAGAAGTACAATTTAAAAAAATAAAAATAAAGTTGAGAGTAAAAATAATAGCTCAATGTTTATTTCTTATAGTATCATTTAAGAAAGTAAAAAAGATGTGTGGTTTCTAGATAGTGGTTATATTAATCACAAAGGGGTTTTGAGTAGAAATATTCATTACTTATTCATACCACATTTGCATTTACAAGCCAATACATGCCTACATTACAATAGTTAAAACATTGCTATAATGCATAAGGATTTCATTTATAGGTTCAATTAGTGCTCCACAAAGTTACATCAAGGAGATTTCACAAGAGTTGTTTTTACAAAAGCTTCTAAAAGGTGGGTAAGCCAACATTTAATCCACAAGATGACCGTTATTCATAAAATCTATATATCGATATAATTATTAGCAGTTTTTTTTTAAATTTTATCTTGTATTTAATTTAGTATCTTAAAAAAAATGATTATATTTTATTATTAGAAATCATAAATACATTTGTATTATCATCAAATTTAGTTTCTTTCAGAGAGATAAGACAACTCAATACATAACACCAAAAGCTAAAGGCTAAGCAAACTAAATATAACTATACAACATAATAAAAAATATATACACCAAAACACAAAGGCAAAAACCATATTATTGTTTGTGTGAAGAACGCAAAGTGGGTTTACTTTTACCCAAAGCCTCCATCACAAATTTATCGAAACCATGTTTCATTTGTTTCTTAGCATTGACCTTCTTTTGTACAAGAGATCACGGATGCCTATAGAGACTCAACTTTCATTATTTGCATCATATGCTATTGTTTCTTTTGGAAAACAAAAGGTCTTAGTTGGGGCATTTAATTGATCATATTGTGTTTGGGTAAAATAATCTTTTAGATGCTCTGTTGTTTCTAATACTTTTGTTTCCGGAGAATCATTCACTCTTTAACCAAAATTAAACGGGTTAGAACTTAATTTGAGACTAGAGTTGTTGTCCGTGGTTTTCTCTTGAACTTTCTCCTTTTTAAACCATGCTCTGGAGGGGGCAGGTTCTTTCCTTTTCTACCGATCCCTTAAAAGTCCTCCTTTGCTAATGTTGACTGTGGAGGTTTTCTGCCACCAGTAAAGGCGGAGGCTGCGAGTCGGAAATTCAACAAAGACTTATTGTTAATCAAAATAGCATCTGCATGGAAGGTAGCGAATTTACGATTTGAGGTCAATAATTTTCATGACCACAAATCTTCAACACTGACTCGTTCACAGATCTTATCCCATACGGCATCTTCCTGGTAAAATCTTATTCCATAGAAAATATACGTAGACCGGTTTCACATTCATTTACACAATCTGGTCTTTTACGGCAGGGGTGGGTTACATGATGATTATAAGAAGCAGCCTTGCCATGTATTGCTATACCATTATTTCTTTGTATTGCATTGAAAGTCCAGCATGAAGAAGTATGTGGTTGTGCTAATTTTGTTTTTGGCAATGCTGCTGGCTGAAATAATTCAGGCTCAAGAATTTTATATAGCGCCAGCTCCGGACTTGTATACGGAGTATGCTCGATTTGCAAGATCAAGGCTAAGGGTCCGCCGTCAAGATGGAATGTAACTGGGAATTGTTAATTTCTTGGCAGTAAATGGCAAATTATGATAATAAGTATTATATTTGGTTAGAAGTATTTTATTTACTTTCCAATAATACAATGAATTTTAAGATTGTCTATGCTTGATAATAAAACTACGGTGCAAGATTTGATATCATCATAGGGCTTGCAAATGTCTCTGATTGATAGTATACTGTTGTGCATACAAAACTAACGATTGTCACTGTAACATAAACTGATTAAAAAAGAGACACTGAAGAAATTTTATCCCCATTTATTATTTGCATATTTGAATCCTGATGTTCCTCAATTAATGATATTCAAATAAATTCTTATGCAGTTCTTGAATTTGATCTACCAATGTGATTGATCCCAAATTACAATATCAATTATTATTGTCAGAAAGTTTTCAATTACAATTATAATTACTTTTGAATGATGGTGGGGCGTAAGTGATACATTTAACTGAAATTGAATGGGAAGTTGGAATGACATCACTATGTATTTCCGTATTTATCGAGCATAAAAATTTACCACCCAAGTATCACCTGCTTATTGAAAATTGTTGTTTATTGGAAATATTTAGGATCATAAATCATTTGCGTTCAGTTAAATCACATAGATCCATTATTGTTCCTATGTCCAACAGATATAATCTCCAAGTTCGCCTTAATACAATAAGATGGAAAGGCCCAGCATAATTATTTTGTCCGAGTTTTATAACTAGAAAATGCACAACATTACCCTTTGGTATCATTTTTATTGAAAAGCCTCATGATCATGTCACCTAGCAAAGTGTAAGTCAGTTCTTGGCAATATGACTGATATTATATACATTTCATATTTGTAACTCTTTTTTAATATTCGTTGTCTTTTAATAATTAAATTTGTTAGTTTATTTGATTTATTAGGGAACCTTTTAAAAGAAGTTAGAAGTAATCTATAAATAAATGTATGGAGATTATTTGGTAAAAATAAGAATTAGAAAAAGGAAGTCAAGAGAGAACAAGAAAGACGAGAAGACAATTTTAGAAGAATATTTGTATGTAGCGATAAATATTTTAATAGAAGTTTTTATCATATTCATTATCTTAGTATGTGTGTTTGTGTGATTTGCTTACAAATACGTATGCAGATATTTTCTTTAAAATTGTATTATAACATACCTTTAGAATATTATTAGAGCTACATTATTTAGTCAAGTTATCAAGATAGTTGATGTATGGTAACTAAATGCATCAATAGTCTCATTCAAAATCAGATTTCTTAGTCTGATTGAAAGAATTATGAGTATTGGATCATCTAAATGAACACATTTTTTAGCTATCAATAGTTATGGGAGCTTGTGGAGAATAGTTTTGCAGAACTAGTCAGTTAGAGAGCTGAAAATGACTAATCACAAGCAATTAAATATCTTAAGGACAAGAATAAGAAGGATGTTGAGGCACTATTTTTCATCCAACGTGCAATGAATGTGTCAATTTTCCCAATAATTGCAACAACAACAAGGTCAGAGAAAACCTGGAATAATCTACAAAACACATATCAACAAACCACCAAAGTCAAACTAGTAATATTATAGATGCTTATAAGATATTTTGAAAATATTCAAATAAAATATTCAGAGTTGCTAAATCACTTTGTAACTCCGATAAAGAGTAAATTTAATCCAGTGGCATGTCATGGAGGCACATTATAAGATCATAAGGTAGTTGAAATTATTTTAATGAGTCTTTCATGTAGATTTGACTGTAATGTTGTAGTTATTGAAGAATTGAGATATTTTTAAACATTTTTTATTTATAAACTAATAGGGTCTTTAAAAAGTTATGAACAAAGGCTGAACAAGATAGATAGTTCTCCAATAGCACGTCCATTCAAATCACAAGTGTTGGTTAGTATAAATAAAGGCACAAGAGGAATAGGTGGAAAATACATAAGTGGAAAATACATAGGTGGAAAATACATAAATAATTAAGAACAAATGCTGATTTATTTGAAAGCATAAGAGGCAAAGGCAACAACTACAACTAGAATAATATATTTAGAGGTCAAACATATGAAACATATAATGTTTATTATGAATACTATGAGAAGCTTGGTCATAATATAAACGAGTGTAGAAATACCTAGTTTTATATTAGTAGAAAAAGTAAAAAATAATCAAGAGTAGATTAGGTTGAGATTGAAAATAGTAAAAAAAAAAGGAGTGCTTTCTAGATAGTATTTGTAATAATCAGATGAGTGGAAACAAACATACGATTGAAAACATAGACGAATCTAAGAAAATAGAAGTAAATGTGGGGAATGATAAAGCACAATTGTCCTAGGTAAAGACATGCTAAACATTAAAACCAAGTAGGGAGAGAAGAACATCATATTTGTGTATTATATTATTGGTCTTAACCATAATCTAATCACCATTGGGAAGTTAATACATAAAGAAAATAGAATCTAATTTCATAATGATAATATTTGATTATTGGTCAAAATGTTAGTAATAAGCTCATTTAACAAGTTCCATTATAAAAGAATAAGAGGTTTCCACTGAGAATACAAAATGAGTTATATTTTTGTTTTATATTTATCTAGAAGATGAGTCACATCTATGGCATCTTATATTTGACCACTTGAGTTTTATTGATTTAAATTTATTGCATTGAAATAATATGGTAAAAGGTTTACCCTTGATAGAGCTTCCATAAAAAGTTTGTGAAGGGTGTATTCTTGGAAAATAGTATATAAAATCATTGCTAAATAATAAAAAGTAAGAGCTCTGCTTGAATTTTTTATTTTCTTTGATCTTTGGGTGTATATGTAGACACCATCTCTTGGATATCACATCCTCTATATGATCTTAACACTTTTATGTAATGTCCACTTTTATTTTCAAACAATACTTTGAACTCTTTAAATATACCAAATATTTCTTACTTGTGTTTCAAAGAATACACCTAAGTTTTCATTTGTGTGTGTGTGTGTGTGTGTGTGTGTGTGTGTGTGTGAAAAACTAGGTGTATTCCTTGAAACACAAATAAAAAATATTTGGTATCTTTAAAGAGTTCAAATAATTGGTTGAAAATAAAATTAGACATTACATAAAAGTGTTAAGATCATATAGAAGGGGTTAATATATATCTAATTAATTTTTAAATTATATTAAGGAAAGTGGAATCACTAAATAGTTCACCACAATGTATACACCACAATAAAATGGTGTATTAAAAAGAAAAAAAAATGAACTATAAAGGAAATAGCAAAAATAATTTTGAAAGATAAAATTTTACTAAATGATCATTTGGCAAAAGTACTCACTTTCTTTGTATATATTCTAGATAGATGTCCTAATAAAACATTTATGGTATAATTACTCAAGAGGCTTAGAGTAACAAAAAACTATTTTTCTCTTTTAAGGGTTTTTGGCTGTGCCACATATGCTCATGTACCAAATGAAAGGAGAAAGAAATTAGATGACAAATAATAAAGTATATTTTTTGTGGGATATAATAAGGACTCATGATTATATAAGCCACATAATCCAATCAAGAAGAAAGCAATTATTAGTAGAGATGTTTATTTTTATGAAGAATAAGCATTAAATGGAAATTATGAATAAAATAAATTATTGTAATAGTCTATCTTAATACAATCTACATAGTGTAAGCTAATTATTGGAAATATAACTATGATATTATATACTTTTAATATTGATTAGATTTTAATAATTAAAGTTGTTACCTTATTTGTTGTATTACAAAACCTTTTATAGGAATGTGTAAGTAATCTATAAATAAATGTATCAGGATTATTTGGTAGATATAGAAAAGTAGATAAAAGAAGTATGTAGAGAAATAACAAGAAAGGGAAAAAGACAATGTGAAAATAAATATTTGTATGTCGCAACATATATTTTAATATAAGTTCTTATCACGTTTTGTGTGTGTGTGTGTGTGTGTGTGTGTGTGTGTGTGTGTGTGTGTGTGTGTGTGTGTGTGTGTGTGTGTGTGTGTGTGTGTGTGTGTGTGTGTGTGTGTGTGTGTGTGTGTGTGTGTGTGTGCGTGCGTGCGTGCGTGCGTGCGTGCGTGCGTGCGTGCGTGTGTGCATGTGTGTGTGTGTGTGTTTGTGTGTGTGTGTGTGTGTGTGTGATTTTCAAAAAAATAGATATATGTGAACATTTTATGTAAATTGGTATTATATCTTACCTTCAAACTAATAATAGAGCTAGATTATTTAGTCAAGTTATGAAAAGGTAGTTAAAGTATTGTGAGCATGAGTAGCATTAGTCCTATTTAAAATTAGATTTCTCAATTTGATGGAAATAGTTGAGTATTAGAGCATCCATATTAAGACCTTTTTTTCAATTCTCAAGACTTATTGGAGCTTGTGGAGAATATTTTTGTAGAACCAATTAATCAAGTGGCTCAAAATTCCTAAACACGAGCAAAGACAATATTCTTAAGGAAAATAATAAAAAGGATGCCAAGGGACTATTTTTCATCCAAAATACAAAGGATGTGTAAATTTACCAATTATTTCAACAACCATAATGTCAAATAATGCATGCAATAATTTATATAAAAAAAATATCAACAAACCATGGAAATAGAACCAATAAGATTATACATGCTCATAAGAGATTTTCAAAATTTACAAATGAAAAATTTAGAGTTGGTAAAGTATTATTTTAATCATGTAATGAGGATAGTTTATTTATTTTAACCTTTTAGAAATTAATGAATGTAAATCCTATGTTGTTAAAGTGTTAAGTATAGTAAATCAAGGTAAAAATATGTAATAAATATAGCCACTAATTTTGTAGAGAATTGAGCAAATTTGACATTTCTAAACATAATAATAAATAATTGAAATAAGATCTTATCTAGAAAATGATTGAGACGAATGATTCAGAAGCTAAAACCTGAGGCAAAAACTAGTTTAAGTGCCATAAAAAGGTTTAAGGTGTCAAAAACCCTTTTGGACAGTAGCACCATAATTGGATAGTAACACCATGTGTCACTAGTGTTCCTATTTCAGTGGTAGTTTCCTCTATGTAGGACTATTTTAAACTTTTTGGTGTACCTGTGTTTAGTTCTATTGAACCTATTCTTATGTACATGAATTTTAAAATCTTGTAAATGCCTATTTTCACTGATTTAATGAACAAACCCTAATCTTATATGTTGTTAGGAAATCTAGTTGATATAAGTAAAAAGGTGTGTTTTAGTTGGGTAAAATAAACATTATCAACACCATATTGTGATGAGAGTTCTGTACAGACCAATACTCTGAATAGGAATCAAGCACCATTTAGTTCTCCCCACCTAGTGTTGGTGAAAGTGAAAATAAATCTAGTATGATGGTTAAATTAAGTGATTTAAATTTTCTTGAGACTAGTAATATGAGTAATATAAGCTTAGGAATTTTGTAGATAGTACTATGTAGAAATAGGGTAAAACAGGGATTGATAACATTAACTGTGCATAACTTGTTCTATGTTTGTATGTGCAATATAAATTTGATTTCCATCTTGTGGTTAGTTGGATAAAAGTCATGTATATATAATGTTTTGGTGCTTCTGTGTGTGCTAAAAGAGTTATAGGATGATCCTAGGAGCTCTAAGATTTGAAAAGATACATGTTTATGAAAAATGAGGGAAATGACTATTTAGTATTGTCATTGTTATCAAATGTGCATCTTGTGAAGATTGTTGTCTAAAGTGATTTAGGATAGTTGGCTTTGTGTGATGTGATAAGGTGCATGGAAGAGTGTTGTGTTATCATGAGAGAAAGAGAAAAAGAGAATTTGAAGATAACTAATGTCTTATGTCTACATGATTTATATCATTATTAATGTCAACATGAAATGTACATGTCATTGATGTCAACATAGGAATCATAGTCATGACATAGTGCATAGGAAACATAGTCATGACATGAAGAGTGCATAAGAAGCATAGTCATGACATGAAGAGTTATGTGCAAGGTGAAATGACTGAACACAAGCACATTAAGGTTTTATGGCATTGTTTGATCATGCGAGTAAGGTATATAAGAATTCATGAGAGCTTCAAGGTGAGCCTAATGGGTTATGACCTTTAGTCTAAATCTATACCCAGACCACTCCTAGACCTTGCTTGGCCTAATGAGGTATGAATATCAGATTTCAAGGAATGTATGCACATGAGATCATAGATAGAGGTGAGATAAGTTATTTTAGGTAGTATCACAAAGTTTGAGGTCATGATTTGAAGGAAAAGTGTAGGAGTCATTATTTTAGGCCTTCTCAAGCTCAAATAATGAAGTACTCAAACTTAAGAATCACTTTTAGGCATTTTTTGGCATGTGTAACCTATGCATGGGAGTCTAATATGTTTAGGAGAGATAGGTAAGGGTCCTAGATAATATCTCTATGCATTAGTTTTAGATTCATGTGGAAATCATTTATGAATAATAGTTGATACCAAAATGTGTGTTAAACCTCCCTAAAACCCTAATAACAACCTGATGTGAAATATTTTATTCAAATTAGCTCAAGATGGATTCAAATACTAGATAAGCTATTTTATCAGGTAGTCAACTCTCCTAGGTACCTCCAAGTGGTGGTGGTTAGTCAAATTAGGGAGAAAATGTATAGGTATAAACTTATTTGTCAAGAAATTATTATATCTCTCAAAAGTTAAATTTGTTATGAAAATTAAATGGATGATAAAAGAATATAGAGACTAATTTTATATGTACATGATGTTTCATAGATAGGTTATATCTTTCAATTGATCTAAATTAGTTATCCAAGTAAGCCAATCATAGACAAACCTGATGATGTAAATAATGTAAAACCTAGGTAGAAAAGAAGAGATATATTTTAGGGTCTATGCATGATATGTTGATGCAATAAAAGTGCATGAAGAAGATTTTTATAACATTTAATTCATGATCATGCTTTGGATAATATTTTGAAGTTAGTGTATGTGGTGAAAATGTTGCTTATAAAATGGTTTGTCTAGTTCAGATAGGACTGTGAAACATAAGGTTAATAAATTAGTCTGTAAGACCAATATTTACCATTAAACCATATGAATAATTATATTTTAAAGATATCATAGAACCATTTATTCATGATAAGTGTTTACATAGGCATTGGAGGTCTAATTCTTCATGACTAATTTTTGAGGTCATTTGGCAATTTTGAGTAAGCGAGTTGTAGAGATGTTATTGAGCTATTATTTCCTAAGTGAAAATGGTCCAAGGATTGTTTGATGACTCTGAGGTTATAGATAATTTATATTCATGTTTAATTTATCATGGTTGAGTACCTTAAGTGGGTTTAAGCTTCATTATTTAAAAATAAAATTTTGAGGTACATGGGTCTAATAAGGCAGTTTTTCCTAAAGGAGCTCTCATGGTATGAATAAAGGATGTGGGTCTAATAAATCATGGAAGAAATTAGAAGTGTTAATTTAATAAGTGGTTGAATGGATTTTTGATTGGTGTATAAGAAAATATGGTCCCAAGAAGATCATGTTTTAATGTTAAGAGTGCAAACCTAATGTAATTAGGTCTCCATGAGACCTAAAAGAGGAGTAAGGCCTAATTGAGTTATGGCAGACCAAAATAGGTTAAAATTTTGATTTAACCATGTTCATTAAATGTCCTAAGACCTATTATGTGTCTGAAATAAGAGGTTAAAGGTGTGTGGCTGACCAAGTGGTGTGTGACCATGAGACTAATATATATACAAGGTAATTTAGGCCTATTTAAAGCTTGTGAGAAATAAGTGAATAAATGAATCATGGTTGGGAATAAAGAGGCCTTAAAATGAGTTTTAGACCATACCAAAAGAGTAGAGGTGTGAAGATGATCAAAATTTTGAGGTGGCTGATTTGGTGCTGAGGAGGTGAGGACATGATCAAAAGTTATGAACAAAGGCTGAACAAGATAGATAGTTCTCCAATAGCACGTCCATTCAAATCACAAGTGTTGGTTAGTATAAATAAAGGCACAAGAGGAATAGGTGGAAAATACATAAGTGGAAAATACATAGGTGGAAAATACATAAATAATTAAGAACAAATGCTGATTTATTTGAAAGCATAAGAGGCAAAGGCAACAACTACAACTAGAATAATATATTTAGAGGTCAAACATATGAAACATAACTTTTATAACTTTTAATTCATGATCATGAATTGGATAATATTTTCAGGTTAGTGTATGTGGTGAAAATGTTGCTTATAAAATGGTTTGTCTAGTTCAGATAGGACTGTGAAACATAAGGTTAATAAATTGGTCTGTAAGACCAATATTTACCATTAAACCATATGAATAATTATATTTTAAAGATATCATAGAACCATTTATATGCATAAATATTCATGATAAGTGTTTACATAGGCATTCAATGTCTAATTCTTCATGACTAATTTTTGAGGTCATTTGGCAATTTTGAGTAAGCGAGTTATAGAGATGTTATTGAGCTATTATTTCTTAAGTGAAAATGGTCCATGTATTTTTTGATGACTCTGAGGTTATAGATAATTTATATTCATGTTTAATTTATCATGGTTGAGTACCTTAAGTGGGTTTAAGCTTCATTATTTAAAAACAAAATTTTGAGGTACATGGGTCTAATAAGGCAATTTTTCCTAAAGGAGCTCTCATGGTATGAATAAAGGATGTGGGTCTAATAAATCATGGAAGAGATTAGAAGTGTTAATTTAATAAGTGGTTGAATGGATTTTTGATTTGATGGAAACAATTATCAAACAATTATGAATATTGGTACATCCACATGAAAATTGGTACAAAGTCTGATGGTTTCTCATTATCACGTAACAAGGGCTATGTATATAGACTGAAAAAGGTTCTTTATGGTCTAAATAAATCTCCTAGAGATTGGTATGCTATATTAGACAAATAACTATTGGACCAAGTATTCAGGAGAGGATTTTAGATACTAATATGTACATAAAGATAGAAAATGATCATCAATTAGTAGTGTTTGACTTTGTGGATGACATCATATTTTGTGGAAATAATGAGAGTATGACTAAGGAATTTGAAGATGTGATAAAGGAGTTTGATATGTCCATGCTGGGATAACTATCATTCTTCCTTGTGTTACAAATAATTTAATCAAAAAAAGGTATATTCATAAGAGAGATGTAGAATAAATTTGAGATGGAAGATTGCAAGGAAGTTAGAACACCTATGATCATAAGGTACAATTTAATCAAGGAATATTAATATCTAAAGGTCAATCTAATATAATATAATTTAATGATTTGAACTTTGCTATACACTATTTCCTCTAGATGTGATATCATGCAAGAAGTAGGTCTTGTGGGAAGATTTCAATCAAACCCAAAATAAAACTATTTATAAGCAGTCAAAAGTATACTCAGGTATATCGAAGGGACTGTTGAATTTTGGTTATGGTATCTAAGGAGCAAGGAGTTTAAATTAACAGCCTATATAGATGCAGACTGGGCAGGGAGTCTAGATGATAGGAAGAGCACTAGTGGAAGAGATTTCATCTTAGGAGAGTGCTTATTATCATGGATAAGCAAGAAGAAGCCATTAGTGGCATTATCTACTTGTGAGCTAAGTACATTGCATCAGATTCATATTTCACTCAAGTCTTATAGATGAGGTAGAACTTAAAGGACTAGAAAGTGGAGTATGATAGTCCTAGTCCTATCTTTTATGACAATACAAGTTACATAAGTGTATCAAATAATATATTCATGCACTCAAGAACTAAGCACATTATCATAAAGTATCATTTCCTAAGAGAGCAGGTATGTGAACAAAATATTAAACTTGAATATGTCTATATAAAGGATCAAATTATAGACATTATAACCAAGCCACTTCTAAAGGCAACATTTGAGCATCTAAGACAGAAATTGGGAGTAATTTTTTCCCATACTAACCATGAATAAAGTCAAAGGTAATGACATATAATCAAGGTGGTTCATTAGCTCTAAGAATGGGCGGTTAATTCCAAAAACTATCATGTAGTCATGATAGGCGTATAGGAAAATTGAGAGGTAAGAAAAAATCTAATTATGATTCTAACTGTGTGATCTAATAACAAGGTTTTTATATAAATGTTGAGAATGGTTTATGAATCCTAAAGACTCATATGATGAGCACAAGTTATGAGGACAAAGGGAGAGTCCTAAAATATTTAGTAAGAAGGTATATGTCAGATAAGAAAATATGTGGTGGCCTAGCGAGTGATCAAGGGTTTGATCTAAAACACTATGTTAGTAATGTCAAGGATAAGGTGATTGAGTATACATGAAGATAAGGGGAGCACGTTTGTATGATGATTCATAGACTCATAATCTTGTATGTGGATTTTTTTATTTCAATAGGTGTGATCTAATAAGTTATAGGTATCTCTTTGTCATTAATGTCAAAGGGGGAGAATGCTCAGAATGGGGGAGGACTATGTAGATAAGTTTCTAAGAGTGGTTTTAATGAATGACAAATGGGGAGATTTTTGAGTATCATCATTGATGTCAAAGGTGCATCTTGTGAATATTGATGTCAAAGGTGATTAATGTTAGTTTGTAGTGTGTGATGTGATAAGGTGAATTGAAGAGTGTTATGTTATCGTTAGAGAAAGAGAAAGAGAGAATTTTAAGACAACTAATATCTTATATCTACATGATTGATATCATTTTTGATGTTAGCATGGAAGGTACAAGTTTTTGATGTCAAGTACATAGGAAACACAATCATGACATGAAGATTTACATGTATGCTAAAATGAATGAACAAATGCATATGAAGAATGTATGACATTGTTTTATCATGTGATTAAGGTATAAAAGCATTCATGATAGTTTTAGGGTGAGCCTATAAGGGTATGACCTTTAGTCTAAGTCTACACCTAGACCACTCCTAGACCCTGTTTGGCCTATTGAGGTATGAAGATAATATTTTAAGAAAATTATGAACATGGGATCATGGACATAGGTGATATATGTTTTTTACGTATGATCATAAGTTTTGAGGTCAACATTTGAAAGAAAAGTGCATAAATAATTATTTTAGGCCTTCACGAGCTAACCTAATGAGGTATTCAAACTTTAGAATCACTTTTAGGCATTTTTTGGCATGTGTAACATTTGTATGGGAGTATTATATGTCCTAGATAAGATATTAAAGTGTGAATTTGGATTTAACTGGCATGATTTTATGAACAATCGTTAATACCAAAACATGTTTTAAGCCTCCCTAAAAACCTAATAAAGACCCAATGTGAATATTTTGCTTAAATAAAATTGATATGGATTTAAATCCATAAATAATATATTTAAGCATGTATTAAAATCTCTCAGTTACCTCTATGTGGTGGTGGTTAGTCATATGAGAAAGAAAATATATAGGTACATGCTTATTTGTTAAGAAATTACTTTATCTCTCAAAAGTTGAATTAGTCAAAAAAAGTAAATGGAAAAAAGAATAAGTTAGAGAATAATTTTACATGTCCATTATGTTTTATATATAGTTTATAAACATTAATTTATCTGAATTGGTCATCCATGCAAGCCAGCCACAAACAAACCTAATGTTGTAACTAACGTAAAACCCAGGCAAAGATAAAGAGATAGATTTGAGGGTCTACACATGATAGATTAATGAAATAAAAGTGAATGAATAATATATTTATAAATTTTAAGTCATGATCATTCTTTTTATAATCTTTATATGTTAATGTATGTAGTTCAAATGTTTGTCACAAAATGGCTTTCTAGTTCAGATAGGACTGTGAGATATAAGGTCAAAACATTAGTCTATAAGACCAATATTTACCATTAGAAAATATGAAATTTATATTTGAAGATGCTCTATATATCTCATATAACTATTTTTATGTATCAAGAGTTGTGACAAGTGTATATAAAGGAATTGGAGGTATAATTCTTCATGAATAGTTTTTGAGGTGATTTGGTAGTTCTGAGTAAGTGAGTTGCAAAGATGTTCTTGATCCCTTATTTACTAAGTGAAGGTGTTAAAGGATTTTTTTAATGAATCTGAGGTCATGGAGAATATGTATTAATTTTTCATTTTTCATGGTTGAGTATCTTAATGCTATTTAAGTTTAATTATTGAATGAAAGATTTTTTAGGTACATAGGACTAATAGGGTAGTTTGTCATAAAGGAATTTTCATGGTATAAACAAAGAATGGATGTCTAATCAAGCATGGATAAGGTCATAAGATTTAATTACATAATTATTTGAAGGGAAATTTTATTTTTTGAGAAGTATATCCAGGCCAAAGAAGATCAAGGTTTAGTGTTAAAAGGGCAGATCTAATGCAATTATGTCTTAATGAGATGTAAAGGAGGAGTAAGGACCAATTGAGTTGTGGAAGAAAAATAGGGGTTTAAATTATGATTAAACCATGTTCATAATATTTCATAAGACCTATTATGTAGCTAACCTAAGATGTTTAAGGTGTATGTCTGACCAAGTGGTGTGTGACCATGAGACTAGTATATATACAAGGCAGTTTAGGCATATTTAAAGTGTGTGAAAAATAAATGAATAAATGATGCATGGTTGAGAAAAATGAGGTATTGAAATGAGTTTTAGGCCATAACATAAGTGCATAGGTGTTAATATAATCAAAATAATGAGGTGGCTAAGATGGTGCTAAGTCACTTAGGGAGTTGGTGCTTCCTTACAAGTAGATGCTTGCTAAAGTCTAGTTAAGTGGGTACTTGACTTTATTGGGGTTAGTGCTCCAGGTTGAGTTGGTTATCAACTAGATTTGATATTTTGTTTCATAATACAATAGTTCATTTGTAGATATCATGGTGAGTTTCTTCCCCTTGAGGGTTTCATACTCATATATGTGTTATCTTATTTCAAGCTCATGTGAATGGTTCTTTATGCATTACTAGATCACTATGTTGCTTTCATGGTTCATGAATGTTAAAGTATAATTGAAAGAAATATTTTAAAACAATGATTCACCCCCATCAGTATTATGCTTCTGATAAGGATATTAGTTCCAAAATTAGGACACTAATGCCATTTAACACTACTATCCTTATTATAGTACTAACATCTAGGTGGTAGAACCTAAGGCATGATAGGCCAAGATATAAGAATGAGGGTCTAAGAATACTTAAGGGATGACTAAAGATGCATTTGGCCCTCAAAAATTCCATATAAGTATGAAAATAGGTTGTAGGATAGGTCTAGGGATAATCCAAGGGATAGATGGTCTCAAATAACGCTCTTATCACTTAATTATTTTTTTAGGTGATCACATTCCTCCTCCCCCTTTATTTAAAAAATGTACAAAAGTGAAATGACTAGGATAAATAAAAACTAAGTGTACCTTGACTTACCTAAGAGATGAATTAGATGAGTTTAGATTTGGGTATGTGAATTATGCTCCATTGTGTGTCCTACACATGAAAAGTGTATAAATCAATCCTTACTTAAGAGATATCAAAAGAAAAGACAAATTTGTGTAGAGAAGTAAAAGTGGGTAAAAACTAGATAAAAATGAATAAAGTGATAATAGAGGGTAAAATAATGAATACACCTCACTTGGTATATGAGATAGTGTATAAACTAGGTGACAACATGTGTGTGCATGTAGATAATGATCAATTAGTGTATAGGTTGGATTGAGCTAGTTGCTTGATCAATTCTCATGTGTGGGTGGATTAATAACTCAATTAGATTTTGAATCCATCATTTCCCACCCCTATTTGGTGCATTATGAACTATGAATAACTTTGATTAGACTTATGATGTGTCCAACCCTCTCATGTAGGTGCCTCAAGAACTCAAGTAGACTATGAATCCATCATTGCCCACCCATGTATAATATATGCATATAAAACCAAAAATACATGATGTAACTAAAAATTTCTAACTAGAGATGTCTAATTGGAGATGTCATCTCTCTGGCCACTCAGATATATTAGGTAGCGTATGGGCCACTCAAGAATGCCAACCAATGTAGATAAAGTAAGGTATGAAACTGGTGTGCAACCTATAATATGATGTGTGATGTATATAATGCAAATAATGACGTGGAATTTATCATTACATCTGATCAATCAATGTATAATTTAGCATACACAAATAATGTATCATGCACATGCCCCTATTTTTGATATATGAACATATGGGTTCTAGACTAAGTTGTAATAATCTATATCTAAGTATCTAAATTTTAAATGGGAATGTCCATCTGTATCATGTGGATGGCCATCAACATCATGTGGATGGCCATTAACATCATGAGGATTGTTGTTTTCATCATGTGGATGCCTATTTGTATCTTATGGATGACCATCTACATCATGTGGATGGTAGTCTGAATCATGTGGATGGCTATCTACATGATGTAAAATATCCAAAAAGGACATTGATAAACCAAAAATTCATAATATTTATATTTAGTAAAGTTTTTTATTCATAAAATCTTGATTTGATCATTTGATTCACTTGCATAATTAATCACCTTTCAAACTGATTCACCACCATTGTGAATCCAATTTACCTGAGAACCTTCAAGGATTTTTTATATAAGCCACTAAAATTAACCTTAGAGAAAAGGTACAAGATAATGATCCAATGACAAGTGTGTATTCAAACAGATTGATCAAATGGTGAGTGTTGATCATTAAAGCCCTAGTTGATCTGTAGAGATCGATAGAATGCATTGAGTTAACATTTCAAGATTGCATTAGATTCAAGGTCAAAGTGACTAAGGTTTAACTTATAGAATTGGTGGACTATGTGTTAAATATCAAACAAGACTTATGGTGCATATTCGATCAAAGATGAGAGGACACAAGATGTGAGCATTGTGTTTGAAGGTTAACTATGATCATTTGTATTTAAATATTTGAATTTGTAAAGGAAAAACTAGTGTTTGGTTTATGGGGTATAAATTTCAATCCAAGATGAATTTTCTTTTGCAATAGAAATTGATTGGAAGATCTGAAAGTGTGTATAGTCAAAGATATTAATGTTTAAAGTTGTCTATCTGTTCATGCTTCTATTAATACTATTTCGATATCTCATAATGAATTAGCTATTGGAGCATGGTGTATAATCCATGAGGATGTTATGTGATTATTTTTGAGGTCTGATCTATCTAGCTTGAGTATGAAGAATGCTTAATAAGTTAACTATGTTTGATAATGGTGTTCCTATGTATAAAGTCTCTATTTGATATGATTAAGCACATGTAGAGGTGAGCTAGGTTAAATGTGAGAATTTGAGGATGTTGAAGGGGACATAAGGAGTGGACCCATGTATTTAAAAGTGGTCCTATGTTCTTATTTTTATTGATGGTAAAATATTTGTACCCAAAATCACCAGATCAACATATTCACATGACGGAGTGATCTCACGAGTCAAGCAAGTGCATCACAATAAAGTTGGTAGTGAATGAAATCAAGGATAATAGAATATTACAAAAGGAATATGAGCAAATAAAATACTATATATCATGCTGAATGAAGAATACAAGGATATATATATATATATATATATATATATATATATATATATATATATATATAATATATGTTGGAGTGGTAAAGATATCACACATTCTAGTGAATGTGGTACTAATTCTAGACATCCTATTCCTAACACCATTTAATTTACAATTGTCAATCTTGAATTGCACTCAAATGCACATTTTAGGTCAAAATCATTAAAACATGCTAAATGGTTCAAGCTTGTCATTTACAAGTGATAGTTTAGGCTAATGAATCCCTAAATGGGGAAATGCATTTTATGTGATTCCTAACTTTGATCAATTCATTTCGAGTCAAAATGATGATTTTGCTTTTTTATTCTCTAGATCACTCTTTTATTCTAATTCATTAGTACATGTCATGTACTTTGGTTATTTTATGACAAAAACATCGTAAATAAGAATACAGCTCCAACGCATCTAACATCACCTTCTAATTCTTCCTGAGTCAAGTTACGACCTAGTAATATGATTTTCTGACCATTTTGATTAATTGTGCAACAATTTATGAAGAATTGCACTAAACTTTATTAACCTTGTTTAATCTAATTAATCCAAATTAAGAGCTTAATTAAGAATGACATGAAACTTATAGAATATCTCATTATTTAAAATTGATTGTTGATATCTACATCACCTAGTGACATCATCATATGGGGTAGCATCTATAAGCCATAAATGCATAAAATATCAAGATTATAGGTCTTTTATGCCTCATTAAGACCTTTCATACCTCTTAAATTCACCTCTATCTCAAATATTTATGAGTTATATTAATGTATTTAATTCTAAATATTAGATTAATCGATTGCCACACATCTCAATCTTGAGATGGACAGTCATGGATGATCCTAGACCATTTTGAAAATCTATAAATAAAAGAGCTCTGAAAATCATTTTTAAGCTTGATTTGTGCAAAGTTATAATGCTAAGTTGTCTCCACAACCCTTTGTGTTTATCATTGTTTTTCATTAGCAAGCTTCATTTAATAGGCTAGATTAGAGATTTCATCTACTTTAAGCCTAGGTTATATAAATAATTCTTGAGACATTGGAGGAGTTACCATCATTGATGACAAAGATAAGAACTCTTGATCAAGGGAAAACATGATTTTGAGTCATACTTATATGGTGAATCCACTTGGGAAGGCAATGTGCATTGATTTTTTTCAATTATTTCTTGATATCTTTTGTAATTCTTGCATGAATAGATAGGGTAAGTTTTGTTATGTCTTTAATGCATTTTTCATGATTTCTTAACTAATGTTTAACTAACTCTCTTTTTAATTTTCTCTACATTTTGGCACACCCGGTGGGACTAAACACATCCCACGTATGAAGGAGATCATGATAAAAATTTAAAATTTTAATTTGGATGCTTAGAACTCTTTCTAAGTAATTTTCTAATTTGATTTGGCCAAATTTTTATCTTTATGGGTTTACATAGGTAACTGTCAATGGTCAGAGGAACCAACAAAAGTTGAGTAAACCATATATGGTCATTTTCAACAATCAATGTTCAAGTATAACCATCATCGATCACTGTGTTTTTCTTAAAAAAATAAACCTGATAGCTAATAGGTCATTTTAAAATGCTTGGTTTGGGGTCATACAGACTTTATTTTTGATGATTTTTTTTTAAAACCACATGTTTTCTTCTAAGTTTTTAGAATCTAATATTAGTTTGGCTTCAAGTTACATATTTTATTCATTTTTTTAAAATTATCTTTAAATTTTTCTAATATAACACATTTGACTTTGGGTGATGCCTTAAGGGTAGATAGGTAACCAATGGCAGTTTACATAACCGATGATGGTTTTATGATCGGAGACAGTTCATACGACTAGTAACAGTTCTCTGTGCAAAGATTTAATTTGTAAAGCTAGAGAGATAAAATTTTAATATCATTTGCTCAATCACTCAAGTGCTTCAAAGGAGGTAGTTTGAAATTTTGTTTGAATGCTTTTGGCTAATCAAACACACTTTCATTTGGGTTTATAATGAACATGTTTGAATTTAAACATTTGAAATAGAACTTAAAATGAACCTAAGATTTGGATAAGTCTTAGATACATTTCATTTATTGATTAAAACACATCATAACTCTTGCAACATTTTAAATTTGGTGTTTTAAATCATGAATCTAGGTTAAGTCTTGAATATTCAATTTGGGCTTAAAATTAACTTAGGTTTTAATACTTCATGTGGTATTTTTTATGCAATATTTCCTATTTTTTGACTTAAATCCAAGGGGATAGTAATGAAACTAACCACACGTTTAAAATTTGGTGCAACAAATCAACATCACTTCAATTATTTGCAAACTTTCTTGTTGATTATTTTAGCAAAAAGAGGTGTGCATGTATGCTCTCCCATCCATCCCCTTTAGGGAACTTTTGGGATCAAAATAACCATCCCATCACATTTTGAACATAGTCTAAGGTATATAAATAATGTTGTTTCAATTACCACCCAAAAATTTGCAATAGTATTGGGTGATCTTGAGGTGACCATAGAGTCTTTCTATTGTGTCTTTTTTTTCATTATATTTTGACTTATGAGAGGGATTTCATCACTTCCCATAACATATATAGGGAAGCTTTGACTCAGGGTTTCATCTCCTGGCACTATCTTCATCACTCCCACTAAGATTATAGGTTTGAGTTATTAAACCACCTTCTAGTGTTGGAGTTACACATGGGATGTATCTTCACTTTGGACATTACACTACGCTGAGTAAACGACAGATGCAGTAGTTGCAAACAAGGAAATAACTTTTTGTAATAAGCCAAGTGTTGTGGATACCTAATTAAAGTCTATTTATTTTTCATCATTTAGAATGAAATCCATTATGTAATTGATCCATCTAGAAACATTAAAAAACTTGCAGTTTTTAGATCAATCCCCACTTACCATAGAAATATTGTTGGTGCAAGGTGCACCTTAAGGTGCATGTCACTATATTGTTAATTGAGATAAATAGGGGTGTAAAAACCCTACTATATAATGTGCATTTAATTTTGTATGAACACTTAAAAATACTCTTAAATGATGTATATAGATGGACTCCAATAATATCATGTGACCTTGTCAGTTTAGACTTAAGATGATTATTTTTGTCATTAGCTTACTTGGTCTTGATTTGTGTCTAAAATGCTTTTTAAGCTCAAAAAACTTAACTAAAACACATTATCCTCAAATTTATTAATGGAGGCGTTACACCATCTAATTGAATAATTTATCTTTTCCTTGTTCAAAATTGTTATCAAAAACTTTGTGTCATGCCATCTACTTTGGCACAGTCATGCTCCCCAATTGAGCCTAGACCTTTTATCTAATTTGTTTAAAGTCCCTCATTTATAATTCACATTTGAATTTAAATCTTTCTAATTTCTAAGGATTGGTGTGTTAAATTGGGTTCACCATTTTCACACTAAACTTGTTCTAACATGGGTTCAATTTCCATTTGGAATGATGACCATTTATTAGACTCAAAATCACATTATCATTTTTTTGGACTCAAGTCATCTTGCGTATCCGTCTCCCTTTGAGTCCTAGAACATAATTTATCATACTAACACCATGTTATGATGTTTTGCTACCTATTTGGTCCTAGCTTTGTACTTAGTGATTTATGTATGTTTTTACATCTTAAGTTTCTTAGTTCATATTGTCTTCTTCATAATCTAGAGAGATTTCCTATAATTTTCTAGAATCAACTCATGAAAGTTGAAAATAGATTTTACAGTATATGTGTATCACAAATATATAGGCTTTGGTGTACTAGTTTTCACCTTGGATCTTTGAGTTACCTTACCCTCTTCTAATCTATATGATTTCAACTTTGCCAAAATTTGGGTAAATTCATGAACCAAATCCTCTAATTGTGTGCGGTTTCAAGCCACCCTACTTTTATAGTCTCTTTGGTACCTTAGTACTTTCTTTGGAAGAAGATCAAAATCCATATATTGCTTAAAATGTTTGTAAAACATTGATTGAAATCTTGTCAAACATTGAGAACACTCTTTTTTTAATAATGACTTGAAGGTCCAATTGCAATAGGGTTTCTTATGGTCTTAGTTGTAAGGTAGATGATTTTTATAATGGACATAAACACTCCATATTATTTTAGAATGTTTCCCTCTTTGGGTCTATCTAATGAAAACCAATGGCATCCATGTTAGTTTTCGTACGTCATCCTCATCCTTCCCCTTTGGTTTGTATGAGTAAGCAAGCTCCACAACATGTGAAGCTTATCATTTTAAGACCTCCTCCTTTTGTTTGCACAAGAAACCAAACTAAAAAGCATCTATTCATTACCATTCTTGGCCCATCACCAGTTTTTGATGAACCTATTATTGAGGAACCTCCATTTGATTAACCAATTATTTTTGATCCATTCTTCAATAGTCTAATTTTTGGAAAGTCTATTATTAAACCACAAACCATTATTCCCACTAAACCAAATGTTCCCCACTTTAAAAATTTTGTGTTGATCTTCGAGCCAAAACAAGAACCATTACCTCTTAAAGAACAATCTTATAAGGATCAAAATGTGTTCAAAATTGATATTTTGGAACCAATTGTGAACCAAAACTAAAATGTTATTGTTGAAACATCATTTTGTGACAAGTTAACCTGTGATAAGTCACCTATTCGTATTTTACCTATTTTTAAAGAGCCTCATCTCTTTGACAAGCTGGTCTCTATAGAGTTGTCTCTTGATCTTTTCCCACCCATTAAGGAGTCTCACTTTGATAGGAAATATTTTGTTGAGACATCCATTGAATGGTACCCTCTCTTTGAGGGGCTTTACTTAGATGAGCTATTCTATATTGAACCCCTCCAAGATGAATCAATTTTTATTGAGCCTATTATTTCATCATAGGCCATTACTTGTCCAATATTTAGCATTTAATAGAACATTCAAGAAATAACCACATCATATGATGAATCAAAATTAGAGTCAAGTTCCATTTTTTAACCAATACTAGATTTAGCACCAGAACCAAAATCAACATCAATTGTGACATTGAATTCAGAGTCCCTTTCTTTGAAATTAGATTCAAAAATAGATTATATTCATGGTTATTACAACATTAGTTACAATTTCCTTGTAGATCAATTTGAATATATTTGTGATCCTTCTACAGTTTTTGAAGATGATAACTTCCGCATCAACACAAGTTCTCCTAGTATCTTTTACAAGGATTGTGCTGCCTTTCATCATCCTACTGTTATTACCACCCAACATAGCCATTATATTGACATTCCACCTCCCATAAATGTTGATTGGGACTGACAAATTCATACTTTATTAAACTGCATCCATGGAAACATACCATTTACAAAATATCAGTAGGAAGAAGAGCCCATTCATTCAGAATAAGAATAATCTCTTAGTGAAACCTTTTTGGAGGTGCTAAGGGATAAGCAAAGATCAAACTTAGCATCTTTTAGTGAAACATTTTCGTAGGCACTAGAAGACAATTAAAGTCAAATGTTAGCATTTCTTCATGAAACCTTCTTGGAGGTGCTATAGGATGATTAAAACAAATTCATTGGTGAAAACCTCATCAAGGTGATAATAGCTAAGCACATTGGTTCTTCACTACATATTGAAGATAATATCAAAGATCGAATCAAAATAGATTCAAATCTACAACATAATCAGATGGTAGCTACTCTCAAGATCAAGCAACAAAAAAATATGGTGGTCATATTGAGAGCATTTTCAAAGGTCTTCGACCCTTCCATAACCAAAAGTATGTTGAATCCAAAATTAGAAACATTATGTGTGACTAAAAGTCTCGATCTTAATTTATTTCCCATTTAATATACATTCCATTATCACCCACTTATATCATCTATCATCGAGAACACTTATCTTTGTTGAGGCTATAAGGATATCTTGTCTCGACATTTGAATGAATCAAAATCAATTGCCAATAGGGATTGTAATAGCATTATTCAGGTCCAAATCTACAACAAGTTATTAATAGAGCAACTTTATCAAAAGGATCTTAGATAACAACTTTATAAATAATCATTTTTGTTGTCTCACATTTTGACTAGGATGTCCATCTCCCTGTTAGTAAGAGCACTAGAACCATTTTTCACTTTTCTAATTACCATTTACCATTATCATGCTTCATCTCTTGGGAACATACCTATAAACCCTTTTTAGGCATTATTATAACATTGCGTTCTATTTACAATGTTGTTTGAACTACATTGACTTGAAGTCCTTAAGGACTATGTAGATAGTACTCAATTTCTATTGAGGTCAACTCGGTCACCCCTTTTCTATGCTCTCATAATTTTAAGAGAAACCTAAGCAACACTCTCATTATTTTGGAATTACTTCTTTTTATTAATCACAATATTTAAAGATGCATCTAAATAACCAATAATTCTCAATATATAGAATATGCCTTAATAAATAATTATATGTGCTTCCCTAGGGCAATAACCATTATTAAATTTATGGTCTTCTAATATAAAATATACATATACATAGTGTCCATAATCCATGTTCTAGGATAAGATGGATGGAAAACGACTCCTTTGGGAGAGCAGATTTTAGATAGTGAGCTTGGACATGTTGCTAAATTTTTGACATCTTTTCGGTATGTACATATAGTCTTTGCATATGCAAAGTACTACAATCTAGAAATTATAAAAACAAAGTCTAGATATAATAAGTTAGTGGATAAACTGGATAGAACCTACATATGCATCACCTTTGGCATCGAACCCTACAACGAGATGGTGAAAATCAGAAAAACATTGCTCAACAATTCTAAGAAAAAAACTAAGAGAGATGTGAAAAGATGTTAAATCAATCTTGATTGATAAATAGAAAAGAGTGAATATCAAAAACACTATACAAATTAGATTTCGAATAAGAACTATTAGATATGATTAGTCTATTATGGTAAGTCATGGGGAGCAAAGTGACAAATATTTTTCATCATTAGATGTGCATGTTCATGAGCATTACATGTTCTAGAAATAGTTCATTAATTGGTCTTTGATCATCAACAACAACATTTATGAATAGTTGATTATGTTAGAATATACGCAAGAATTTTATATGACCACATATTTGGTTTATTCCATTGCAATACTCAGAGTCTAGCATGGCTTGAGGATGTAGATATGAACTTCGTGAGTGCATTGGTATATGACAAATTCCCTGAACTCGTTCACAAGAAAGGAAAAAGTCATTTTAGGAGAGAAAATGATGTGTTCTCCATTATGATAGTGAAGACATTGGATGGAAACCTTATGCCCATGATTTCCAATGAGGTCGCTGCTCTAATTAGAAAATATGGAAACATTTCATTCAGTGCTCAAAATTCACCTATATCAAAGTTGAGAAATTTGAATGTGTTACTCGTAAACTATCAAAATATCCCAATGACAATAGTTTTGATCAAGCTTTATAGGCAATTAAGTGAAGTGCACAAGGAATGTACCTACTAGAAAATCAAGAGAATAACTATTCTTATTAATCTTAGATAATTCATCTGTAAATCAATAAAAGAATTATGCTAACATTAAAAATTCATTAATGGACTTAAAAATGTAATCACAAATGAAAAAACTTATTTTTAACATCAAAGATATCTCACGATACATTATAATTATTTATGTATGAGATACACAATGACAATAATTAGACCTAAACTTAATAATATTTGGTATTAAAAACATTAAAGCATATATTTAAAACGTAACCTAAAGTTCAACATTATTTTTAGAATTTTGAAAACTTAACTATAGACGCCGTATTTCCTATACGGATTTTATAAATTTTTACTGAACTTTCCCTGACCGGCGGTTGGTACTTTTTCCCTAGGATTCAACCAAAACTGGAATAGTTAACTTCTAACGCAGATGCTATTTAAATAAAAGTGATATGGGCAGCTCGGGCACAGGCTTATCTGCCCGTAAGGACCTCTCAAAAAAAATAATGGGGCGACTTGTAGTCGCTGACAGGCCTTTCTATGACAGGTCTATCACGGACCATCTACAGCCTCCTACGTGGCTTCGTTGAGTTTGACTTATTTGCCAATGTCGTGTTGGATGAGGCTTTGCAGTAATTCATGTTAATTGACTTCGACTTCGACTTATGCTTAGACTTACAAACACAACAAAAATTCGTTAATAGACAGAAATACGAGGAATATAATTCACATTTGAAACTTCTCCCATATTAAAATTTAATAATTTAATTTAAATAATTATTTTAATTTTACAATATATTTATAATGAAAATCAAATATTAAGTACTAAACTAACTTATCTATATATATATATATATATATAAAACGATAAAAATAGTCAATCATTTTAATTATTTAATATATGAAATACACAATAACAATTTTAAATTTTAAATTACAATATTTTATTTTAAAAGTAATTGCATTGCTTTTTTTAGGAGTATATATATATATATATATATATATATATATAATTTTAAAATTTGAATTTAAATTTTACGCTACCTAATTTGCAAAATAATATCAAAATGATTATATATGATACCCACTTATGAATTGAATTTGATATTCCACTATGTTTGTTATGGATTTTTAATGATAGAGTTATTTATTAAACATTGTCTTTCAAATGTTAGGATAGTTCATTTTATAAGGAAGAAGTATTAAAGATAATTGATAAATTTATTTGAGTTAATTTTTTTTTAAAAAGTTTGTCTAAAATTTCACTTTGTATCTGATATGGTTTACTAAAAAAAGATTATTGTATTTTACAATTAAAAAATAAAAATACGATTATATGACCATCAAATTTATTCTAGATACCCACTTGGGAACTAAAACTTTCTTATGATTTTTGGTTTAATAATTATTGTATAAGCATGACAACTAAGATCTAATCATCTACGAAAATAATATTTTATTAATTGGCTCAACTCTTCTTATAAGAATACAATACTTCTACTATTAGTGATAACAATTCAGTCGAATTTAAATCCATTGATATTTGGTGTGGCAAATAGAATGATCGATAATCAAGTGAATGTTTGTCAATTAAAACTTAGTAGTTTGAAACAATGCCCCAAAGATCTCCCTTAGTTAGACCTTGTAACCTACAATGTAAATGATTCCCATATAAACAAAAAAGGAATAAAAAGAGTTCCTGATATGACAATTATTTTTGAAAGAGTTATTTTCACCAGAGATATTTTTGAAGAATTTATATAAAACCCTCTTTTGAAAACTCTATTGTTGATGGATTTGGATGTCTTTGGGTTCCTGGTAATTATGGTAGCACTGGTTTTTCCTTTTTTTATGTTTATTTGAATTAAGTATGTTGTTTTATATTGGAATGTTGGGCCATAATTCTTTATTATGAAATCTATGATTTCTTATATTATCTAGTGATTATTTATACTAACATATTTATCTTACAAATGATCTATGTAAAATATGTTTATATTTACACACACACACACACACACACACACATAAGTAGATATTAGATTTATGATATAAGTGGATTTTTAATGTAAATGAAATAGGTACATAAATAAATTTATGTATCTATTATATTTATGACATAAATCCAATTATATCTTTATCTTATTTATGACAGAACTCTAATATAATATATGTATCTAGAGAATAATATCTCTCCATGTTTTTTACATAAATTTATCTAATATATTTATTCTAATAAATATTATAATGTATTCAGTAATATCATAATTTATTATAATAAAATATATTTAAAACTAAAATTCAAATCCTTCACCTCTCATCATCCATATCTTCCATTTAATTTTCCTCCAAATTATATATTTTTGAAAATGATTAATAACCTATAAATACATTAAAAATTATTTTAACTAATGACGGGGCATTACCCAAGCACATGATTCATCATCCTTCAGAGCGCATTTACTATGACTCTTTCAATTTTATTCATATTTTAGTGGTCTTATATAGTTTTCACTAATCAACCATTTTTACACGCAACATAGCTGAATTTCAATTGGCAATTTTCTTAAGACAATTTGATGGATCCGAATTTGTTTTTTTTTTTCAAATTTTTAAGGTTTTTTTTTTGAAATTAAAAAAAATTATATAATTTAAATAAAAATAAATTAATAAATTAAATTTTTTAAAAAAATATAAAATAATTTAATATAAAATTAATTTAAAATTTATACAATATTTATAATAATATATTTGATTTCAATAATTTTTTTTTGAAATTTATATCTTATCATTTAAATATATTTTGGTTTAAGAATGTTTGATACTTGATGTATGTAATTTTTTAGTGTGAGATGCGATGGTTGATAGAAATAAAAATAAAGTGGAGCATCATTCTCCCTCAACCCTGGATGAATAATCTCAATAAAGATTCTTTTTGGGTCTCTTCTCAGATTCATTTAAAATCATGAGCACAACAAAGCTATGACAAAGGAACAAAATACATAAATATATAATGAAACAATTTGATATATATAACATGAATAAGAATAAAATATATAAGAAAAATATTTTCTTCTTCTCACCTTTAAACCAGTTAATGGTTGAAACTTACATCATGCTGCACATCTCATCACTAAACAATTGCATATATGTAGAACAATTTTATCATCGTAAACAAAAATAAAATATAAATAAATATATATCAATAAATAAATATAATTTAAATTTTTTTATACCTGTAAGCTAGTGTGATGTCCTGTATGGGCCAACAATGCTCTTAACCTATTTGTGGCACTCATTTTCTTGGTCCCATTTCCATACTAAATTTAAACAACTGTTCAATTAGTTCTATATGATACCAATTATACCTTGTTTATTTAATATATCTAAGAATGCTGTAACATCATATGTTGTAAACCATCTATTTTTACTTACTATTTCATGAAAACAATTAAATCAAAAATATTATAATAATTAATTTTAAAAAAAAACATACTAATTTTATTTTAAATTTGTATAATACTGCCATTTTTTAACAAAACAATTTTTACCATTTAAAAGAAATTAAAAAAAATATTTTCTATAAAATTATCTAAAATTTATGAAAACAATTAAATATAAATTTTTAAAACTGCGTTTTCAAATTTTTTTTTGCGTGCAGACAAAGCCTGATAAATGATCATTGTGAAAAAATTAAAAGGTTTTATGGTGTACGCTTCCTCCAAATTAATTGTCTTTTTCATAGTAGTTTTAAGCTAAAGTTGAATTTTCAAAGGTTTAAATTGATTTTCACCAGTTTAAAAAATCATAAAATCTTAAATTCTAAAATTTTATGAAACATGGATAAAAGGTTTATAGATATTTGAGACAATAAAAAAATGCGTGTATGCAGAAAGAAGTGGCGCATTCCTCCTAGTCAGGCACTTGGATAAGATTCTATGTAAACTTTTCCTCTACTAACTATGACACCCATGGTCTACTATTTTTGGGTATAGTTTAGTCAGAACCAGAGCTCCATTGCCTCAAAGAGCACCTCCCACACTCAGAGCGCATTCCTCCACTAAAATTATTAGATACATCCTCTTCTTCCTTCAAAATTCCTTGCCTTCCACGCAGGGATTAGAACGAGATTTTAGTTGAAACTTCTTGTAAATAATTTCAGCTTAAAACCAAAAGTGATTTCCTCCCGAACGGTGCCACTCTTCTAGACAAAATAAACTTTAATTATTTTTCTTTACTAAAGAATTCAGATCTGATAATTGTTCAATAGCTTTCATTATAGTGCCACAATCAACATACAAGATTATTCAGCACAAAGCCTCTTCAAAAAATAGATATACAACCAAATATTTCTCCTTTATATTTTCACATCATCTTTATTCCATCAAGGGTATTAGAAATTTGAGGTTGCTTCTCAGATAGTGTTGACCAGGTTTATTTCTCCCCTAACAAGATGTTGTTACATAGATTTACTTCTCCTCCCAGGCTCACAATCCTTGACTTTCATTACCATGCAGAATTATAATAACACATGAATACTATTTTTTTATTTATTTTAGATTACCAAGAGATAACATATTATATACATCTACAAAAAGCACCTATATCAAGTGAGGTAGGTCAAACAAATAAGCTAACAAGAAGTGAAATAGAATTACCCATGAAACAACTAAACCAAATTATTTATAATAATATAAAAAATACATTAATATTAATAAATTAATTGTGCTTATACAATAATAATTCTAATATTTAAAATAGTGTCGAGAAAGAGACCATTATAATTTTTATTTCACTTGCATTTAAAAAAAATGGAACATACATTACATCAATGTAAAAAATTCCTTATGGAATGGGTAGTCATTAGGAGAAGTCTATGTAAAACAACCACAAGGTTTTGTAGTATAGATTGAAGAAGACTAAATGTGTAATTAGAAAAAAAAATTGCATTGCTTTATTTACTTCAAGAAAGAAAGTAATAATAACCTTATTTTTAAATTACATGTTGATTTTTATTTTATTTTTAATATGAGCAACATTTCTAAAATGAAAGATGAAATCAAAATTGATATGTTGAATGAATTTAAAATCCTAATTTAATGGATCATATAAGATTTAGGATAAGCACACATCATGACATCAGTTAAAATAATTTGGAACCTAATTCACACATAATAAATAATGTAATAATTATCCAATAATAATGTCTGCATTTGCTTGCACATTGAGAGAAAATACTACTTTGTCATGATTTTTTATGAGGATTATTTATTCAACATTTCTTTTCAAATACTAATATGTTTTATAATATATATATATATATATATATATATATATATATATATATATAAGTTTTTAAAATATTATATTTTGTATCTAATAAAGTATGTTAAAAAAATTAATTGTATTTTATAGTTAAAAATCATTAATATAGTCATATTATCAATAATTTTTTTTCAAAATATTTCTTATATCTAATAAAATATCTTACAAAAATTGATTATAATTTAGGGATAAAAATCATAAATATGTCCATATTACACCTTATATTTAATAAAGTATCATAAAAAAATTGATTGTATTTTATGATTAAAAAACATAAATACATTCATCTTATTAGTAGTTTTTTTAAATTTATATTTTGTATCTTATAAAATATCATAAAGAAATTGATTGTATTTTGGAGATAAAAATCATAAATATGTTCTTATTATCATTCATGTATGTATGTATCTACAATCCTTTATAGTTATTCGTAATTTTTTTAAAATTATACTTTATATCTAATAAAGTATCTTAAAAAAATTGATTATATTTTATGATTAAAAATAATCAATACATTCATATTGTCATCAAATTTAGGCCCTTCAAGAGACCCATGCAACTAAATACATAGCACTAAAAGATAAAGATAAAACCAACTAAATATGACGATACTACAACAACAACAATAAAAAAAAATCAAAATACTAAAACAAAAAACAGATTATAATTTGTTTGAAGAACACAAAATAAGTTTACTTCTACCCAAAATCTTCATTACTTATTTTTCAAAACTATGCTTCATTTGTATCTTAGCATTAATCTTCTACTTTACAAGAGATCTGACATATGCCTATGAAGACTTAACTTTCATTATTTGAATGATATGATTTTATTTGTTTTCGAAAACAGAGAGTATTAGTTGGGCTATTTAATTGATCATATTATGTCTTGGTAAGATAAATCTTTTAAATGCTATGTTGTTTCCAATACTTTTCTTTCCTGAGACTCTTTCACTCTTTGAAACTAAGATTGGAAAATGGTTAGAACTTAATTTGAGATTAGAATTGTTGTCTTTTGCTTTCTTTTCAATTTTCTGCTTTCTTCCGAACCGTGCTGGTTTTTTCCCCGCTTTTTCTGGCGATCCCTGAAAGTCCTCCTTTGCTAAAGTCTTCCTTTTTCTTTCCTTCGAGAGATGACTTATATTTATTTTGAAACTCATAGCAGGAAGCATATTTCCTACATTTATTTTGAAACCTATAATAAGAATTATATTTCCTATGCCGAGGATGCGAGTCGAAAATTCAACGAAGACCCATTGTTAATAAAAATAGCATGTTAATGGAAGGTAGCGAATTTAAGATTTGCGATCAATATTTTTGATGACCAGAAGTCTTCAACATCGACTTATTCACAAATCTTATCCCATACGGCATCTTCCCTGCTAATATCTTATTCCATAGAAAATGTACTGCATTTGATCTGCCTTGTGTTAATATCAAATGGGGTACTCTGTCCCAAATTAAAATATAAAAGATTTTTATGTGTTTGGTCCTAAATTCTAATATCAATTATTATTGAGAAAATATTCAAATTACAGTCATAATTTATTTTGAATAAAAGGTGGCATAGTTAAAATATTTGAAGTGGTAATTCCGTATTTATTGATCATAAAAATTTACTACCCAAATATCTCCTCTTTATTGAAAATCGTTGTTTCTTTTAAACCCGATAAATGAAAGATTATGATCATCCCCGTTTATTGGAAATATTTAGGACCATAAACATCATTATTGTTTGTTTCCGACAGATATAATCTCCAAGTTCGTCTTAAACAAATGGAAAGACCTAATATAATTATTTTGTCCGAATTTTATAATTAGAAAATAAACATTACCCTTTTGTATCAATTTTAATGAAAAGCCTCACGATCATGTCATCTAGCAATGTGTAAGCCAATTTTTGGAAATATAATTGTGTCATTATACATATTTAATATTTGTAATTATTTTTAATATATATTTTTAATAATATATATTTTTAGTTTATTTGATGTATTAAAGAATCTACTAAAGTGTTAAGAAATCATTTACTATAAAATAACAGATAAATAATCAAAGTACAAAATATTTAACATGTAAGAGACAAAACACATGATTTATGAGGTAAAATCTTAGTAAATTAAGGAAACATCTATGATATAAGATATCACGTTTTATTAGTTCTAAGATAAATATATTACATAAGAGTTTATTATGTAGATTACATGTGAACTTTACAAAGATAAATACGTCTGATTGGCAAAGCACCATTAGGATTTCTCCTCTTAAAAGTGGAGTAGAAAAATGCCATTAAGATTTTTTATTTATTTTTTCTTTTTCTGAAAATAGAATACAAGAGAATTTATCTTCATAAAAATAGGAGTTTGACTTCTTCGTTTTTGGCCCCTTGCGACAATAGTTGGGCCTTTGCCCACCCCATTAAGGAATGGGCTATAAACCATGCTGTAAGAGGATCCAAAATTTAACTTGGTTGTCACATATTTAACATAAAAGAAACTAGAAATAATATATAAATAAATGTATGGGGATCATTTGGTAGCTATAAGAAGTAGAAAAAGGAAGTCAAGAGAGAACAAGAAAAATAAGAGCACAATATTAGAAGACTTATTTGTGTGCAACAATATATATTATAAAATAAGTTTTTATCATGTTCATTATTTGATTATGTATGTTTGTGCGTGATTTTTTTTTTAAAGTGGTATTATAGAATACCTTCATAGTATTATTAGAGTTACATTAATTAGGCAACATATCAAGCTGGTTGAAGTATGATGAGCAAGTATAGTAATAGTATTATTCAAAATAATATTTACTGATTTGATGGAAACAATTATCAAACAATTATGAATATTGGTACATCCACATGAAAACTTTTTTAGTTCTCAAGAATTATGGGAGCTTATGGAGAATAGTTCTATAGAACTAGTAAATTAGGGAGCTGAAAATGCCTAAACATAAACAAAAATCTTCTTAAGGAGAAGAATAAGAAGGATGCCAAGGCATTATTTTTCATCTAATGTACACTAGATATGTCAATTTTACCAATGATTGTAACCAAAAAAAATTCCAAGAAAATGTGGGGTAATTTGAAAAACTCATATCAAGGAAACATCAAAATCAAAATGTTAAGATTATAGATGCTTATAAGAGATTTTTAAAAATTTCAAATAAAAAATTCAAAGTTTATTATTTTTTTACTCATGTAATGAATAATATTAATCAAATGAATTTAATAATTCTTTTTGACTAAATATTACCCTATTATTGTATTTATTTAAGAGTTAATATACTTTTCATAAGTTTTGTTGATGAACTTATGGGGCCTCAAAAAGTTCATGAGAAAACACTGAACAAGATAGCTATTTCTCCTCAAGAATATTCATTAAAATCACATGTTTTGGTTAATAGTAACAATGGCACAAGAGCAAGATGAGGAAGAAATAAAAGTGTAAGAGGAAGAGGAAGTGGCAAAAAATTTCTTAAAGAAGTAATAATAAATTCAATTTTTTTAAAAAGTAAAGAGGCAAAGGAAACAAATATAACCATAATAATACATATAGAGGTCAAAATAATTACTAATATAATCTCTAGTTTTATTACTGCAAGAAGAACTTTGCTCATTATGAAAATTAGTGTAGAAAGAAACAATGTGATATTAATAAGAGAAGTACAATTTTTTTTTAAAAAAAAAAGTTGAGAGTAAAAATAATAGCTCAATGTTTATTTCTTATAATATCATTGAAGAAAGTAAAAAAGATTTGTGGTTTCTAGATAGTGGTTATATTAATCACAAAAGCAATTCTGAGTAGAAATATTCATTACTTATTCATAGCACATTTGCATTTACAAGCCAATACATGCCTACATTACAATAAGTAAAACATTGCTATAATGCATAAGGATTTCATTTATAGGTTCAATTAGTGCTCCACAAAGTTACATCAAGGAGATTTCACAAGAGTTGTTTTTACAAAAAATTCTAAAAGGTGTTTAAGCCAACATTTAATCCACAAGATGACCATTATCCATAAAATCTATATATCGATATAATTATTGACAGTTTTTTTTAAAATTTTATCTTGTATTTAATTTAGTATCTTAAAAAAATTGATTATATTCTATTATTAGAAATCATAAATACATTTATATTATCATCAAATTTAGTTTCTTTCAAAGAGATACAACTCAATACATAACACCAAAAGCTAAAGACTAAGCAAACTAAATATAACTATACAACATAATAAAAAATATATACACCAAAACACAAAGGCAAAAACCATATTATTGTTTGTGTCAAGAACACAAAGTGGGTTTACTTTTACCCACAAAATTTTCGAAACCATGTTTCATTTGTGTCTTAGCATTGACCTTCTTTTGTACAAGAGATCTCGGATGCCTATAGAGACTCAACTTTCATTATTTGCATCATATGCTATTGTTTCTTTTGGAAAACAAAAGGTCTTAGTTGGGGCATTTAATTGATCATATTGTGTTTGGGTAAAATAATCTTTTAGATGCTCTGTTGTTTCTAATACTTTTGTTTCCGGAGAATCATTCACTCTTTAACCAAAATTAAACGGGTTAGAACTTAATTTGAGACTAGAGTTGTTGTCCGTGGTTTTCTCTTGAACTTTCTCCTTTTTAAACCATGCTCTGGAGGGGGCAGGTTCTTTCCTTTTCTACCGATCTCGTAAAAGTCCTCCTTTTGCTAATGTTGACTGTGGAGATTTTCTGCCACCATTAAAGGCGGAGGCTGCGAGTCGGAAATTCAACAAAGACTTATTGTTAATCAAAATAGCATCTGCATGGAAGGTAGCGAATTTAAGATTTGAGGTCAATAATTTTCATGACCACAAATCTTCAACACTGACTCGTTCACAGATCTTATCCCATACGGCATCTTCCTGGTAAAATCTTATTGCATAGAAAATATGCGTAGACCGGTTTCACATTCATTTACACAATCTGGTCTTTTACGGCAGGGGTGGGTTACATGATGATTATGAGAAGCAGCCTTGCCATGTATTGCTATACCATTATTTCTTTGTATTGCATTGAAAGTCCAGCATGAAGAAGTATGTGGTTGTGCTAATTTTGTTTTTGGCAATGCTGCTGGCTGAAATAATTCAGGCTCAAGAATTTTATATAGCGCCAGCTCCGGACTTGTATACGGAGTATGTTCGATTTGCAAGATCAAGGCTAAGGGTCCGCCGTCAACATGGGATGTACCTGGGAATTGTTAATTTCTTGGCAGTAAATGGCAAATTATGATATTAAGTATTATATTTGGTTAGAAGTATTTTATTTACTTTCCAATAATACAATGAATTTTAAGATTGTCTATGCTTGATAATAAAACTACGGTGCAAGATTTGATATCATCATAGGGCTTGCAAATGTCTCTGACTGATAGTATTCTGTTGTGCATACAAAACTAACGATTGTCACTGTAACATAAACTGATTAAAAAAGAGACACTGAAGAAATTTTATCCCCATTTATTATTTGCATATTTGAATCCTGATGTTCCTCAATTAGTGATATTCAAATAAATTCTTATGCAGTTCTTGAATTTGATCTACCAATGTGATTGATCCCAAATTACAATATCAATTATTATTGTCAGAAAGTTTTCAATTACAATTATAATTACTTTTGAATGATGGGGGGGGCGTAAGTGATACATTTAACTGAAATTGAATGGGAAGTTGGAATGACATCACTATGTATTTCCGTATTTATCGAGCATACAAATTTACCACCCAAGTATCACCTGCTTATTGAAAATTGTTGTTTATTGGAAATATTTAGGATCATAAATCATTTGCGTTCAGTTAAATCACATAGATCCATTATTGTTCCTATGTCCAACAGATATAATCTCCAAGTTCGCCTTAATACAATAAGATGGAAAGGCCCAGCATAATTATTTTGTCCGAGTTTTATAACTTGAAAATGCACAACATTCCCCTTTGGTATCATTTTTATTGGAAAGCCTCATGATCATGTCACCTAGCAAAGTGTAAGTCAGTTCTTGGAAATATGACTGATATTATATACATTTCATATTTGTAACTTTTTTTAATATTCGTTGTCTTTTAATAATTAAATTTGTTAGTTTATTTGATTTATTAGGGAACCTTTTAAAAGAAGTTAGAAGTAATCTATAAATAAATGTATGGAGATTATTTGGTAAAAATAAGAATTAGAAAAAGGAAGTCAAGAGAGAACAAAAAAGACAAGAATACAATTTTAGAAGAATATTTGTATGTAGCGACAAATATTTTAATAGAAGTTTTTATCATATTCATTATCTTAGTGTGTGTGTTTGTGTGATTTGCTTACAAATACGTATGCAGATACTTTCTTTAAAATTGTATTATAACATACCTTTAGAATATTATTAAACCTACATTATTTAGTCAAGTTATCAAGATAGTTGATGTATGGTAACTAAATGCAGCAATAGTCTCATTCAAAATCAGATTTCTTAGTCTGATTGAAAGAATTATGAGTATTGGATCATCTAAATGAACACATTTTTTAGCTATCAATAGTTATGGGAGCTTGTGGAGAATAGTTTTGCAGAACTAGTCGGTTAGAGAGCTGAAAATGACTAATCACAAGCAATTAAATATCTTAAGGACAAGAATAAGAAGGATGTTGAGGCACTATTTTTCATCCAACGTGCAATGAATGTGTCAATTTTCCCAATAATTGCGACAACAACAAGGTCAGAGAAAACCTGGAATAATCTACAAAACACATATCAACAAACCACCAAAGTCAAACTAGTATTATTATAGATGCTTATAAGATATTTTGAAAATATTCAAATAAAATATTCAGAGTTGCTAAATAACTTTGTAACTCCGATAAAGTGTAAATTTAATCCAGTGGCATGTCATGGAGGCACATTATAAGATCATAAGGTAGTTGAAATTATTTTAATGAGTCTTTCATGTAGATTTGACCGTAATGTTGTAGTTATTGAAGAATTAAGATATTTTTCAACATTTTTAATTTATAAACTGATAGGGTCTTTAAAAAGTTATGAACAAAGGCTGAACAAGATAGATAGTTCTCCAATAGCACGTCCATTCAAATAAAGGCACAAGAGGAATAGGTGGAAAATACATAGGTGGAAAATACATAAATAATTAAGAACAAATGCTGATTTATTTGAAAGCATAAGAGGCAAAGGCAACAACTACAACTAGAATAATATATTTAGAGGTCAAACATATGAAACATATAATTTTTATTATGAATACTATGAGAAGCTTGGTCATAATATAAACGAGTGTAGAAATACGTAGTTTTATATTAATAGAAAAAGTAAAAAATAATCAAGAGTAGATTAGGTTGAGATTGAAAATAGTAGTTCAATGTTTATTTCTTGTAATATCATTGAAAATAGTAAAAAAAAAAAAAGGAGTGCTTTCTAGATAGTATTTGTAATAATCAGATGAATGGAAACAAACATACGATTGAAAACATAGATGAATCTAAGAAAATAAAAGTAAATGTGGGGAATGATAAAGCACAATTGTCCTAGGTAAAGGCATGCTAAACATTAAAACCAAGTAGGGAGAGAAGAACATCATATTTGTGTATTATATTATTGGTCTTAACCATAATCTAATCACCATTGGGAAGTTAATACATAAAGAACATAGAATCTAATTTCATAATGATACTATTTGATTATTGATCAAAATGTTAGTAATAAGCTCATTTAACAAGTTCCATTATAAAAGAATAAGAGGTTTCCACTGAGAATACAAAATAAGTTGTTTTTTGTTTTATATTTATCTAGACGATGAGTCACATCTATGACATCTTATATTTGACCACTTGAGTTTTATTGGTTTAAATTTATTGCATTGAAATAATATGGTAAAAGGTTTACCCTTGATAGAGCTTCCATACAAAGTTTTTGAAGGGTGTATTCTTGGAAAATAGTATATAAAATCATTGCTAAATAATAAAAAGTAAGAGCTCTGCTTGAATTTTTTATTTTCTTTGATCTTTGGGTGTATATGTAGACACCATCTCTTGGATATCACATCCTCTATATGATCTTAACACTTTTATGTCATGTCCACTTTTATTTTCAAACAATACTTTGAACTCTTTAAATATACCAAATATTTCTTATTTGTGTTTCAAACAATACACCTAAGTTTTGATGTGTGTGTGTGTGTGTGTGTGTGTGTGTGTGTGTGTGTGTGTGTGTGTGTGTGTGTGTGTGTGTGAAAAACTAGATGTATTCCTTGAAACACAAATAAATTTTATTTGGTATCTTTAAAGAGTTCAAATTATTGGTTGAAAATAAAAGTAGAAATTACATAAAAGTGTTAAGATCATATAGAAGGGGTTAATATATATCTAATTAATTTTTAAATTATATTAAGGAAAGTGGAATCACTAAATAGTTCACCACAATGTATACACCACAATAAAATGGTGTATAAAAGAGAAAAAAAATGAACTATAAAGGAAATAGCAAAAATAATTTTGAAAGATAAAATTTTACTAAATGATCATTTGGCAAAAGTACTCAATTTCTTTGTATATATTCTTGATAGATGTCCTAATAAAACATTCATGGTATAATTACTCAAGAATCTTAGAGTAACAAAAAGCTATTTTTCTCTTTTAAAGGTTTTTGGTTGTGCCACATATGCTCATGTACCAAATGAAAGGAGAAAGAAATTAGACGCCAAATAATAAAGTATATTTTTTTTGGGATATAATAAGGAGTCAAGATTATATAAGCCACATAATCCAATCAAGAAGAAAGTAATAATTAGCAGAGATGTTTATTTTTATGAAGAATAAGCATTAAATGGAAATTATGAATAAAATAAATTATTGTAATAGTCTATCTTAATACAATCTACATGTCCATATTAATAGAAAAAGATAGAAAGGTTCAATATAATTATTTTGTTTAAATTTTATAATTTTAAAATACGCAACACTACCCTTTGGTATCACTTTTATGGAAGAGCCTCACGATCATGCCACCTAACAAAGTGTAAGCTAATTATTGGAAATATAACTATGATATTATATACTTTTAATATTGATTAGATTCTAATAATTAAAGTTGTTACCTTATTTGTTGTATTACAAAACCTTTTAGAGGAATGTGTAAGTAATCTATAAATAAATGTATCAGGATTATTTGGTAGATATAGAAAAGTAGATAAAAGAAGTATGTAGAGAAATAACAAAAAAGGGAAAAAGACAATGTGAAAATAAATATTTGTATGTCCCAACATATATTTTAATATAAGTTCTTATCACGTTTTGTGTGTGTGTGTGTGTGTGTGTGTGTGTGTGTGTGTGTGTGTGTGTGTGTGTGTGTGTGTGTGTGTGTGTGTGTGTGTGTGATTTTCTAAAAAATAGATATATGTGAACATTTTATGTAAATTGGTATTATATCTTACCTTCAAACTAATAATAGAGCTAGATTATTTAGTCAAGTTATGAAAAGGTAGTTAAAGTATGGTGAGCATGAGTAGCATTAGTCTTATTTAATATTAGATTTCTCAATTTGATTGAAATAGTTGAGTATTAGAGCATACATATTAAGACCTTTTTTCAATTCTCAAGACTTATTGGAGCTTGTGGAGAATATTTTTGTAGAACCAATTAATCAAGTGGCTCAAAATTCCTAAACACGAGCAAAGACAATATTCTTAAGGAAAATAATAAAAAGGATGCCAAGGGACTATTTTTCATCCAAAATACAAAAGATGTGTAAATTTACCAATTATTTCAACAACCATAATGTCAAATAATGCATGCAATAATTTATATAAAAAAAATATCAACAAACCATGGAAATAGAACCAATAAGATTATACATGCTCATAAGAGATTTTCAAAATTTACAAATGAAAAATTTAGAGTTGGTAAAGTATTATTTTAATCATGTAATGAGCATAGTTTATTTATTTTAACCTTTTAGAAATTAATGAATGTAAATCCTATGTTGTTAAAGTGTTAAGTATAGTAAATCAAGGTAAAAATATGTAATAAATATAGCCACTAATTTTGTAGAGAATTGAGCAAATTTGACATTTCTAAAAATAATAATAAATAATTTAAATAAGATCTTATCTAGAAAATGATTGAGATGAATGATTAAGAGGCTAAAACCTGAGGCAAAAGCTAGTTTAAGTGCCATAAAAAGGTTTAAGGTGTCAAAAACCCTTTTGGACAGTAGCACCATAATTGGATAGTAACACCATGTGTCACTAGTGTTCCTATTTCAATTGTAGTTTCCTCTATGTAGGACTATTTTAAACTTTTTGGTGTACCTGTGTTTAGTTATATTGAACGTATTCTTATGTACATGAATTTTAAAACCTTGTAAATGCCTATTTTCACTGATTTAATGATCAAACCCTAATCTTATATGTTGTTAGGAAATCTAGTTGATATAAGTTAAAAAGTGTGTTTTAGTTGGGTAAAATAGACATTATCAACACCATATTGTGATGAGAGTTCTGTACAGACCAATACTCTAAATAGGGATCAAGTACAATTTAGTTCTCCCCACCTGGTGTTGATGAAAGTGAAAATAAATCTAGTATGATGGTTAAATTAAGTGATTTAAATTTTCTTGAGACTAGTAATATGAGCAATATAAGCTTAGGAATTTTGTAGATAGTACTATGTAGAAATAGGGTAAAATAGGGATTGGTAACATTAACTGTGCATAACTTGTTCTAAGTTTATATGTGTAATATAAATTTGATTTCCATCTAGTGGTTAGAGGGATAAAAGTCATGTATATATAATGTTTTGGTGCTTCTGTGTGTGTTGAAAGAGTTATAAGATGATCCTAGGAGCTCTAAGATTTGAAAAGATACATGTTTATGAAAAATGATGGAAATGACTATTTAGTATTGTCATCGATATCAAATGTGCATCTTGTGAAGATTGTTGTCTAAAGTGATTTAGGATAGTTGGCTTTGTGTGATGTGATAAGGTGCATGGAAGAGTGTTGTGTTATCATGAGAGAAAGAGAAAGAGAGAATTTAAAGATAACTAATGTCTTATGTCTACATGATTTATATCATTATTAATGTCAACATGAAATGTACATGTCATTGATGTCAACATAGGAATCATAGTCATGACATAGTGCATAGGAAACATAGTCATGACATGAAGAGTGCATAAGAAGCATAGTCATGACATGAAGAGTTATGTGCAAGGTGAAATGACTGAACACAAGCACATGAAGGTTTTATGGCATTGTTTGATCATGCAAGTAAGGTATATAAGAATTCATGAGAGCTTCAAGGTGAGCCTAATGGGTTATGAACTTCAATCTAAATCTATACCTAGACCACTCCTAGACCTTGCTTGGCCTAATGAGGTATGAATATCAGATTTCAAGGAATGTATGCACATGAGATCATAGATAGAGGTGAGATAAGTTATTTTAGGTATTATCACAAAGTTTGAGGTCATGATTTGAAGGAAAAGTGTAGGAGTCATTATTTTAGGCTTTCTCAAGCTCAAATAATGAAGTACTCAAACTTAAGAATCACTTTTAGGCATTTTTTGGCATGTGTAACCTATGCATGGGAGTCTAATATGTTTAGGAGAGATAGGTAAGGGTCCTAGATAATATCTCTATGCATTAGTTTTAGATTCATGTGGAAATCATTTATGAATAATAGTTGATACCAAAATGTGTGTTAAACCTGCCTAAAACCCTAATAACAACCTGATGTGAGATATTTTATTCAAATTAGATCAAGATGGATTTAAATACTAGATAAACTATTTTATCAGGTAGTCAACTCTCCTAGGTACTTCCAAGTGGTGGTGGTTAGTCAAATTAGGGAGAAAATGTATAGGTATAAACTTATTTGTTAAGAAATTATTATATCTCTCAAAAGTTAAATTTGTTATGAAAAGTAAATGGATGATAAAAGAATATAGAGACTCATTTTATATGTACATGATGTTTCATAGGTAGGTTATATCTTTCAATTGATCTAAATTAGTTATCCAAGTAAGCCAATCATAGACAAAGCTGATGATGTAAATAATGTAAAACCTAGGTAGAGAAGAAGAGATATCTTTTAGGGTCTATGCATGATATGTTGATGCAATAAAAGTGCATGAAGAAGATTTTTATAAAATTTAATTCATGATCATGCTTTGGATAATATTTTCAGGTTAGTGTATGTGGTGAAAATGTTGCTTATAAAATGGTTTGTCTAGTTCAGATAGGACTGTGAAACATAAGGTTAATAAATTAGTCTGTAAGACTAATATTTACCATTAAACCATATGAATAATTATATTTTTAAAATATCATAGAACCATTTATATGCATAAATATTCATGATAAGTGTTTACATAGGCATTGGAGGTCTAATTCTTCATGACTAATTTTTGAAGTCATTTGGCAATTTTGAGTAAGCGAGCTGTAGAGATGTTCTTGACCTATTATTTCCTAAGTGAAAATGGTCCAAGGATTTTTTGATGACTCTGAGGTTATAGATAATTTATATTCATGTTTAATTTATCATGGTTGAGTACCTTAAGTGGGTTTAAGCTTCATTATTTAAAAACAAAAATTTTGAGGTACATGGGTCTAATAAGGCAGTTTTTCCTAAAGGAGCTCTCATGGTATGAATAAAGGATGTGGGTCTAATAAATCATGGAAGAGATTAGAAGTGTTAATTTAATAAGTGGTTTAATGGATTTTTAATTGGTGTATAGGAAAATATGGTCCCAAGAAGATCATGTTTTAATGTTAAGAGGGAAAACCTAATGTAATTAGGTCTCCATGAGACCTAAAATAGGAGTCAGGCCTAATTGAGTTATGGCAGACCAAAATAGGTTAAAATTTTGATTTAACCATGTTCATGCAATGTCCTAAGACCTATTATGTGTCTGAACTAAGAGGTTAAAGGTGTGTGGCTGACCAAGTGGTGTGTGACTATGAGACTAATATATATACAAGGTAATTTAGGCCTATTTAAAGATTGTGAAAAATAAGTGAATAAATGATTCATGGTTGAGAATAAAGACGCCTTAAAATGAGTTTTAGACCATAACAAAAGAGTAGAGGTGTGAAGATGATCAAAATTTTGAGGTGGATGATTTGGTGCTGAGTCACTTAGGGAGTTAGTGTTTCCTTGCAAGTAGATGATTTCTAAAGCCTAGTCATGCGGGTGCTTGAATTTATTGGGGTTGGTGTTCCAAGTTGAGTTGGTGGTCAAATGAATTTTATATTTTTATTTTATAATACATTATTCTATTTTTAGAGATCATAGTGGTTTTTCTTCTCCTTGAGGGTTTTATAATCATATATGTGTTCTCTTTTTTCATGCTCATGTGAATGGTTCTTCATGCATTACTAGATCACTATGTTACTTTCATGGTTCATGAATGTTAAAGTATAATTGAAATAATTTTTTTAAAACATTGATTCACCTCTTCTCCTCTGAATAATTATGTTTCCAATAATTAGTATTAGAGATTTGTCATTCGAAGTAGTCCTAAATCTTAAAGGAGATCCTAGAAGTACAAGCATCAAGCATGTTTAGTGATCAAGTACAAGGAAGTTTCTCAACTAATAATTCCCCTTTTTTCAATGAGACTAACTATGCATTTTTTATCATTAGAATGAAGACATATATAATGTCCTTCGGCTATGGCATATGGCAATCAGATGTTGATGCATTCACATCACCTCCTACACCACCAACTAATGCAACATATATGAAGGTAAGTGAAAATAACTCTAAGGCAATGAATGCCATCCAATGTAGTCTTTTAGAGGAAGAATTTATAAAATTCATGAATTTTGATTAAACCAAATAAATTTGGTAAAAGTTGAAAACTATCTATGAAGGAGATACCAAAGTCAAGTGGACAAAATTTAGGCCCACTAAAGGCAGTTTGAAAGTCTAAGAGTAAAGGAGGATGAAAAAATTTCATCTTATCTGTTAAGATTAGACGTAGTGGTAAATTCCATAAGAGGTCTAGGAAATAAGTTAGATGAATCAATAATAGTACAAGAGGTATTATTATTATCCCTAACATTCAAGTTTTATTTAAAATTCTATATTGTGGAGGAGATCAAATATCTCAACAAACTACAAATAAATGAGCTTCATGATATCTTGACTACCTATGAAATGAGAATAAGTGATATAAGACCTTAAAAGAATGAAGTTGTATTCAAAGTTGAGAAAAATTCACAAGGCAAAAAGGTTAAGGATTATGTTGATATAGACATTGATGATAACAATATATAAACCATGGTTATCATAAAACTAAGGAAAGGATCGAGTAAATATAAGATAAATTAACCATTTAAGTATTTTAACTATGGTAAGATTGGTTGCTTTGCATCTAAGTGCCCTACCAAGGATAAGAATGAGAATGATGGATATCATGTTGAACATCATGGTGAGGATAATAAGTTTTTTAATCTTGAAAAAAATAAAATGAGATTTAGGAAGTATGAAGGCAAGAAAGAGTTATTCAAGAACAAGAGAAGTTTCTATACCAAATATTAGAGTAGCTCCTTTGATATAAGTGATACAAGTATATTTGATATTGATGATGAAAATATTGATTGTTATAGCAATAAATCTATATTCATGGCCATAAAAATAAATAATGAGGGTTGTTCAAAATGGAAAAGTCTTATGGAAGATGAAGAAGAAGCTGAAGTGAAATTTGAGGTAAAATTGGTGAGTGCTCTAAAGGAGTTGAAGTTCCAAAGAAATAATAATCATAAATTGAGATCATTGTTTAAGGATTATGAGAAATAAATAAATTTATTTGAAAAGAGACTAAGTAACAACACCAATGAACATGAACATACCATTAAACAATTTAAAATTTAGGTTGATATTGTCACTACAAGTCTTAAGGCCAAAGAGGAAGAATAAACCTAGTTCATAATAGAAATGGAGTCCTTAAAGGTAGAATAGGATCAGTAAATAATAAAATAGAAAAAAATCATAAATTTTAAAAGAAAACTAAAATCCTTTATTATATTTTGACTATTCAGAGTTTTTCACATGATAAGACAGGTCTTGGGTTCAAAGAAGACCAAAAAAAAAAGAGAGTTAGATCCTATGAACAAAGTGGAGGAGCCGAAGACTAAAGGATAAGTATCTATGCTAGCTCAAACTTCATTTCATATCGAAGATGAAAACATGAAGTGGTATATAGAGATTAGTTTCTCAAGCCACATGGTAGAGGACAAATTCAATTTCATCTCATTAAATAAAAATACTGTAGGGATAGTGATATTTAGAGATAACATAACTACCAATATTATTAGCAAGGCTATCATGAGTTTGGAAAATGGGAAGAGCAAGATAGGGAATGTGTTTTATGTGGAAGGATTGAAACATAAATTTACTAGTGTAATTAGAATGTGAAACCAAGGACACACACTAACCTTTCATGATGGAGGGTGTGATATAAGGAGAGCTAAATCAGGAAGGCTAATTGCTACTGTCAAGAGGACTAGGAACAATCTGCATGCCTTGAATGAGATCAATAAGGATATATGATTTATGAGAATGATGGACGAATATTAGATAAATCACATAATGTTGGGACACCTAAAATTTTATAATATGGTTAATATTAGCTCTAATAATTCTTTGAATAATATGACTAAAATCAGCAAACTTTTAAATACACTTTGCAAGTCATGTCAACATGGAAAGAAAACTAGAAGGAGGTTCAAGTTTAAGGAGTATTCTACTACAAGATATTTTTTGTTAATACACACTAATATTTATAGACCTATAAGATTCCAAATAATTTGAGGATATAACTATTTCATGTTATTCATAGATGACTACATAAGAATGACATCGGTAACATTCTTGAAATAAAAGTCAGAAGATCTTGATAAGTTCAAGGCATTCAAATCTCTAGTTGAGAATGAAAATAATGTAAAGATCAAATGAATAAGATCAAATAAATGAGGAGAGTTTTTTTTACAATTAATTTAATAACTTTTGTGAGGTCCATGGGATAAGAAATAGTTCTCAACATGTGGGACATCTCAACAGAATGGGGTAGTGGAAAGAAATAATAGAACAATTCAAAAAATGGCAAGGAGTATGCTAAATGAATCAAGATTATCAATGGATAGTTGAGAGAGGAAGTGAGAACTATAGTTTATATTTTGAATAGAAGATAGATAAGGATTAATGGCTGTAAAACCCCCTATGAACTATGGAAATGCAAACCTGCTAATGTGGAACACTTTAGAGTGTTTAGAAGAAAATTATTTAATGAAAAGAGATGATGAAAACTTAGGTAAGATTGATTCAATGTCTTATGAATGAATATTATTGTGATACTCATCAATAATCTTAGTCTATAGATGCTATAATAAGATGTGACAAAAGATAGTGGAAAACATCACTGTTAAGATTAATGAGACCAATTCTAAAAAGTCACACTCTTAGTCAAAAGTTGCATTAGAGAATTTGGAATTAAATAATGAATAATAAAAATTAGATATAGATGAGGAATAAAAAGAATTTGAGGAAAGACAAGATTCAAAAGGTCCTTCAAGATAGATTCAGATATACCATCCTAAATCATTGAAAACAAGGATGCAGGTATGCAAACAAGGAGAAAGATGTTAAGTAACCTAAATCAATAGAATGTTGCACTATTGTCTAGGGTTGAACTTAAGAACCTTTTAGAATCAAGTAAAGACAAGATTTTAATAGATTTTATGAATGAGGAGTTACAACAAATAGAAAATAATGAGACTTGGTAACTAGTTCCTAGGCCTAAAGATAAAAATGTCATTGAAATAAAATAGGTGTTTAGGAATAAATTGAATGAATATGGAGAAGTCACTATGAACAAGGTTATATGGGTATGAAAAAGTATAAGGGGTAGATTTTTAGAAGGCATTTTCTCTTTTATAAATATTCAAGGATATCAAAGTGTTTCTAGAATATGAAAAATTCAAAGTGTTTAAGTTGTATTAGATGGATGTCAAATCAAATTTACTTAAAGGGAACTTGGAAGAGGAGGTGTACATAGAGAAGTCTGATGGTTTCTCATTATCAGGTAACAAGGGCTATGTATATAGACTGAAAAAGGTTCTTTATGGTCTAAATAAATCTCCTAGAGATTGGTATGCTATATTAGACAAATAACTATTGGACCAAGTATTCAAGAGAGGATTTTAGATTCTATTATGTACATAAAGATAGAAAATGATCATCAATTAATAGTGTTTGACTATGTGGATGACATCATATTTTGTGGAAATAATGAGAGTATGACTAAGGAATTTGAAGATGTGATAAAGGAGTTTGATATGTCCATGCTGGGATAACAATCATTCTTCCTTGTGTTACAAATAATTTAATCAAAAAAAGGTATATTCATAAGAGAGAAGTAGAATAAATTTGAGATGGAAGATTGCAGGGAAGTTAGAACACCTATGATCATAAGGTGAAATTTAATCAAGGAAGCTGAATATCTAAAGGTCAATCTAATATAATCTAATTTAATGATTGGAACTTTGCTATACACTATTTCCTCTAGATGTGATATCATGCAAGAAGTAGGTCTTGTGGGAAGATTTCAATCAAACCCAAAATAAAACTATTTATAAGCAGTTAAAAGTATACTCAGGTATATCGAAGGGACTATAGAATTTTGGTTATGGTATCTAAGGAGCAAGGAGTTTAAATTAAGAGCCTATATAGATGCAGATTGGGCAGGGAGTCTAGATGATAGGAAGAGCACTAGTGGAAGAGATTTCATCTTAGGAGAGTGGTTATTATCATGGATAAGCAAGAAGAAGCCATTAGTGGCATTATCTACTTGTGAGTTAAGTACATTGCATCAAATTCATATTTCACTCAAGTCTTATAGATGAGGTAGAACTTAAAGGACTAGAAAGTGGAGTATGATAGTCCTAGTCCTATCTTTTATGACAATACAAGTTACATAATTGTATCAAATAATATATTCATGCACTCAAGAACTAAGCACATTATCATAAAGTATCATTTCCTAAGAGAGCAGGTATGTGAACAAAATATTAAACTTGAATATGTCTATATAAAGGATCAAATTATAGACATTATAACCAAGCCACTTCCAAAGGCAACATTTGAGCATCTAAGACAGAAATTGGGAGTAATTTTTTCCCATACTAGCCATGAATAAAGTCAAAGGTAATGACATATAATCAAGGTGGTTCATTAGCTCTAAGAATGGGCGGTTAATTCCAAAAACTATCATGTAGTCATGATAGGGGTATAGGAAAATTGAGAGGTAAGAAAAAATCTAATTATGATTCTAACTGTGTGATCTAATAACAAGGTTTTTATATACATGTTGAGAATTGTTTATGAATCCTAAAGACTCATATGATGAGCACAAGTTATGAGGACAAAGGGAGAGTCCTAAAATATTTAGTAAGAAGGTATATGTCAGATAAGAAAATATGTGGTGGCCTAGCAAGTGATCAAGGGTTTGATCTAAAACACTATGTTAGTAATGTCAAGGATAAGGTGATTGAGTATACATGAAGATAAGGGGAGCATGTTTGTATGATGATTCATAGACTCACAATCTTGTATGTGGAATTTTTTTATTACAACAGGTGTGATCTAATAAGTTATAGGTATCTCTTTGTCATTAATGTCAAAGGGGGAGAATGCTCAGAATGGGGGAGGACTATGTAGATAAGTTTCTGAGAGTGGTTTTAATCAATGACAAATGGGGAGATTGTTGAGTATCATCATTGATGTCAAAGGTGCATCTTGTGAAGATTGATGTCAAAGGTGATTAATGTTAGTTTGTAGTGTGTGATGTGATAAGGTGAATTGAAGAGTGTTATGTTATCATTAGAGAAAGAGAAATAGATAATTTTAAGACAACTAATATCTTATATCTACATGATTGATATCATTTTTAATGTTAGCATGGAAGGTACAAGTTTTTGATGTCAAGTACATAGGAAACACAATCATGACATGAAGATTTACATGTATGCTAAAATGAATGAAAAAATGCATATGAAGAATGTATGACATTGTTTTATCATGTGATTAAGGTATAAAAGCATTCATGATAGTTTTAGGGTGAGCCTATAAGGGTATGACCTTTAGTCTAAGTCTAAACCTATACCACTCCTAGACCCTATTTGGCCTATTGAGGTATGAAGATAATATTTTAAGGAAATTATGAACATGGGGTCATGGACATAGGTGATATATGTTTCTTACGTATGATCATAAGGTTTGAGGTCAAAATTTGAAGGAAAAGTGCATAAATAATTATTTTAGGCCTTCATGAGCTCACATAATGAGGTATTCAAACTTTAGAATCACTTTTAGGCATTTTTTGGCATGTGTAACATTTGTATGGGAGTATTAGATGTCCTAGATAAGATATTAAAGTATGAATTTGGATTTAACTGGCATGATTTTATGAACAATCGTTAATACCAAAACATGTTTTAAGCCTCCCTAACAACCTAATAAGGACCCAATGTGAAATATTTTGCTTAAATAAAATTGATATAGATTTAAATCCATAAATAATATATTTAAGCATGTATTAAACTCTCTTAGGTACCTCTATGTGGTGGTGGTTAGTCATATGAGAAAGAATATATAGGTACATGCTTATTTGTTAAGAAATTACTTTATCTCTCAAAAGTTGAATTAGTCAAACAAAGTAAATGGAAAAAAGAATAAGTTAGAGAATAATTTTACATGTCCATTATGTTTTATATATAGTTTATAAACTTTAATTTATCTAAATTGGTCATGCATGCAAGCAAGCCACAAACAAACCTAATGGTGTAACTAACGTAAAACCCAGGCAAAGATAAAGAGATAGATTTGAGGGTCTACACATGATAGATTAATGAAATAAAAGTGAATGAATAATCTATTTATAAATTTTAAGTCATGATCATTCTTTATATAATCTTTATATGTTAATGTATGTAGTTCAAATGTTTGTCACAAAATGGCTTTTCTAGTTCAGTTAGGACTGTGAGATATAAGGTCAAAATATTAGTCTACAAGACCAATATTTACCATTAGAAAATATGAAATTTATATTTGAAGATGCTCTATATATCTCATATAACTATTTTTATGTATCAAGAGTTGTGAAAAGTGTATATAAAGGCATTGGAGGTCTAATTCTTCATGAATAGTTTTTGAGGTAATTTGGTAGTTCTGAGTATTCAAGTTGCAAAGATGTTCTTGATCCCTTATTTACTAAGTGAAGGTGTTAAAGGATTTTTTTAATGAATCTGAGGTCATGGAGAATATGTATTAATTTTTCATTTTTCATGGTTGAGTATCTTAATGCTATTTAAGTTTAATTATTGAATGAAAGATTTTTTAGGTACATAGGCCTAATAGGGTAGTTTGTCATAAAGGAACTTTCATGGTATAAACAAAGAATGGATGTCTAATCAAGCATGGAGAAGTTCATAAGATTTAATTACATAATTATTTGAAGGGAAATTTTATTTTTTTAGAAGTATATCCAGGCCAAAGAAGATCAAGTTTTAGTGTTAAAAGGGCAGATCTAATGCAATTATGTCTCAATGAGATGTAAAGGAGGAGTAAGGACCAATTGAGTTGTGGAAGAAAAATAGGGGTTTAAATTATGATTAAACCATGTTCATAACATTTCATAAGACCTATTATGTAGCCAACCTAAGATGTTTAAGTTGTATGTCTGACCAAGTGGTGTGTGACCATGAGACTAGTATATATACAAGGCAGTTTAGGCATATTTAAAGAGTGTGAAAAATAAATGAATAAATGATGCATGGTTGAGAAAAATGAGGTATTGAAATGAGTTTTAGGCCATAACATAAGTGCATAGGTGTTAATATAATCAAAATAATGAGGTGGCTAAGATGGTGCTAAGTCACTTAGGGAGTTGGTGCTTCCTTACAAGTAGATGCTTGCTAAAGTCTAGTTAAGTGGGTACTTGACTTTATTGGGGTTAGTGCTCCAGGTTGAGTTGGTTATCAACTAGATTTGATATTTTGTTTCATAATACAATATTTCATTTGTAGATATCATAGTGAGTTTCTTCCCCTTGAGGGTTTCATACTCATATATGTGTTATCTTATTTCAAGCTCATGTGAATGGTTCTTTATGCATTACCAGATCACTATGTTGCTTTCATGGTTCATGAATGTTAAAGTATAATTGAAAGAAATATTTTAAAACAATGATTCACCCCCATCAGTATTATGCTTTTGATAAGGATATTAGTTCCAAAATTAGGACACTAATGCCATTTAACACTACTATCCTTATTATAGTACTAACATCTAGGTGGTAGAACCTAAGGCATGATAGGCCAAGATATAAGAATGAGGGTCTAAGAATACTTAAAGGATGACTAAAGATGCATTTGGCCTTCAAAAAGTCAATATAAGTATGAAAATAGGTTGTAGGATAGGTCTAGGGATAATCCAAGGGATAGATGGTCTCAAGTAACACTCTTATCACTTAATTATTTTTTTAGGTGATCACATTCCTCCTCCCCCTTTATTTAAAAAATGTACAAAAGTGAAATGACTAGGATAAATAAAAACTAAGTGTACCTCAACTTACCTAAGAGATGAATTAGATGAGTTTAGATTTGGGTATGTGAATTATGCTCCATTGTGTGTCCTACACATGAAAAGTGTATAAATGAATCGTTACTTAAGAGATATCAAAAGAAAAGACAAATTTGTGTAGAGAAGTAAAAGTGGGTTAAAATTAGATAAAAATGAATAAAGTGATAATAGAGGGTAAAATAATGAATACACCTCACTGGGTATATGAGCTAGTGTATAAACTAGGTGACAACATGTGTGTGCATGTAGATAATGATCAATTAGTGTATAGGTTGGATTGAGCTAGTGGCTTGATCAATTCTCATGTGTGGGTGGATTAATAACTCAATTAGATTTTGAATCCATCATTTCCCACCCCTATTTGGTGCATTATGAACTATGAATAACTTTGATTAGACTTATGATGTGTCCAACCCTCTCATGTAGGTGCCTCAAGAACTCAAGTAGACTGTGAATCCATCATTGCCCACCCATGTATAATATATGCATATAAAACCAAAAATACATGATGTAACTAAAAATTTCTAACTAGAGATGTCTAATTGGAGATGTCATCTCTCTGGCCACTCAGATATATTAGGTAGCGTATGGGCCATTCAAGAATGCCAACCAATGTAGATAAAGTAAGGTATGAAACTGGTGTGCAACCTATAATATGATGTGTGATGTATATAATGAAAATAAAGACATGGAATTTATCATTACATCTGATCAATCAATGTATAATTTAGCATACACAAATAATGTATCATGCACATGCCCCTATTTTTGATATATGAACATATGGGTTCTAGACTAAGTTGTAATAATCTATATCTAAGTATCTAAATTTTAAATGGGAATGTCCATCTGTATCATGTGGATGGCCATCAACATCATGTGGATGGCTATCAACATCATGAGGATGGTTGTTTGCATCATGTGGATGTCTATTTGTATCTTATGGATGACCATCTGCATCATGTGGATGGTAGTTTGAATCATGTGGATGGCTATCTACACGATGTAAAATATCCAAAAAGGGACATTGATAAACCAAAAATTCATAATATTTATATTTAGTAAAGTTTTTTATTCATAAAATCTTGATTTGATCATTTGATTCACTTGCATAATTAATCACCTTTCAAACTGATTCACCACCATTGTGAATCCAATTTCCCTGAGAACCTTCAAGGATTTTTTAATATAAGCCACTAAAATTAACCTTAGAGAAAAGGTACAAGATAATGATCCAATGACAAGTGTGTATTCAAACAGATTGATCAAATGGTTAGTGTTGATCATTAAAGCCCTAGTTGATCTGTAGAGATCGATAGAGTGCATTGAGTTAACATTTCAAGATCGCATTAGATTCAAGGTCAAAGTGACTAAGGTTTAACTTATAGAATTGGTGGACTATGTGTTAAATATCAAACAAGACTTATGGTGCATATTCGATCAAAGATGAGAGGACACAAGATGTGAGCATTGTGTTTGAAGGTTAACTATGATCATTTGTATTTGAATATTTGAATTTGTAAAGGAAAAACTAGTGTTTGGTTTATGGGGTATAACTTTCAATCCAAGATGAATTTTCTTATGCAATAGAAATTAAATTGGTAGAGGACTTCGAGGTGCATTTGGAAATATTGATTGGAAGATCTGAAAGTGTGTATAGTCAAAGATATTAATGTTTAGATTTGTCTATGTGTTCATGCTTCTATTAATACTATTTCGATGTCTCATAATGAATTAGCTATTGGAGCATGGTGTCGACTCCATGAGGATGTTATGTGATTATTTTTGAGGTCTGATTAATTTAGTTTGAGTATGAAGAATGCTTAATAAGTTAACTATGTTTGATAATGGTGTTCCTATGTATAAAGTCTCTATTTGATATGATTAAGCATATGTAGAGGTGAGCTAGGTTAAATGTGAGAATTTGAGGATGTTGAAGGGGACATAAGGAGTGGACCCATGTATTTAAAAGTGGTCTTATGTTCTTATTTTTATTGATGGTAAAATATTTGTACCCAAGATCACCAGATCAACATATTCACATGACGGAGTGATCTCACGAGTCAAGCAAGTGCATCACAATAAATTTGGTAGTGAATGAAATCAAGGATAATAGAATATTACAAAAGGAATATGAGCAAATAAAATACTCTATATCATGTTGAATGAAGAATACAAGGATATATATATATATATATATATATATATATATATATATATATATATATATATATATATATATATATATATATATATATATATATATATATATATATATATATATATATATGTTGGAGTGGTAAAGATATCACACATTCTAGTGAATGTGGTACTAATTCTAGACATCCTATTCCTAATACCATTTAATTTACAATTGTCAATCTTGAATTGCACACAAATGCACATTTTAGGTCAAAATCATTAAAACATGCTAAATGGTTCAAGCTTGTCATTTACAAGTGATAGTTTAGGCTAATGAATCCCTAAATGGGGAAATGCATTTTATGTGATTCCTAACTTTGATCAATTCATTTCGAGTCAAAATGATGATTTTGCTTTTTTGTTCTCTAGATCACTCTTTTATTCTAATTCATTAGTACATGTCATGTACTTTGATTATTTTATGGCAAAAACATCCTAAATAAGAATACAGCTCTAACGCATCTAACATCACCTTCTAATTCTTCCTGAGTCAAGTTATGACCTACTAATATGATTTTCTGACCTAGTAAACTTTATTAACCTTGTTTAATCTAATTAATCCAAATTAAGAGCTTAATTAAAAATTACATGAAACTTATAGAATATCTCATTATTGAAAATTGATTGTTGATATCTACATCACCTAGTGACATCATCATATGGGGTAGCATCTATAAGCCATAAATGCATAAAATATCAAGATTATAGGTCTTTTATGCCTCATTAAGACCTTTCATACCTCTTAAATTCACCTCTATCTCAAATATTTATGAGTTATATTAATGTATTTAATTCTAAATATTAGATTAATCAATTGCCACACATCTCAATCTTGAGATGGACAGTCATGGATGATCCTGGACCATTTTGAAAATCTATAAATAAAAGAGCTATGAAAATCATTTTTAGGCTTGATTTGTGCAAATTTATAATGCTAAGTTGTCTCCAAAACCCTTTGTGTTTATCATTGTTTTTCATTAGCAAGCTTCATTTAATAGGCTAGATTAGAGATTTCATCTACTTTAAGCCTAGGTTATATAAATAATTCTTGAGACATTGGAGGAGTTACCATCATTGATGACAAAGATAAGAACTCTTGATCAAGGGAAAACATGATTTTGAGTCATATTTATATGGTGAATCCACTTGGGAAGGTAATGGGTATTGATTTTTTTCAATTATTTCTTGATATCTTTTGTAATTCTTGCATGAATAGATAGGGTAAGTTTTGTTATGTCTTTAATGCATTTTTCATGATTTCTTAACTAATGTTTAACTAACTCTCTTTTTAATTTTCTCTACATTTTGGCACACCCGGTGGGACTAAACACATCCCACGTATGAAGGAGAGCATGATAGAAATTTAAAATTTTAATTTGGATGCTTAAAACTCTTTCTAAGTAATTTTCTAATTTGATTTGGCCAAATTTTTATCTTTATGGGTTTACATAGGTAACTGTCAATGGTCAGAGGAACCAAAAAAAGTTGAGTAAACCATATATGGTCATTTTCAACAATCAATGTTCAAGTATAACCATCATTGATCACTGTGTTTTTCTTAAAAAAATAAACCTGATAGCTAATAGGTCATTTTAAAATGCTTGGTTTGGGGTCATACAGACTTTATTTTTGATGATTTTTTTTTAAAACCACATGTTTTCTTCTAAGTTTTTAGAATCTAATATTAGTTTCGCTTCAAGTTACATATTTTATTAATTTTTTTAAAAAAATTATCTTTAAGTTTTTCTAATATAACACATTTGATTTTGGGTGATGCCTTAAGGGTAGATAGGTAACCAATGGCAGTTTACATAACCGATGATGGTTTTATGATCGGAGACAGTTCATACGACTAGTAACAGTTCTCTGTGCAAAGATTTAATTTGTAAAGCTAGAGAGATAAAATTTTAATATCATTTGCTCAATCACTCAAGTGCTTCAAAGGAGGTAGTTTGAAATTTTGTTTGAATGCTTTTGGCTAATCAAACACACTTTCATTTGGGTTTATAATGAACATGTTTGACTCTAAACATTTGAAATAGAGCTTAAAATGAACCTAAGATTTGGATAAGTCTTAGATACATTTCATTTATTTATTAAAACACATCATAACTCTTGCAACATTTTAAATTTGGTGTTTTAAATCATGAATCTAGGTTAAGTCTTGAATATTCAATTTGGGCTTAAAATTAACTTAGGTTTTAATACTTCATGTGGTATTTTTTATGCAATATTTCCTATTTTTTGACTTAAATCGAAGGGGATAGTAATGAACCTAACCACACATTTAAAATTTGGTGCAACAAATCAACATCACTTCAATTCTTTGCAAACTTTCTTGTTGATTATTTTAGCAAAAAGAGGTGTGCATGTATGCTCTCCCATCCATCCCCTTTAGGGAACTTTTGGGATCAAAATAACCATCCCATCACATTTTGAACATAGTCTAGGGTATATAAATAATGTTGTTTAAATTACCCCCCAAAAATTTGCAATAGTATTGGGTGATCTTGAGGTGACCATAGAGTCTTTCTATTGTGTCTTTTTTTTCATTATATTTTGACTTATGAGAGGGATTTCATCACTTCCCATAACATATATAGGGAAGCTTTGACTTAGGGTTTCATCTCCTGGCACTATCTTCATCACTCCCACTAAGATTATAGGTTTGAGTGATTAAACCACCTTCTAGTGTTGGAGTTACACATGGGATGTATCTTCACTTTGGACATTACACTACGCTGAGTAAACGACAGATGCAGTAGTTGCAAACAAGGAAATAACTTTTTGTAATAAGCCAAGTGTTGTGGATACCTAATTAAAGTCTATTTATTTTTCATCATTTAGAATGAAATCCATTATGTAATTGATCCATCTAGAAACATTAAAAAACTTGCAGTTTTTAGATCAATCCCCACTTACCATAGAAGTATTGTTGGTGCAAGGTGCACCTTAAGGTGCATGTCACTATATTGTTAATTGAGAGAAATAGGGGTGTAAAAACCCTACTATATAATGTGCATTTAATTTTGTATGAACACTTAAAAATACTCTTAAATGATGTATATAGATGGACTCCAATAATATCATGTGACCTTGTCAGTTTAGACTTAAGATGATTATTTTTGTCATTAGCTTACTTGGTCTTGATTTGTGTCTAAAATGCTTTTTAAGCTCAAAAAACTTATCTAAAACACATTATCCTCAAATTTATTGAGTAAGGGAGGCGTTACACCATCTAATTGAATAATTTATCTTTTCCTTGTTCAAAATTGTTATCAAAAACTTTGTGTCATGCCATCTACTTTGGCACAGTCATGCTCCCCAATTGAGCCTAGACCTTTTATCTAATTTTTTTAAAGTCCCTCATTTATAATTCACATTTGAAATTAAATCTTTCTAATTTCTAAGGATTGGTGTGTTAAATTGGGTTCACCATTTTCACACTAAACTTGTTCTAACTTGGGTTCAAATTTCCATTTGGAATGATGACCATTTATTAGACTCAAAATCACATTATCATTTTGGTGGACTCAAGTCATCTTGCGTATCCATCTCCCTTTGAGTCCTATAACATAATTTATCATACTAACACCATGTTATGATGTTGTGCTACCTATTTGGTCCTAGCTTTGTACTTAGTGATTTATGTATGTTTTTACATCTTAAGTTTCTTAGTTCATATGGTCTTCTTCATAATCTAGAGAGATTTCCTATAATTTTCTAGAATCAACTCATGAAAGTTGAAAATAGATTTTACGGTATATGTGTATCACAAATAAATAGGCTTTGGTGTACTAGTTTTCACCTTGGATCTTTGAGTTACCTTACCCTCTTCTAATCTATATGATTTCAACTTTGCCAAAATTTGGGTAAATTCATGAACCAAATCTTCTAATTGTGTGTGGTTCAAAGCCACCCTACTTTTATAGTCTCTTTGGTACCTTAGTAATTTCTTTGGAAGAAGATCAAAATCCATATATTGCTTAAAAATGTTTGCAAAACATTGATTGAAATCTTGTCAAACATTGAGAACACTCTTTTTTTAATAATGACTCGAAGGTCCAATTGCAATAGGGTTTGTTATGGTCTTAGTTGTAAGGTAGACGATTTTTATAATGGACATAAGCACTCCATATTATTTTAGAATGTTTCCCTCTTTGGGTCTATCTAATGAAAACCGATGGCATCCATGTTAGTTTTCATACGTCATCCTCATCCTTCCCCTTCAGTTTGTATGAGTAAGCAAGCTCCACAACATGTGAAGCTTATCATTTTAAGACCTCCTCCTTTTGTTTGCACAAGAAAACAAACTAAAAAGCATCTATTCATTACCATTCTTGGCCCATCACTAGTTTTTGATGAACCTATTATTGAGGAACCTCCATTTGATTAACCAATTATTTTTGATCCATTCTTCAATAGTCTAATTTTTGGAAAGTCTATTATTAAACCACAAACCATTATTCCCACTAAACCAAATGTTCCCCACTTTAAAAATTTTGTGCTGATCTTCGAGCCAAAACAAGAACCATTACCTCTTAAAGAACAATCTTATGAGGATCAAAATGTGTTCAAATTTGATATTTTGAAACCAATTGTGAACCAAAACTAAAATGTTATTGTTGAAACATCATTTTGTGACAAGTTAACCTGTGATAAGTCACCTATTCGTATTTTACCTATTTTTAAAGAGCCTCATCTCTTTGACAAGCTGGTCTCTATAGAGTTGTCTCTTGATCTTTTCCCACCCATTAAGGAGTCTCACTTTGATAGAAAAGATTTTGTTGAGACATCCATTGAATGGTACCCTCTCTTTTAGGGGCTTTACTTAGATGAGCTATTCTATATTGAACCCCTCCAAGATGAATCAATTTTTATTGAGCCCATTATTTCATCATAGGCCATTACTTGTCAAATATTTAGCATTTAATAGAACATTCAAGAAATAACCACATCAGAGGATGAATCAAAATTAGAGTCAAGTTCCATTTTTTAATCAATATTAGATTTAACACTAGAACCAAAATCAACATCAATTGTGACATTGAATTCAGAGTCCCTTTCTTTGAAATTAGATTCAAAAATAGATTATATTCATGGTTATTACAACATTAGTTACAATTTCCTTGTAGATCAAATTGAATATATTTGTGATCCTTTTTGAAGATGATAACTTCCGCATCAACACAAGTTCTCCTAGTATCTTTTACAAGGATTGTGCTGCCTTTCATCATCCTACTATTATTACCACCCAACATAGCCATTATATTGACATTCCACCTCCCATAAATGTCTATTGGGACTAACAAATTCATACTTTATTAAATTGCATCCATGGAAACATACCATTTACAAAATATCAGTAGGAAGAAGAGCCCATTCATTCAGAATAAGAATAATCTCTTAGTGAAACCTTTTTGGAGGTGCTAAGGGATAAGCAAGGATCAAACTTAGCATCTTTTAGTGAAACATTTTTGTAGGCACTAGAAGACAATTAAAGTCAAATGTTAGCATTTCTTCATGAAACCTTCTTGGAGGTGCTATAGGATGATTAAAACAAATTCATTGGTGAAAACCTCATCAAGGTGATAATAGCTAAGCACATTGGTTCTTCACTACATACTGAAGATAATATCAAAGATCAAATCAAAATAGATTCAAATCTACAACATAATCAGATGGTAGCTACTCTCAAGATCAAGCAACAAAAAAATATGGTGGTCATATTGAGAGCATTTTCAAAGGTCTTCAACCCTTCCATAACCAAAAGTATGTTGAATCCAAAATTAGAAACATTATGTGTGACTAAAAGTCTCAATCTTAATTTATTTACCATTCAATATACATTCCATTATCACCCACTTATATCATCTATCATCAATAACACTTTCCTTTGTTGAGGCTATAAGTATATCTTGTCTCAACATTTGAATGAATCAAAATCAATTGCCAATAGGCATTGTAATAGCATTATTCAGGTCCAAATATACAATAAGTTATTAATAGAGCAACTTTATCGAAAGGGTCTTAGATAACAACTTTATAAATAATCATTTTTGTTGTCTCACATTTTGACTAGGATGTCCATCTCCCTGTTAGTAAGAGCACTAGAACCATTTTTCACTTTTCTAATTACCATTTACCATTATCATGTTTCATCTCTTGGGTACAAACCTATAAACCCTTTTTAGGCATTATTATAACATTGTGTTCTATTTACCATGTTGTTTGAACTACATTGACTTGAAGTCCTTAAGGACTATGTAGATAGTACTCAATTTCTATTGAGGTCAGCTCGGTCACTCCTTTTCTATGCTCTCATAATTTTAAGAGAAACCTAAGCAACACTCTCATCATTTTGGAATTACTTCTTTTTATTAATCACAATATTTAAAGATGCATCTAAATAACCAATAATTCTCAATATATAGAATATGCCTTAATAAATAATTATATGTGCTTCCCCAGGACAATAACCATTATTAAATTTATGGTCTTCTAATATAAAATATACATATACATAGTGTCCATAATCCATGTTCTAGGATAAGATGGATGGAAAACGACTCCTTTGGGAGAGCAGATTTTAGATAGTGAGCTTGGACATGTTGCTAATTTTTTAACATCTTTTCGGTATGTACATATAGTCTTTGCATATGCAAAGTACTACAATCTAGAAATTATAAAAAAAAAGTCTAGATATAATAAGTTAGTGGATAAACTGGATAGAATCTACTTATGCATCACCTTTGGCATCGAACCCTACAACGAGATGGTGAAAATCAGAAAAACATTGCTCAACAATTCTAAGAAAAAAACTAAGAGAGATGTGAAAAGATGTTAAATCAATCTTGATTGATAAATAGAAAAGAGTGAATATCAAAAACACTATACAAATTAGATTTCGAATAAGAACTATTAGATATGATTAGTCTATTATGGCAAGTCATGGGGAGCAAAGTGACAAATATTTTTCATCATTAGATGTGCATGTTCATGAGCATTACATGTTCTAGAAATAGTTCATTAATTGGTCTTTGATCATCAACAAAAACATTTATGAATAGTTGATTATGTTAGAATATACGCAAGAATTTTATATGACCACGTATTTGGTTTATTCCATTGCAATACTCAGAGTCTAGCATGGCTTGAGGATGTACATATGAACTTCGTGAGTGCATTGGTATATGACAAATTCCCTGAACTCATTCACAAGAAAGGAAAAAGTCATTTTAGGAGAGAAAATGATGCGTTCTCCATTATGATAGTGAAGACATTGGATGGAAACCTTATGCCCATGATTTCCAATGAGGTCGCTGCTCTAATTAGAAAATATGGAAACATTTCATTCAGTGCTCAAAATTCACCTATATCAAAGTTGAGAAATTTGAATGTGTTACTCGTAAACTATCAAAATATCCCAGTGACAATAGTTTTGATCAAGCTTTATAAGCAATTAAGTGAAGTGCACAAGGAATGTACCTACTAGAAAATCAAGAGAATAACTATTCTTATTAATCTTAGATAATTCATCTGTAAATCAATAAAAAAATTATGCTAACATTGAAAATTCATTGATGGACTTTAAAATGCAATCACAAACGAAAAAGCTTATTTTTAACATCAAAGATATCTCACGATACATTATAATTATTTATGTATGAGATACACAATGGCAATAATTAGACCTAAACTTAATAATATTTGGTATTAAAAACATTAAAGCATATATTTAAAACGTAACCTAAAGTTCAACATTATTTTTAGAGTTTTGAAAACTTAACTATAGACGCCGTATTTCCTATACGGATTTTATAAGTTTTTACTGAACTTTCCCTGACCGGCGGTTGGTACTTTTTCCCTAGGATTCAACCAAAACTGGAATAGATAACTTCTAACGCAGATGCTATTTAAATAAAAGTGATATGGGCAGCTCGGGCACAGGCTTATCTGCCCGTAAGGACCTCTCAAAAAAAATAATGGGGCGACTTGTAGTCGCTGACAGGCCTTTCTATGACAGGTCTATCACGGACCATCTACAGCCTCCTACGTGGCTTCGTTGAGTTTGACTTTTTTGTCAATGTCGTGTTGGATGAGGCTTTGCAGTAATTCATGTTAATTGACTTCGACTTCGACTTATGCTTAGACTTACAAACACAACAAAAATTCGTTAATAGACAGAAATACGAGGAATATAATTCACATTTGAAACTTCTCCCATATTAAAATTTAATAATTTAATTTAAATAATTATTTTAATTTTACAATATATTTATAATGAAAATCAAATATTAAGTACTAAACTAACTTATCATTCGTATATATATATATAAAACGATAAAAATAGTCAATCATTTTAATTATTTAATATATGAAATACACAATAATAATTTTAAATTTAAAATTACAATATTTTATTTTAAAAGTAATTGCATTGCTTTTTTTAGGAATGTATTATATATATATATATATATATATATATATATATATATATATATATATATATATATATATTTATATTTTTAAAACTTGAATTTAAATTTTACGCTACCTAATTTGCAAAATAATATCAAAATGATTATATATGATACCCACTCATGAATTGAATTTGATATTCCATTATGTTTGTTATGGATTTTTAATGATAGAGTTATTTATTAAACATTGTCTTTTAAATGTTAGGATAGTTCATTTTATAAGGAAGAAGTATTAAAGATAATCGATAAATTTATCTGAGTTAATTTTTTTTAAAAAGTTTGTCTAAAATTTCACTTTGTATCTGATATGGTTTACTAAAAAAAGATGATTGTATTTTACAATTAAAAAATAAAAATACGATTATATGACCATCAAATTTATTCTAGATACCCACTTGGGAACTAAAATTTTCTTATGATTTTTGGTTTAATAATTATTGTATAAGCATGACAACTAAGATCTAATCATCTACGAAAATAATATTTTATTAATTGGCCCAACTCTTCTTATAAGAATACAATACTTCTACTATTAGTGATAACAATTCAATCGAATTTAAATCCATTGATATTTGGTGTGGTAGATAGAATGATCGATAATCAAGTGAATGTTTGTCAATTAAAACTTAGTAGTTTGAAACAATGCCCCAAAGATCTCCCTTAGTTAGACCTTGTAACCTACAATGTAAATGATTCCCATATAAACAAAAAAGGAATAAAAAGAGTTCCTGATATGACAATTATTTTTGAAAGAGTTATTTTCACCAGAGATATTTTTGAAGAATTTATATAAAACCCTCTTTTGAAAACTCTATTGTTGATGGATTTGGATGTCTTTGGGTTCTTAGTAATTATGGTAGCACTGGTTTTTACTATTTTTTATGTTTATTTGAATTAAGTATGTTGTTTTATATTGGAATGTTGGGCCATAATTCTTTATTATGAAATCTATGATTTCTTATATTATCTAGTGATTATTTATACTAACATATTTATCTTACAAATGATCTATGTAAAATATGTTTATATTCACACACACACACACACACACACACACACACACACACACACACACACACACACACACACACACACACACACACACATGTACATAAGTAGATATTAGATTTATGATATAAGTGGATTTTTAATGTAAATGAAATAGGTGTTAAGTTGTGGAGCTAAAAGCTTCACTGATGCAGACATGGAGAAGGCCATTGGAGGAGTTGCTGGAGTGTCACAAACACCAGCGTCGGTCAGGCCAACCGACGTCGGCAAGAAAAGGCAGGAGAGCAACCGACGTCTGTCAGAGATCGGCCGGCATCGGCGACCCTTAGGCGGACAGGGACCGATGTCGGTCGCCTGTGAGGTTCAACTGTGAGTATATTACGGGCAGTTAGTTGACGAACCAAGTGTTTGCATGCTTAGGGCTAATTATAGACTGAGAGCTGTGGATCTAATTATTGTACTAGGTGTCTAATTATTGTTTGGATGAGTTCTATATATTAGACTCATGGTTGTATTGTAAACTTGTGCTAGAGAGTAAGAGAGCATTATTATAAGCTCCTTCTGTGTGTGAGGTGAGCAATGGTGTGTTCCTCCTAGTGCCACAGTACCAAGGTGAGTGCTGGATTGGAGAATCAGCAGGGTTCTTCATGTATGTATGATCTTGGTCATTAGGTGAGCATGGCTACGATAGGAGATCTACATGGTAAGTAAGATCATTGATATGCAGGTGTATGTGTGTGCAAGGTCAGGGTTCACAGGTGTGCAGAACTAGCTTGATCTGTAGGTTGAAGATCAGATATGATAGCAACACAACAGGGAGCAGTATCAGGAGAGATCTACTTGAAGTACAGGTGTGTACTTGTGGAGTGCATGGAGCACAGGTATAAGGTGAACACCAACTCAGTGTGTGAGTTGGGTGTTGGGACCTAAGAGAGAGAGAGATTTGAGGAAAGAAGTATTGTTCACTTGAGGTGTGGGAAGCCTCTGTAGAGGTGGTGGAGAAGAAGTGGCATCTTCTTTATTGTATTCTTTTTTGTATGAGTATTAATACAAGTTGTGTATTGTCTCTCATATCTTGTGTTATTTCTGGATTCTAGTTACTTGTTGATTCTAGTTATTTTCGCATATTAAGTTGCTTGTATTTGGTAATCAATTGTGTGCTTTCGGGGTTGGTCATATTCCCAACAAGTAGTATCAGAGCTAAGGTTGCAGGAAGCGGTTTTGTGTTTAGTTACAGGTCACTCTCAGGAGTTTATGATTGAGTGGGAGTAGAGCAATGGCAAATCAAAGTAAGCTAAGGATGGAGGAGTTGAAAAGCACAGATGGTCACTTATGGTCTGATTGAAAGAAAGCACAGGTAAAAAAAAATTGTTGGTTTGTGGAAGATCAGCAAGAAGGAACTGAAGAATCAGATGTTGCAGGGGATGTGGCACATGATGCTCTAGGAGGTTTCTTGGATAAATTTGAATCTTGTCTTACAGATTCAGTTGCCTCCTTCCATGCAGCCTCAGGTAGAGGAGCTGGTGAGCCTTGTCAAAGAATTGGCAAAGGGGAAGTGAAGTTGAAATTGCGGGCGGCCAACACATGGGTGTTGAAGGAGGTCATGCGGGTCCCAGGTTTGGAGATGTGGCTAATTTTTTCAAAAGAGGTAGGTGATGGGAGATCTACGAGAACTCTCATAGCGGATGCACTTGAATTAGCTGGTGGTAAGAAAATAGGTACTCTTTATCTACTTGCTTATATTACTGATTCTTCTTTTGTTGCAGAGACGTGGCTTCGTAGGCTTGGTCACATGAGCAGGAAGGAGATGCATGTTCTTAAGTGGAAGACAGATATATTTGATAGGCTTAAGAATTAGAAAGCCTTGGTGTTCTTGGAGGAGATGGCAGACAGAGACCAGTGGATGGGGCTAGATACTCCTGAGCAAGGCAGTTTGGACATAGGGATTGATTCAAAAGAGCTCGCAGGTAAAAAGTCATCACTCAAAGGAAACATAGGTACCAGCGTCGGCAAGAAAACTGACGTCGGTAGAATGTAAGACCGACGTTGGTCACGAGGACCGATGTCGGCAGTAGGAGGACACCGATGTTGGCAGGTTGGTACTCAGGATAGGCGTGAGAACTGATGTCGGTCGGATGCAGACTGTGGGGTGGCCGAGGTCGGTCACTGTAACAAATTTTGGGTGGACAACAAGCTGTCAAGGAGTCTCAAACACCCATATGAAGGACTGAAGACATAAGTAGGCCTCAATTTGTTGTTCCTCTTCTTTATACTAGTTGCTAACGGCAGAGCAGGAAGGATCTAGGAAACAGTGGGAGCGTGGCATGGAGAGATTACAGAACCAGACGGGAGATTTGGTACGATTGCCAGCCGGTATGTTAGCACTGCAAGACGAATGGATTCCTTAGTTGAAGAATAGAGAGAACGGATACGTGAGATAAAAGGCCAGGTATATGGTCTTGAAGAGCTGCAGGATAGTGGTACAGGTTTTGACAGGTGGAGGACGAAGCATGGCTTTAGTCAATGTCAGGGTAACCATTGTGTTTGACTTACCAGGGGGATGATGGTCGCAACATCATTCAGTTGCTGTATGTGGAGGATGAGCTTGGTACAGGTTCAGACATATAGGGTTTTGCTGAGCTAAGGGTAAGATTAGTTCTGTGGTTTGCTATGAAGAATTTAGAGCAGCAAAATTCTTCGGCATGGGAGACATGGAAGATCACAGGGTAATTTTGTTTCCAGTGGGAGCTGATGTGAATCAGGTGTTGGCGAGACACAAGATGCATAATCAGAGCGCACCAAGGGCTGGACAGTTCAGTGTCTGAAATCACATGAGGTCTAGTATAGACCTGAGTTTGCCCAAGCAGTGGGTGCTATTAGAGAGTTAGGTGCCAATTCAGAGAAGTAGATTCTCAGGTATTTGAGAGAGACCAGCGGCAGGGATTCATGCTATTTAGGGTCAGGACTTCACTACATGAGATTGTAGGATCAGATGCAGCAAGGTACTCGGATGACAGGAGGTACACCACAGGTTGTGTGGTGGGTTGTCTTCATGATTGTGCTTGAAGAGGAATACAAACTAAGAAATAGATTAGACAGGGTACAGGTACAGGTACAGTGCAACTATTTATCTCCAAGTGGGAGATTGTTAAGTTGTGGAGCTAAAAGCTTCACTGATGCAGACATGGAGAAGGCCATTGAAGGAGTTGCTGGAGTGTCACAGACACCGGCGTCGGTCAGGCCAATCGACGTCGACAGGAAAAGGTAGGAGAGCAACCGACCTCGGTCAGAGATCGACCGACGTTAGCGACCCCCAGGCAAACAGGGACCGATGTCGGTCGCCTGTGTGGTTCGACTGCGAGTATATTACGGGCAGTTAGTTGACGAACCAAGTGTTTGCATGCTTAGGGCTAATTATAGACTGAGAGCTATGGATCTAATTATTGTACTAGGTGTCTAATTATTGTTTGGATGAGTTATATATATTAGACTCATGGTTGAATTGTAAACTTTTGCTAGAGAGTAAGAGAGCATTATTATAAGCTCCTTTTGTGTGTGAGGTGAGCAATGGTGTGTTCCTCCTAGTGCCACAGTACCAAGGTGGGTGCTGGATTGGAGAATCAGCAGGGTTCTTCATGTATGTATGATCTTGGTCATCAGGTGAGCATGGCTACGATAGGAGATCTACATGGTAAGTAAGATCATTAATATGCAGGTGTATGTGTGTGCAAGGTCAAGGTTCACAGGTGTGCAGAACCAGCTTGATCTGTAGGTTGAAGATCAGATAGGATAGCAACACAACAAGGAGCAGTATTAGGAGAGATCTACTTAAAGTACAGGTGTGTACTTGTGGAGTGCGTGGAGCACTTGTGGAGTGCGTGGAGCACAGGTATAAGGTGAACACCAACTCAATGTGTGAGTTGGGTGTTGGGACCTAAGAGAGAGAGCTTAGAGGAAAGAAGTACTATTCACTTGAGGTGTGGGAAGCCTCTGTAGAGGTGGTGGAGAAGAAGTGGCATCTTCTTTATTGTATTCTTTTCTGTATGAGTATTAATACAAGTTGTGTATTGTCTCTCATATCTTGTGTTATTTCTGGATTCTAGTTACTTGTTGATTCTTGTTATTTCCGCATATTAAGTTGCTTGTATTTGGTAATCAATTCTGTGCTTCCGCGGTTGGTCATATTCCCAACAATAAGTACATAAATAAATATATGTATATATTATATTTATGACATAAATTCAATTATATCTTTATCTTATTTATGACAGAAATCTAATATAATATATGTATCTAGAGAATAATATCTCTCCATGTTTTTTACATAAATTTATCTAATATATTTATTCTAATAAATATTATAATGTATTCAGTAATATCATAATTCATTATAATAAAATATATTTAAAACTAAAATTCAAATCCTTCATCTCTCATCATCCATATCTTCCATTTAATTTTCCTCCAAATTATATATTTTTGAAAATGATTAATAACCTATAAATATATTAAAAATTATTTTAACTAATGACGGGGCATTACCCAAGCACATGATTCATCATCCTTCAGAGCGCATTTACTATGACTCTTTCAATTTTATTCATATTTTAGTGGTCTTATATAGTTTTCACTAATCAACCATTTTTACACTCAACATAGCTGAATTTCAATTGGCAATTTTCTTAAGACAATTTCATGGATCCGAATTTGTTTTTTTTTTTAAAATTTTTAATATTTTATTTTGAAATTAAAAAAAATTATATAATTTAAATCCAAATAAATTAATAAATTAATAAATTAAAGTTTTTTTAAAAATATAAAATAAATTAATATAAAATTAATTTAAAATTTATACAATATTTATAATAATATATTTGATTTCAATAAATTTTTTTTGAAATTTATATCTTATCATTTAAATATATTTTGGTTTAAGAATGTTTGATACTTGATGTATGTATTTTTTTAGTGTGAGATGCGATGGTTGATAGAAATAAAAATAAAGTGGAGCATCATTCTCCCTCAACCCTGGATGAATAATCTCAATAAAGATTTTTTTGGGTCTCTTCTCAGATTCATTTAAAATCATGAGCACAACAAAGCTATGACAAAGGAACAAAATACATAAATATATAATGAAACAATTTGATATATATAACATGAATAGGAATAAAATATATAAGAAAAATATTTTCTTCTTCTCACCTTTAAACCAGTTAATGATTGAAACTTACATCATGCTGCACATCTCATCACTAAACAATTGCATATATGTAGAACAATTTTATCATCGTAAACAAAAATAAAATATAAATAAATATAATATAATATAAATTTTTTTATACCTGTAAGCTAGTGTGATGTCCTGTATGGGCCAACAATGCTCTTAACCTATTTGTGGCACTCATTTTCTTGGTCCCATTTCCATACTAAATTTAAACAACTGTTCAATTAGTTCTATATGATACCAATTATACCTTGTTTATTTAATATATCTAAGAATTCTGTAACATCATATGTTGTAAACCATCTATTTTTACTTACTATTTCATGAAAACAATTAAATCAAAAAAATTATAATAATTAATTTTAAAAAAAACATACTAATTTTATTTTAAATTTTTATAATACTGCCATTTTTTAACAAAACATTTTTTACCATTTAAAAGAAATTAAAAAAAATATTTTCTATAAAATTATCTAAAATTTATGAAAACAATTAAATATAAATTTTTAAAACTGCGTTTTCAATTTTTTTTTGTGTGCAGACAAAGCCTGATAAATGATCATTGTGAAAAAATTAAAAGGTTTTATGGTGTATGCTTCCTCCAAATTAATTGTCTTTTTCATAGTAGTTTTAAGCTAAAGTTGAATTTTCAAAGGTTTAAATTGATTTTCACCAGTTTAAAAAATCATAAAATCTTAAACTCTAAAATTTTATGAAACATGGATAAAAGGTTTATAGATATTTGAGACAATAAAAAAATGCGTGTATGCAGAAAGAAGTGGCGCATTCCTCCTAGTCAGACACTTGGATAAGATTCTATGTAAACTTTTCCTCTACTAACTATGACACCCATGGTCTACTATTTTTGGGTATAGTTTAGTCAGAACCAGAGCTCCATTGCCTCAAAGAGCACCTCCCACACTCAGAGCGCATTCCTCCACTAAAATTATTAGATACATCCTCTTCTTCCTTCAAAATTCCTTGCCTTCCACGCAGGGATTAGAATGAGATTTTAGTTGAAACTTCTTGTAAATAATTTCAGCTTCAACCAAAAGTGATTTCCTCCCGAACGGTGCCACTCTTCTAGACAAGATAAACTTTAATTATTTTTCTTTACTAAAGAATTCAGATCTGATAATTGTTCAATAGCTTTCATTATAGTGCCACAATCAACATACAAGAAAATTCAGTACAAAGCCTCTTCAAAAAATATATATACAACCAAATATTTCTCCTTTATATTTTCACATCATCTTTATTCCATCAAGGGTATTAGAAATTTGAGGTTGCTTCTCAGATAGTGTTGACCAGGTTTATTTCTCCCCTAACAAGATGTTGTTACATAGATTTACTTCTCCTCCCAGGCTCACAAACCTTGACTTTCATTACCATGCAGAATTATAATAACACATGAATACTAATTTTATTATTATTTTAGATTACCAAGAGATAACATATTATATACGTCTACAAAAAGCACCTATATTAAGTGAGGTAGGTCAAACAAATAAGCTAACAAGAAGTGAAATAGAATTACCCATGAAACAACTAAACCAAATTATTTATAATAATATAAAATACACTAATATTAATAAATTAATTGTGCTTATACAATAATAATTCTAATATTTAAAATAGTGTCAAGAAAGAGACCATTATAATTTTTATTTCACTTGCATTTAAAAAAAATGGAACATACATTACATCAATGTAAAAAATTCCTTATGGAATGGGTAGTCATTAGGAGAAGTCTGTAAAACAACCACAAGGTTTTGTAGTATAGATTGAAGAAGACTAAATGTGTAATTAGAAAAAAAAATTGCATTGCTTTATTTACTTCAAGAAAGAAAGTAATAATAACCTAATTTTTAAATTACATGTTGATTTTTATTTTATTTTTAATATGAGCAACATTTCTAAAATGAAAGATGAAATCAAAATTGATATGTTGAATGAATTTAAAATCCTAATTTAATGGATCATATAAGCTTTAGGATAAGCACACATCATGATATCAGTTAAAATAATTTGGAACCTAATTCACACATAATAAATAATGTAATAATTATCCAATAATAATGTATGCATTTGCTTGCACATTGAGAGAAAATATTACTTTGTCATGATTTTTTATGAGGATTATTTATTCAACATTTCTTTTCAAATATATATATATATATATATATATATATATATATGTTTTTAAAATATTATATTTTGTATCTAATAAAGTATGTTAAAAAAATTAATTGTATTTTATAGTTAAAAATCATTAATATAGTCATATTATCAATAATTTTTTTTCAAAATATTTCTTATATCTAATAAAATATCTTACAAAAATTGATTATAATTTAGGGATAAAAATCATAAATATGTCCATATTATATTTTATATTTAATAAAGTATCATAAAAAAATTGATTGTATTTTATGATTAAAAAACATAAATACATTCATCTTATTAGTAGTTTTTTTAAATTTATATTTTGTATCTAATAAAATATCATAAAGAAATTGATTGTATTTTGGAGATAAAAATCATAAATATGTTCTTATTATCATTCATGTATGTATGTATCTACAATCCTTTATAGTTATTCGTAATTTTTTTAAAATTTTACTTTATATCTAATAAAGTATCTTAAAAAAATTGATTATATTTTATGATTAAAAATCATCAATACATTCATATTGTCATCAAATTTAGGCCCTTCAAGAAACCCATGCAACTAAATACATAGCACTAAAAGATAAAGATAAAACACACTAAATATGACGATACTACAACAACAACAACAATAAAAAAAAATCAAAATACTAAAACAAAAAACAGATTATAATTTGTTTGAAGAACACAAAATAAGTTTACTTCTACCCAAAATCTTCATTACTTATTTTTCAAAACTACGCTTCATTTGTGTCTTAGCATTAATCTTCTACTTTACAAGAGATCTGACATATGCCTATGAAGACTTAACTTTCATTATTTGAATGATATGATTTTATTTGTTTTAGAAAACAGAGAGTATTAGTTGGGCTATTTAATTGATCATATTATGTCTTGGTAAGATAAATCTTTTAAATGCTATGTTGTTTCCAATACTTTTCTTTCCTGAGACTCATTCACTCTTTGAAACTAAGATTGAAAAATGGTTAGAACTTAATTTGAGATTAGAATTGTTGTCTTTTGCTTTCTTTTCAATTTTCTGCTTTCTTCCGAACCGTGCTGGTTTTTTCCCCGCTTTTTCTGGCGATCCCTGAAAGTCCTCCTTTGCTAAAGTCTTCCTTTTTCTTTCCTTCGAGAGATGACTTATATTTATTTTGAAACTCATAGCAGGAAGCATATTTCCTACATTTATTTTGAAACCTATAATAAGAATTATATTTCCTATGCCGAGGATGCGAGTCGAAAATTCAACGAAGACCCATTGTTAATAAAAATAGCATGTTAATGGAAGGTAGCGAATTTAAGATTTGCGATCAATATTTTTGATGACCACAAGTCTTCAACATCGACTTATTCACAAATCTTATCCCATACGGCATCTTCCCTGCTAATATCTTATTCCATAGAAAATGTACTGCATTTGATCTGCCTTGTGTTAATATCAAATGGGGTACTCTGTCCCAAATTAAAATATAAAAGATTTTTATGTGTTTGGTCCTAAATTCTAATATCAATTATTATTGATAAAATATTTAAATTACAGTCATAATTTATTTTGAATAAAAGGTGGCATAGTTAAAATATTTGAAGTGGTAATTCCGTATTTATTGATCATAAAAATTTACTACCCAAATATCTCCTCCTTATTGAAAATCGTTGTTTCTTTTAAACCCGATAAATGAAAGATTATGATCATCCCCGTTTATTGGAAATATTTAGGACCATAAACATCATTATTGTTTGTTTCCGACAGATATAATCTCCAAGTTCGTCTTAAACAAATGGAAAGACCTAATATAATTATTTTGTCCGAATTTTATAATTAGAAAATAAACATTACCCTTTTGTATCAATTTTAATGAAAAGCCTCACGATCATGTCATCTAGCAATGTGTAAGCCAATTTTTGGAAATATAATTGTGTCATTATACATATTTAATATTTGTAATTATTTTTAATATATATTTTTAATAATTATTATTTTTAGTTTATTTGATGTATTAAAGAATTTACTAAAATGTTAAGAAATCATTTACTTAAAATAACAGATAAATAATCAAAGTACAAAATATTTAACATGTAAGAGACAAAACACATGATTTATGAGGTAAAATCTTAGTAAATTAAGGAAACATCTATGATATAAGATATCACGTTTTATTAGTTCTAAGATAAATATATTACATAAGAGTTTATTATGTAGATTACATGTGAACTTTACAAAGATAAATACGTCTGATTGGCAAAGCACCATTAGGATTTCTCCTCTTAAAAGTGGAGTAGAAAAATGCCATTAAGATTTTTTATTTATTTTTTCTTTTTCTGAAAATAGAATATAAGAGAATTTATCTTCATAGAAATAGGAGTTTGACTTCTTCCTTTTTTGCCCCTTGCGATAATAGTGGGGGCCTTTGCCCACCCCATCGAGGAATGGGCTATAAACCACGCTGTCGCATATTTAACATAAAAGAAACTAGAAATAATATATAAATAAATGTATGGGGATCATTTGGTAGATATAAGAAGTAGAAAAAGGAAGTCAAGAAAGAACAAGAAAAATAAGAGCACAATATTAGAAGACTTATTTGTGTGCAACAATATATATTATAAAAGAATTTTTTATCATGTTCATTATTTGATTATGTATGTTTGTGCGTGATTTTTTTTTTTAAAGTGGTATTATAGAATACCTTCATAGTATTATTAGAGTTACATTAATTAGGCAACATATCAAGCTAGTTGAAGTATGATGAGCAAGTATAGTAATAGTATTATTCAAAATAATATTTACTGATTTGATGGAAACAATTATCAAAAAATTATGAATATTGGTACATCCACATGAAAACATTTTTTAGTTCTCAAGAATTATGGGAGCTTATGAAGAATAGTTCTATAGAACTAGTAAATCAAGGAGCTGAAAATGCCTAAACATAAACAAAAATCTTCTTAAGGAGAAGAATAAGAAGGATGCCAAGGCATTATTTTTCATCCAATGTACACTAGATATGTCAATTTTACCAATGATTGTAACCAAAAAAAATTCCAAGAAAATGTGGGATAATTTGAAAAACTTGTATCAAGGAAACATCAAAATCAAAATGTTAAGATTATAGATGCTTATAAGAGATTTTAAAAAATTTCAAATAAAATATTCAAAGTTTATTATTTTTTTACTCATGTAATGAATAATATTAATCAAATGAATTTAATAATTCTTTTTGACTAAATCTTACCCTATTATTGTATTTATTTAAGAGTTAATATATTTTTCATAAGTTTTGTTGATGAACTTATGGGGCCTCTAAAAGTTCATGAGAAAACACTGAACAAGATAGTTGTTTCTCCTCAAGAATATTCATTAAAATCACATGTTTTGGTTAGTAGTAACAATGGCACAAGAGCAAGATGTGAAAGAAATAAAAGTGCAAGAGGAAGAGGAAGAGGAAGTGGCAAAAAATTTCTTAAAGAAGTAATAATAAATTCAATTTTTTTAAAAAGTAAAAAGGCAAAGGAAACAAATATAACCATAATAATACATATAGAGGTCAAAATAATTACTAATATAATCTCTAATTTTATTACTGCAAGAAGAACTTTACTCATTATGAAAATTAGTGTAGAAAGAAACAATGTGATATTAATAAGAGAAGTACAATTTAAAAAAATTAAAATAAAGTTGAGAGTAAAAATAATAGCTCAATGTTTATTTCTTATAATATCATTGAAGAAAGTAAAAAAGATTTGTGGTTTCTAGATAGTGGTTATATTAATCACAAAAGCGATTCTGAGTAGAAATATTCATTACTTATTCATAGCACATTTGCATTTACAAGCCAATACATGCCTACATTACAATAAGTAAAACATTGCTATAATGCATAAGGATTTCATTTATAGGTTCAATTAGTGCTCCACAAAGTTACATCAAGGAGATTTCACAAGAGTTGTTTTTACAAAAAATTCTAAAAGGTGGGTAAGCCAACATTTAATCCACAAGATGACCACTATCCATAAAATCTATATATCGATATAATTATTGGCAGTTTTTTTTTTAAATTTTATCTTGTATTTAATTTAGTATCTTAAAAAAATTGATTATATTTTATTATTATAAATCATAAATACATTTATATTATCATCAAATTTAGTTTCTTTCAGAGAGATACGACAACTCAATACATAACACCAAAAGCTAAAGACTAAGCAAACTAAATATAACTATACAACATAATAAAAAATATATACACCAAAACACAAAGGCAAAAACCATATTATTGTTTGTGTGAAGAACACAAAGTGGGTTTACTTTTACCCAAAGCCTCCACCACAAATTTTTCGAAACCATGTTTCATTTGTGTCTTAGCATTGACCTTCTTTTGTACAAGAGATCCCGGATGCCTATAGAGACTCAACTTTCATTATTTGCATCATATGCTATTGCTTCTTTTGGAAAACAAAAGGTCTTAGTTGGGGCATTTAATTGATCATATTGTGTTTGGGTAAAATAATCTTTTAGATGCTCTGTTGTTTCTAATACTTTTGTTTCCGGAGAATCATTGACTCTTTAACCAAAATTCAACAAAGACTTATTGTTAATCAAAATAGCATCTGCATGGAAGGTAGCGAATTTAAGATTTGAGGTCAATAATTTTCATGACCACAAATCTTCAACACTGACTCGTTGACAGATCTTATCCCATACGGCATCTTCCTGCTAAAATCTTATTCCATAGAAAATATACGTAGACCAGTTTCACATTCATTTACACAATCTGGTCTTTTACGGCAGGGGTGGGTTACATGATGATCATGAGAAGCAGCCTTGCCATGTATTGCTATACCATTATTTCTTTGTATTGCATTGAATGTCCAGCATGAAGAAGTATGTGGTTGTGCTAATTTTGTTTTTGGCAATGCTGCTGGCTGAAATAATTCAGGCTCAAGAATTTTATATAGCGCCAGCTCCGGACTTGTATACGGAGTATGCTCGATTTGCAAGATCAAGGCTAAGGGTCCGCCGTCAAGATGGAATGTAACTGGGAATTGTTAATTTCTTGGCAGTAAATGGCAAATTATGATAATAAGTATTATATTTGGTTAGAAGTATTTTGTTTACTTTCCAATAATACATTGAATTTTAAGATTGTCTATGCTTGATAATAAAACTATGGTGCAAGATTTGATATCATCATAGGGCTTGCAAATGTCTCCGATTGATAGTATACTGTTGTGCATACAAAACTAACGATTGTCACTGTAACATAAACTGATTAAAAAAGAGACACTGAAGAAATTTTATCCCCATTTATTATTTGCATATTTGAATCCTGATGTTCCTCCATTAATGATATTCAAATAAATTCTTATGCAGTTCTTGAATTTGATCTACCAATGTGATTGATCCCAAATTACAATATCAATTATTATTGTCAGAAAGTTTTCAATTACAATTATAATTACTTTTGAACGATGGGGGGGCGTAAGTGATACATTTAACTGAAATTGAATGGGAAGTTGGAATGACATCACTATGTATTTCCGTATTTATCGAGCATAAAAATTTACCACCCAAGTATCAGCTGCTTATTGAAAATTGTTGTTTATTGGAAATATTTAGGATCATAAATCATTTGCGTTCAGTTAAATCACATAGATCCATTATTGTTCCTGTGTCCAACAGATATAATCTCCAAGTTCGCCTTAATACAATAAGATGGAAAGGCCCAGCATAATTATTTTGTCCGAGTTTTATAACTAGAAAATGCACAACATTACCCTTTGGTATCATTTTTATTGAAAACACTAATGATCATGTCCCCTAGCAAAGTGTAAGTCAGTTCTTGGAAATATGAATGATATTATATACATTTCATATTTGTAACTCTTTTTTAGTATTCGTTGTCTTTTAATAATTAAATTTGTTAGTTTATTTGATTTATTAGGGAACCTTTTAAAAGAAGTTAGAAGTAATCTATAAATAAATGTATGGAGATTATTTGGTAAAAATAAGAATTAAAAAAAGGAAGTCAAGAGAGAACAAGAAAGACGAGAACACAATTTTAGAAGAATATTTGAATGTAGCGACAAATATTTTAATAGAAGTTTTTATCATATTCATTATCTTAGTATGTGTGTTTGTGTGATTTGCTTACAAATACGTATGCAGATATTTTCTTTAAAATTGTATTATAACATACCTTTAGAATATTATTAGAGCTACATTATTTGGTCAAGTTATCAAGATAGTTGATGTATGGTAACTAAATGCAGCAATAGTCTCATTCAAAATCAGATTTCTTAGTCTGATTGAAAGAATTATGAGTATTGGATCATCTAAATGAACACATTTTTTAGCTATCAATAGTTATGGGAGCTTGTGGAGAATAGTTTTGCAGAACTAGTCAGTTACAGAGCTGAAAATGACTAATCACAAGCTATTAAATATCTTAAGGACAAGAATAAGAAGGATGCTGAGGCAATATTTTTCATCCAACATGCAATGAATGTGTCAATTTTCCCAATAATTGCAACAACAACAAGGTCAGAGAAAACCTAGAATAATCTACAAAACACATATCAACAAACCACCAAAGTCAAACTAGTAATATTATAGATGCTTATAAGATATTTTAAAAATATTCAAATAAAATATTCAGAGTTGCTAAATCACTTTGTAACTCCGATAAAGAGTAAATTTAATCTAGTGGCATGTCATGGAGGCACATTATAAGATCATAAGGTAGTTGAAATTATTTTAATGAGTCTTTCATGTAGATTTGACCGTAATGTTGTAGTTATTGAAGAATTAAGATATTTTTAAACATTTTTTATTTATAAACTGATAGGGTCTTTAAAAAGTTATGAACAAAGGCTGAACAAGATAGATAGTTCTCCAATAGCACGTCCATTCAAATCACAAGTGTTGGTTAGTATAAATAAAGGCACAAGAGGAATAGGTGGAAAACACATAAGTGGGAAATACATAGGTGGAAAATACATAAATAATTAAGAACAAATGCTGATTTATTTGAAAGCATAAGAGGCAAAGGCAACAACTACAACCAGAACAATATATTTAGAGTTCAAACATATGAAACATATAATGTTTATTATGAATACTATGAGAAGCTTGGTCATAATATAAACGAGTGTAGAAATACCTAGTTTTATATTAATAGAAAAAGTAAAAAATAATCAAGAGTAGATTAGGTTGAGATTGAAAATAGTAGTTCAATGTTTATTTCTTGTAATATCATTGAAAATAGTAAAAAAAAAGGGAGTGCCTTCTAGATAGTATTTGTAATAATCAGATGAGTGGAAACAAACATACAATTGAAAACATAGATGAATCTATGAAAATAGAATTAAATGTGGGGAATGATAAAGCACAATTGTTCTAGGTAAAGGCATGCTAAACAATAAAACCAAGTAGGGAGAGAAGAACATCATATTTGTGTATTATATTATTGGTCTTAACCATAATCTAATCACCATTGGGAAGTTAATACATAAAGAACATAGAATCTAATTTCATAATGATACTATTTGATTATTGATCAAAATGTTAGTAATAAGCTCATTTAACAAGTTCCATTATAAAAGAATAAGAGGTTTCCACTGAGAATACAAAATGAGTTGTTTTTTTTGTTTTATATTTATCTAGACGATGAGTCACATCTATGACATCTTATATTTGACCACTTGAGTTTTATTGGTTTAAATTTATTGCATTGAAATAATATGGTAAAAGGTTTACCCTTGATAGAGCTTCCATACAAAGTTTGTGAAGGGTGTATTCTTGGAAAATAGTATATCAAATCATTGCTAAATAATAAAAAGTAAGAGCTCTGCTTGAATTTTTTATTTTCTTTGATCTTTGGGTGTATATGTAGACACCATCTCTTGGATATCACATCCTCTATATGATCTTAACACTTTTATGTAATGTCCACTTTTATTTTCAAACAATACTTTGAACTCTTTAAATATACCAAATATTTCTTATTTGTGTTTCAAAGAATACACCTAAGTTTTCATGTGTGTGTGTGTGTGTGTGTGTGTGTGTGTGTGTGTGTGTGTGTGTGTGTGAAAAACTAGGTGTATAATTACAAAATATTTGGTATCTTTAAAGAGTTCAAATTATTGGTTGAAAATAAAAGTAGACATTACATAAAAGTGTTAAGATCATATAGAAGGGGTTAATATATATCTAATTAATTTTTAAATTATATTAAGGAGAGTGGAATCACTAAATAGTTCACCACAATGTATACACCACAATAAAATGGTGTATAAAAACGAAAAAAAATGAACTATAAAGGAAATAGCAAAAATAATTTTGAAAGATAAAATTTTACTAAATGATCATTTGGCAAAAGTACGCACTTTCTTTGTATATATTATAGATAGATGTCTTAATAAAACATTCATGGTATAATTACTCAAGAGGCTTAGAGTAACAAAAAACTATTTTTCTCTTTTAAGGGTTTTTTGTTGTGCCACATATGCTCATGTACCAAATGAAAGGAGAAAGAAATGAGATGCCAAATAATAAAGTATATTTTTTGTGGGATATAATAAGCACTCAAGATTATATAAGCCACATAATCCAATCAAGAAGAAAGTAATAATTAGTAGAGATGTTTATTTTTATGAAGAATAAGCATTAAATGGAAATTATGAATAAAATAAATTATTGTAATAGTCTATCTTAATACAATCTACATGTCCATATTAATGAAATAAGATAGAAAGGTTCAATATAATTATTTTGTTTAAATTTTATAATTTTAAAATACACAACACTACCCTTTGGTATCACTTTTATGGAAGAGCCTCACGATCATGCCACCTAACAAAGTGTAAGCTAATTATTTGAAATATAACTATGATATTATATACTTTTAATATCGATTAGATTCTAATAATTAAAGTTGTTACCTTATTTTTTGTATTACAAAACCTTTTAGAGGAATGGGTAAGTAATCTATAAATAAATGTATCAGGATTATTTGGTAGATATAGAAAAGTAGATAAAAGAAGTATGTAGAGAAATAACAAAAAAGGGAAAAAGACAATGTGAAAATAAATATTTGTATGTCCCAACATATATTTTAATATAAGTTCTTATCATGTTTTGTGTGTGTGTGTGTGTGTGTGTGTGTGTGTGTGATTTTCTAAAAAAAAGATATATGTGAACATTTTATGTAAATTGGTATTATATCTTACCTTCAAACTAATAATAGAGCTAGATTATTTAGTCAAGTTATGAAAAGGTAGTTAAAGTATGTTGAGCATGAGTAGCATTAGTCTTATTTAAAATTAGAATTCTCAATTTGATGGAAATAGTTGAGTATTAGAGCATCCATATTAAGACCTTTTTTCAATTCTCAAGACTTATTGGAGCTTGTGGAGAATATTTTTGTAGAACCAATTAATCAAGTGGCTCAAAATTCCTAAACACGAGCAAAGACAATATTCTTAAGGAAAATAATAAAAAGGATTACAAGGGACTATTTTTCATCCAAAATACAAAGGATGTGTAAATTCACCTATTATTTCAACAACCATAATGTCAAATAATTCATGCAATAATTTATATAAAAAAAATATCAACAAACCATGGAAATAGAACCAATAAGATTATACATGCTCATAAGAGATTTTCAAAATTTACAAATGAAAAATTCAGTGTTGGTAAAGTATTATTTTAATCATGTAATGAGCATAGTTTATTTATTTTCACCTTTTAGAAATTAATGAATGTAAATCCTATGTTGTTAAAGTGTTAAGTATAGTAAATCAAGGTAAAAATATGTAATAAATATAGCCACTAATTTTGTAGAGAATTGAGCAAATTTGACATTTCTAAAAATAATAATAAATAATTTAAATAAGATCTTATCTAGAAAATGATTGAGACAAATGATTCAGAGGCTAAACCCTGATGCAAAAGCTAGTTTAAGTGTCATAAAAAGGTTTAAGGTGTCAAAAACCCTTTTGGATAGTAGCACCATAATTGGATAGTAACACCATCTGTCACTACTATTCCTATTTCAGTGGTAGTTTCCTCTATGTAGGACTATTTTAAATTTTTTGGTGTACCTGTGTTTAATTCTATTGAACCTATTCTTATGTACATGAATTTTAAAACCTTGTAAATGCCTATTTTCACTGATTTATTGATCAAACCCTTATCTTATATGTTGTTAGGAAATCTAGTTGATATAAGTAAAAAAGTGTGTTTTAGTTGGGTAAAATAGACATTATCAACACCATATTGTGATGAGAGTTCTGTACAGACCAATACTCTGAATAGGGATCAAGCACAATTTAGTTCTCCCCACCTAGTGTTGGTGAAAGTGAAAATAAATCTAGTATGATGGTTAAATTAAGTGATTTAAATTTTCTTGAGACTAGTAATATGAGTAATATAAGCTTAGGAATTTTGTAGATAGTACTATGTAGAAATAGGGTAAAATAGGGATTGATAACATTAACTGTGCATAACTCGTTCTAAGTTTATATGCGTAATATAAATTTGATTTCCATCTAGTGGTTAGAGGGATAAAAGTCATGTATATATAATGTTTTGGTGCTTCTGTGTGTGCTAAAAGAGTTATAGGATGATCCTAGGAGCTCTAAGATTTGAAAAGATACATGTTTATGAAAAATGAGGGAAATGACTATTTAGTATTGTCATTGATATCAAATGTGCATCTTGTGAAGATTGTTGTCTAAAGTGATTTAGGATAGTTGGCTTTGTGTGATGTGATAAGGTGCATGGAAGAGTGTTGTGTTATCATGAGAGAAAGAGAAAGAGAGAATTTGAAGATAACTAATGTCTTATGTTTACATGATTTATTTCATTATTAATGTCAACATGAAATGTACATGTCATTGATGTCAACATAGGAATCATAGTCATGACATAGTGCATAGGAAACATAGTCATGACATGAAGAGTGCATAAGAAACATAGTCATGACATGAAGAGTTATGTGCAAGGTGAAATGACTGAACACAAGCACATTAAGGTTTTATGGCATTGTTTGATCATGTGAGTAAGGTATATAAGAATTCATGAGAGCTTCAAGGTGAGCCTATAGGGTTATGACCTTCAGTATAAATTTATACCCAGACCACTCCTAAACCTTGCTTGGCCTAATGAGGTATGAATATCAGATTTCAAGGAATGTATGCACATGAGATCATAGATAGAGGTGAGATAAGTTATTTTAGGTAGTATCACAAAGTTTGAGGTCATGATTTGAATGATTAGTGTACGAGTCATTATTTTAGGCCTTCTCAAGCTCAAATAATGAAGTAGTCAAACTTAAGAATCACTTTTAGGCATTTTTTGGCATGTGTAACCTATGCATGGGAGTCTAATATGTTTAGGAGAGATAGGTAAGGGTCCTAGATAATATCTCTATGCATTAGTTTTAGATTCATGTGGAAATCATTTATGAATAATAGTTGATACCAAAATGTGTGTTAAACCTCCCTAAAACCCTAATAACAACCTGATGTGAAATATTTTATTCAAATTAGCTCAAGATGGATTTAAATACTAGATAAGCTATTTTATCAGGTAGTCAACTCTCCTAGGTACCTCCAAGTGGTGGTGGTTAGTCAAATTAGGGAGAAAATGTATAGGTATAAACTTATTTGTCAAGAAATTATTATATCTCTCAAAAGTTATATATGTTATGAAAAGTAAATGGATGATAAAAGAATATAGAGACTCATTTTATATGTACATTATGTTTCATAGATAGGTTATATCTTTCAATTGATCTAAATTAGTTATCCAAGTAAGCCAATTATAGACAAACCTGATGATGTAAATAATGTAAAACCTAGGTTGAGAAGAAGAAATATCTTTTAGGGTCTGTGAATGATATGTTGATGCAATAAAAGTGCATGAAGAATATTTTTATAACTTTTAATTCATGATCATGCTTTGGATAATATTTTCAGGTTAGTGTATGTGGTGAAAATGTTGCTTATAAAATGGTTTGTCTAGTTTAGATAGGACTGTGAAACATAGGGTTAATAAATTGGTCTGTAAGATCAATATTTACCATTAAACCATATGAATAATTATATTTTAAAGATATCATAGAACCATTTATATGCATAAATATTCATGATAAGTGTTTACATAGGCATTGGAGGTCTAATTCTTCATGACTAATTTTTGAGGTGATTTGGTAATTTTGAGTAAGCGAGTTGTAGAGATGTTCTTGAGCTATTATTTCCTAAGTGAAAATGGTCCAAGGATTTTTTGATGACTCTGAGGTTATAGATAATTTATATTCATGTTTAATTTATCATGGTTGAGTACCTTAAGTGGGTTTAAGCTTCATTATTTAAAAATAAAATTTTGAGGTACATGGGTCTAATAAGGCAGTTTTTCCTAAAGGAGCTCTCATGGTATGAATAAAGGATGTGGGTCTAATAAATCATGGAAGAGATTAGAAGTGTTAATTTTATAAGTGGTTGAATGGATTTTTGATTGGTGTATAAGAAAATATGGTCCCAAGAAGATCATGTTTTAATGTTAAGAGGGCAAACCTAATGTAATTAGGTCTCCATGAGACCTAAAAGAGGAGTAAGGCCTAATTGAGTTATGGTAGACCAAAATAGGTTAAAATTTTGATTTAACCATGTTCATTAAATGTCCTAATACCTATTATGTGTCTGAACTAAGAGGTTAAAGGTGTGTGGCTGACCAAGTGGTGTGTGACCATGAGACTAATATATATACAAGGTAATTTAGGCCTATTTAAAGCTTGTGAGAAATAAGTGAATAAATGAATCATGGTTGGGAATAAAGAGGCCTTAAAATGAGTTTTAGACCATAACAAAAGAGTAGAGGTGTGAAGATGATCAAAATTTTGAGGTGGCTGAATTGGTGCTGAGTCACTTAGGGAGTTGGTGTTTCCTTACAAGTAGATGATTTCTAAAGCCTAGTCAAGTGGGTTCTTGAATTTATTGGGGTTGGTGTTCCAAGTTGAGTTGGTGGTCAAATGAATTTGATATTTTATTTCATAATACATTATTCTATTTTTAGAGATCATAGTGGTTTTTCTTCTCCTTGAGGGTTTTATACTCATATATGTGTTCTCTTTTTTCATGCTCATGTGAATGGTTCTTCATGCATTACTAGATCACTATGTTACTTTCATGGTTCATGAATGTTAAAGTATAATTTAAATATATTTTTTTAAACATTGATTCACCTCTTCTCCTCTTAATAATTATGTTTCCAATAATCAGTATTAGAGATTTGTCATTCGAAGTAGTCCTAAATCTTAAAGGAGATCCTAGAGGTACAAGAATCAAGCATGTTTAGTGATCAAGTATAAGTAAGTTTCTCAACTAATAATTCCCCTTTTTTCAATGAGACTAACTATGCATTTTTTATCATTAGAATGAAGACATATATAATGTCCTTCGGCTATGGCATATGGCAATCAGATGTTGATGCATTCACATCACCTCCTACACCACCAACTAATGCAACATATATGAAGGTAAGTGAAAATAACTCTAAGGCAATGAATGCCATCCAATGTAGTCTTTTAGAGGAAGAATTTATAAAATTCATGAATTTTGATTAAACCAAATAAATTTGGTAAAAGTTGAAAACTATCTATGAAGGAGATACCAAAGTCAAGTGGACAAAATTTAGACCCACTAAAGGCAGTTTGAAAGTCTAAGAGTAAAGGAGGATGAAAACATTTCATCTTATCTGTTAAGATTAGACGAAGTGGTAAATTCCATAAGAGGTCTAGGAAACAAGTTAGATGAATCAATAATAGTACAAGAGGTATTATTATTATCCCTAACATTCAAGTTTTATTTAAAATTCTATATTTTGGAGGAGATCAAATATCTCAACAAACTACAAATAAATGAGCTTCATGATATCTTGACTACCTCTGAAATGAGAATAAGTGATAAAAGACCTTAAAAGAATGAAGTTGTATTCAAAGTTGAGAAAAATTCACAAGGTAAAAAGGTTAAGGATTATGTTGATACAGAAATTGATGATGACAATATATAAACCATGGCTATCATAAAACTAAGGAAAGGATCAAGTAAATATAAGATAAATTAACCATTTAAGTATTTTAACTATGGTAAGATTGGTCACTTTGCATCTAAGTGCCCTACCAAGGATAAGAATGAGAATGATGGATATCATGATGAACATCATGGTGAGGATAATAAGTTTTGTAATCTTGAAAAAATTAAAATGAGATTTAGGAATTATGAAGGCAAGAAAGAGTTATTCAAGAACAAGAGAAGTTTCTATACCAAATATTAGATTAGTTCCTTTGATATAAGTGATACAAGTATATTTGATATTGATGATGAAAATATTGATTATTATAGAAATAAAACTATATTCATGGCCATAAAAATAAATAATGAGGGTTGTTCAAAATTGAAAAGTCTTATGGAAGAGGAAGAAGAAGCTGAAGTGAAATTTGAGGTAAAATTGGTGAGTGCTCTAAAGGATTCAAAGTTCCAAATAAATAATAATCATAAATTGAGATCACCGTTTAAGGATTATGAGAAATAAATAGTTTTATTTGAAAAGAGACTAAGTAACAACACCAATGAACATGAACATACCATTGAACAATTTAAAATTTAGGTTGATATTGTCACTACAAGTCTTAAGGCCAAAGAGGAAGAATAGACCTAGTTCATAATATAAATGGAGTCCTTAAAGGTAGAATAGGATCAGTAAATAATAAAATAGAAAATAAATCATAAATTTTAAAAGAAAACCACAATCCTTTATTATATTTTGACTATTCAGAGTTTTTCACATGATAAGACAGGTCTTGGGTTCAAAGAAGACCAAAAAAAAAGAGAGTTAGATCCTATGAATAAAGTGGAGGAGCCGAAGACTAAAGGAGAAGTATCTATGCTAGCTCAAACTTCGTTTCATATCGAAGATGAAAACATGAAGTGGTATATAGAGATTAGTTTCTCAAGCCACAGGGTAGAGGACAAAATCAATTTCATCTCATTAAATAAAAATACTGTAGGGATAGTGATATTTAGAGATAACATAACTACCAATATTATTAGCAAGGCTATCATGAGTTTGGAAAATGGGAAGACCAAGATAGGGAATGTGTTTTATGTGGAAGGATTGAAACATAAATTTACTAGTGTAATTAGAATGTGAAACCAAGGACACACACTAACCTTTCATTATGGAGGGTGTGATATAAGGAGAGCTAAATCAGGAAGGCTAATTGCTACTGTCAAGAGGACTAGGAACAATCTGTTTGTCTTGAATGAGATCAATAAGGATATATGATTTATGAGAATGATGGACGAATATTAGATAAATCACATAATGTTGGGACACCTAAAATTTTATAATATGGTTAATATTAGCTCTAATAAGTCTTTGAATAATATGACTAAAATCAACAAACTTGTAAATACACTTTGCAAGTCATGTCAACATGGTAAGAAAACTAGAAGGAGGTTCAAGTTTAAGGAGTATTCTACTACAAGATCTTTTTTGTTAATACACACTAATATTTATAGACCTATAAGATTCCAAATAATTTTAGGATATAACTATTCCATGTTATTCATAGATGATTACATAAGAATGACTTGGGTAACATTCTTGAAATAAAAGTCAGAAGATCTTGATATGTTCAAGGCATTCAAGTCTCTAGTTGAGAATGAAAAGAATGTAAAGATCAAATGAATAAGATCAAATAAATGAGGAGAGTTTTTTTACAATTAATTTAATAACTTTTGTGAGGTCCATGAGATAATAAATAGTTCTCAACATGTGGGACATCTCACCAGGATGGGGTAGTTGAAAGAAAGAATAGAACAATTCAAAAAATGGCAAGGACTATGCTAAATGAATCAAGATTATCAATGGATAGTTGAGAGAGGAAGTGAGAACTATAGTTTATATTTTGAATAGAAGATAGATAAGGATTAATGGCTGTAAAACCCCCTATGAACTATGGAAATGCAAACCTGCTAATGTGGAACACTTTAGAGTGTTTAGAAGAAAATTAATTAATGAAAAGAGATGATGAAAACTTAGGTAAGATTGATTCAATGTCTTATGAATGAATATTATTGCGATACTCATCAATAATCTTAGTCTATAGATGCTATAATAAGATGTGACAAAAGATAGTGGAAAACATCAATGTTAAGATTAATGAGACCGATTCTAAAAAGTCACACTCTTAGTCAAAAGTTGCATTAGAGAATTTGGACTTAAATAATGAATAATAAAAATTAGATATAGATGGGGAATAAAAAGAATTTGAGGAAATACAAGATTCAAAAGGTCGTTCAAGAAAGATTCAGATATAGCATCCTAAATCATTGAAAACAAGGATGCATGTATGCAAACAAGGAGAAAGATGTTAAGTAACCTAAATCAATAGAATGTTGCACTATTGTCTAGGGTTGAACTTAAGAACCTTGTAGAATCAAGTAAAGAAAGGATTTTAATAGCTTTTATGAATGAGGAGTTAGAACAAATAGAAAATAATGAGACTTGGTAACTAGTTCCTAGGCCTAAAGATAAAAATGTCATTGAAATAAAATGGGTGTTTAGGAATAAATTGAATGAATATGGAGAAGTCACTATGAACAAGGTTATATGGGTATGAAAAAGTATAAGGGGTAGATTTTTAGAAGGCATTTTCTCTTTTATAAATATTCAAGGATATCAAAGTGTTTCTAGAATATGAAAAATTCAAAGTGTTTAAGTTGTATTAGATGGATGTCAAATGAAATTTTCTTAAAGGGAACTTGCAAGAGGAGGTGTACGTAGAGAAGTCTGATGGTTTCTCATTATCAGGTAACAAGGGCTATGTATATAGACTGAAAAAGGTTCTTTATGGTCTAAATAAATCTCCTAGAGATTGGTATGCTATATTAGACAAATAACTATTGGACCAAGTATTCAAGAGAGGATTTTAGATAGTAATATGTACATAAAGATAGAAAATGATCATCATTTAATAGTGTTTGACTATGTGGATGACATCATATTTGTTGGAAATAATGAGAGTATGACCAAGGAATTTGAAGATGTGATGAAGGAGTTTGATATGTCCATGCTGGGATAACTATCATTCTTCCTTATGTTACAAATAATTTAATCAAAAAAAGGTATATTCATTTCACAAGCTAAGTACATAAGAGAGATTTAGAATAAATTTGAGATGGAAGATTGCAAGGAAGTTAGTACACCTATGATCATAAGGTGAAATTTAATCAAGGAAGCTGAATATCTAAAGGTCAATCAGATATAATATAATTTAATGATTGGAACTTTGCTATACACTATTTCCTCTAGATGTGATATCATGCAAGAAGTAGGTCTTGTGGGAAGATTTCAATCAAACCCAAAATAAAAATATTTATAAGTAGTCAAAAGTATACTCAGGTATATCGAAGGGACTATAGAATTTTGGTTATGGTATCTAAGGAGCATGGAGTTTAAATTAACAGCCTATATAGATGTAGACTGGGCAGAGAGTCTAGATGATAGGAAGAGCACTAGTGGAAGAGATTTCATCTTAGGAGATTGCTTATTATCATGGATAAGCAAGAAGAAGCCATTATTGGCATTATCTACTTGTGAGCTAAGTACATTGCATCAGATTCATATTTCACTCAAATCTTATAGATGAGGTAGAACTTAAAGGACTAGAAAGTGGAGTATGATAGTCCTAGTCCTATATTTTATGACAATACAAGTTACATAAGTGTATCAAATAATATATTCATGCACTCAAGAACTAAGCACATTATCATAAAGTATCATTTCCTAAGAGAGCAGGTATGCGAGCAAAATATTAAACTTGAATATGTCTATATAAAGGATCAAATTATAGACATTATAACCAAGCCACTTCCAAAGGAAACATTTGAGCATCTAAGAAAGAAATTGGGAGTAATTTTTACCCATACTAGCCATGAATAAAGTCAAAGGTAATGACATATAATCAAGGTTTTTTCATTATCTCTAAGAATGGGTGGTGAATTCCAAAAACTATCATGTAGTCATGATAGGTGTATAGGAAAATTGAGAGGTAAGCAAAAATCTAATTATGATTCTAACTATGTGATCTAATAACAAGGTTTTTATATACATGTTGAGAATGGTTTTTGAATCCTAAAGACTCATATGATGAGCACAAGTTGTGAGGACAAAGGGAGAGTCCTAAAATATTTAGTAAGAAGGTATATGTCAGATAAGAAAATATGTGGTGGCCTAGCAAGTGATCAAGGGTTTGATCTAAAACACTATGTTAGTAATGTCAAGGATAAGGTGATTGAGTATACATGAAGATAAGGGGAACATGTTTGTATGATGATTCATAGACTCATAATCTTGTATGTGGAGTTTTTTTATTACAACAGGTGTGATCTAATAAGTTATAGGTATCTCTTTGTCATTAATGTCAAAGGGGGAGAATGCTCAGAATGGGGGAGGACTATGTAGATAAGTTTCTGAGAGTGGTTTTAATCAATGACAAATGGGGAGATTGTTGAGTATCATCATTGATGTCAAAGGTGCATCTTGTGAAGATTGATGTCAAAGATGATTAATGTTAGTTTGTAGTGTGTGATGTGATAAGGTGAATTGAAGAGTGTTATGTTATCCTTAGAGAAAGAGAAAGAGAGAATTTTAAGACAACTAATATCTTATATCTACATGATTGATGTCATTTTTAATGTTAGCATGGAAGGTACATGTTTTTGATGTCAAGTACATAGGAAACACAATCATGACATGAAGATTTACATGTATGCTAAAATAAATGAACAAATGCATATGAAGAATGTATGACATTGTTTTATCATGTGATTAAGGTATAAAATCATTCATGATAGTTTTAGGGTGAGCCTATAAGGGTATGACCTTTAGTCTAAGTCTGCACCTAGACCACTCCTAGACCCTGTTTGACGTATTGAGGTATGAAGATAATATTTTAAGGAAATTATGAACATGGGATCATGGACATAGGTGATATATGTTTTTTACGTATGATCATAAGGTTTGAGGTCAAAATTTGAAGGAAAAGTGAATAAATAATTATTTTAGGCCTTCACGAGCTCCCATAATGAGGTATTCAAACTTATAATTAATTTTTAATTTTTTTTTTGAAATTAAAAAAAATTATATAATTTAAATACAAATAAATTAATAAATTAAAGTTTTTTTTAAAATATAAAATAATTTAATATAAAATTAATTTAAAATTTATACAATATTTATAATAATATATTTGATTTCAATTATTTTTTTTTGAAATTTATATCTTATCATTTAAATATATTTTGGTTTAAGAATGTTTGATACTTGATCTATGTAATTTTTTAGTGTGAGATGTGATGGTTGATAGAAATAAAAATAAAGTGGAGCATCATTCTCCCTCAACCCTGGATGAATAATCTCAATAAAGATTATTTTGGGGTCTCTTCTCAGATTCATTTAAAACCATGAGCACAACAAAGCTATGACAAAGGAACAAAATACATAAATATATAATGAAACAATTTGATATATATAACATGAATAAGAATAAAATATATAAGAAAAATATTTTCTTCTTCTCACCTTTAAACCAGTTAATGGTTGAAACTTACATCATGCTGCACATCTCATCACTAAACAATTGCATATTTGTAGAACAATTTTATCATCGTAAACAAAAATAAAATATAAATATATATATATTAATAAATAAATATAATTTAAATTTTTTTATACCTGTAAGCTAGTGTGATGTCCTGTATGGGCCAACAATGCTCTTAACCTATTTGTGGCACTCATTTTCTTGGTCCCATTTCCATACTAAATTTAAACAACTGTTCAATTAGTTCTATATGATACCAATTATACCTTGTTTATTTAATATATCTAAGAATGTTGTAACATCATATGTTGTAAACCATCTATTTTTACTTAGTATTTCATGAAAACAATTAAATAAAAAAAATTATAATAATTAATTTTTAAAAAAACATACTAATTTTATTTTAAATTTTTATAATACTGCCATTTTTAACAAAACATTTTTTACCATTTAAAAGAAATTAAAAAATATATTTTCTATAAAATTATCTAAAATTTATGAAAACAATTAAATATAAATTTTTAAAACTACGTTTTCATATATTTTTTTGCGTGCAGACAAACCCTAATAAATGATCAATGTGAAAAAATTAAAAGGTTTTATGGTGTACGTTTCCTCCAAATTAATTGTCTTTTTCATAGTAGTTTTAAGCTAAAGTTGAATTTTCAAAGGTTTAAATTGATTTTCACCAGTTTAAAAAATCATAAAATCTTAAATTCTAAAATTTTGTGAAACATGGATAAAAGGTTTATAAATATTTGAGACAATAAAAAAATTCGTGTATGCAGAAAGAAGTGGCGCATTCCTTCTAGTCAGGCACTTGGATAAGATTCTATTTAAACTTTTCCTCTACTAACTATGACACCCATGGTCTACTATTTTTGGGTATAGTTTAGTCAGAACCAGAGCTCCATTACCTCAAAGAGCACCTCCCACACTCAGAGCGCATTCCTCCACTAAAATTATTAGATACATCCTCTTCTTCCTTCAAAATTCCTTGCCTTCCACACAGGGATTAGAATGAGATTACATGTGAACTTTACAAAGATAAATACATCTGATTGGCAAAGCAACATTAGGATTTCTCCTCTTAAAAGTGGAGTAGAAAAATGCCATTAGGATTTTTTTTTCATTGTTTCTTTTTCTGAAAATAGAATACAAGAGAATTTCTCTTCCTAGAAATAGGAGTTTGACTTTTTCGTTTCTTGCCCCTTGCGACAATAGTGGGGGTCTTTGCCCACCCCATCGAGGAATGGGCTATAAACCACGCTGTAAGAGGATCCAAAATTTAACTTGGTTTTCACATATTTAACATAAAAGAAACTAGAAATAATATATAAATAAATGTATGGGGATCATTTGATAGATATAAGAAGTAGAAAAAGGAAGTCAAGAGAGAACAAGAAAAATAAGAGCACAATATTAGAAGACTTATTTGTGTGCAACAATATATATTATAAAAGAAGTTTTTATCATGTTCATTATCCAAGTATGTATGTTTGTGCGTGAATATTTTTTTTGAAGTGGTATTATAGCATACCTTCATAGTATTATTAGAGTTACATTAATTAGGCAACATATCAAGCTAGTTGAAGTATGATGAGCAAGTATAGTAATAGTATTATTCAAAATAATATTTACTGATTTGATGGAAACAATTATAAAACAATTATGAATATTGGTACATCCACATGAAAACTTTTTTCAGTTCTCAAGAATTATGGGAGCTTATGGAGAATAGTTTTATAGAACTAGTAAATCAGGGGGCTGAAAATGCCTAAACATAAACAAAAATCTTCTTAAGGAGAAGAATAAGAAGGATGCCAAGGCATTATTTTTCATCCAATGTACACTAGATATGTCAATTTTACCAATGATTGTAACCAAAAAAAATTCCAAGAAAATGTGGGATAATTTGAAAAACTCATATCAAGGAAACATCAAAATCAAAATGTTAAGATTATAGATGCTTATAAGAGATTTTTAAAATTTTCAAATAAAATATTCAAAGTTTATTATTTTTTTACTCATGTAATGAATAATATTAATCAAATGAATTTAATTATTCTTTTGACTAAATCTTACCCTATTATTGTATTTATTTAAGAGTTAATATATTTTTTATAAGTTTTGTTGATGAACTTATGGGGCTTGTAAAAGTTCATGAGAAAACACTGAACAAGATAGCCGTTTCTCCTCAAGAATATTCATTAAAATCACATGTTTTGGTTAGTAGTAACAATGGCACAAGAGCAAGATGTGGAACAAATAAAAGTGCAAGAGGAAGAGGAAGTGGCAAAAAATTTCTTAAAGAAGTAATAATAAATTCAATTTTTTTAAAAAGTAAAGAGGCAAAGGAAACAAATATAACCATAATAATACATATAGAGGTCAAAATAATTACTAATATAATGTCTAGTTTTATTACTGCAAGAAGAACTTTGCTCATTATGAAAATTAGTGTAGCAAGAAACAATGTGATATTAATAAGAGAAGTACAATTTTAAAATAAATAAATAAAGTTGAGAGTAAAAATAATAGCTCAATGTTTATTTCTTATAATATCATTGAAGAAAGTAAAAAAGATGTGTGGTTTCTCGATAGTGGTTATATTAATCACAAAAGCGATTCTGAGTAGAAATATTCATTACTTATTCATAGCAAATTTGCATTTACAAGCCAATACATGCCTACATTACAATAAGTAAAACATTGCTATAATGCATAAGGATTTCATCTATAGGTTCAATTAGTGCTCCACAAAGTTACATCAAGGAGATTTCACAAGAGTTGTTTTTACAAAAACTTCTAAAAGGTGGGTAAGCCAACATTTAATCCACAAGATGACCATTATCCATAAAATCTATATATCGATATAATTATTGGCAGTTTTTTTTTAAATTTTATCTTGTATTTAATTTAGTATCTTAAAAAAATTGATTATATTTTATTATTAGAAATCATAAATACATTTATATTATCATCAAATTTAGTTTCTTTCAGAGAGATACGACAACTCAACACATAACACCAAAAGCTAAAGACTAAGCAAACTAAATATAACTATACAACATAATAAAAAATATATACACCAAAACACAAAGGCAAAAACCATATTATTGTTTGTGTGAAGAACACAAAGTGGTTTTACTTTTACCCAAAGCCTCCACCACAAATTTTTCGAAACCATGTTTCATTTGTGTCTTAGCATTGACCTTCTTTTGTACAAGAGATCACGGATGCCTATAGAGACTCAACTTTCATTATTTGCATCATATGCTATTGTTTCTTTTGGAAAACAAAAGGTCTTAGTTGGGGCATTTAATTGATCATATTGTGTTTGGGTAAAATAATCTTTTAGATGCTCTGTTGTTTCTAATACTTTTGTTTCCGGAGAATCATTCACTCTTTAATCAAAATTAAACGGGTTAGAACTTAATTTGAGATTAGAGTTGTTGTCCGTGGTTTTCTCTTGAACTTTCTCCTTTTTAAACCATGCTCTGGAGGGGGCAGGTTCTTTACTTTTCTACCGATCCCTTAAAAGTCCTCCTTTTGCTAATGTTGACTGTGCAGGTTTTCTGCCACCATTAAAGGCGGAGGCTGCGAGTCGGAAATTCAACAAAGACTTATTGCTAATCAAAATAGCATCTGCATGGAAGGTAGCGAATTTAAGATTTGAGGTCAATAATTTTCATGACCACAAATCTTCAACACTGACTCGTTGACAGATCTTATCCCATACGGCATCTTCCTGCTAAAATCTTATTCCATAGAAAATATACGTAGACCGGTTTCACATTCATTTACACAATCTGGTCTTTTACGGCAGTGGTGGGTTACATGATGATTATAAGAAGCAGCCTTGCCATGTATTGCTATACCATTATTTCTTTGTATTGCATTGAAATCCCAGCATGAAGAAGTATGTGGTTGTGCTATTTTTGTTTTTGGCAATGCTGCTGGCTGAAATAATTCAGGCTCAAGAATTTTATATAGCGCCAGCTCCGGACTTGTATACGGAGTATGCTCGATTTGCAAGATCAAGGCTAAGGGTCCGCCGTCAAGATGGAATGTAACTGGGAATTGTTAATTTCTTGGCAGTAAATGGCAAATTATGATAATAAGTATTATATTTGGTTAGAAGTATTTTATTTACTTTCCAATAATACAATGAATTTTAAGATTGTCTATGCTTGATAATAAAACTACGGTGCAAGATTTGATATCATCATAGGGCTTGCAAATGTCTCTGATTGATAGTATACTGTTGTGCATACAAAACTAACGATTGTCACTGTAACATAAACTGATTAAAAAAGAGACACTGAAGAAATTTTATCCCCATTTATTATTTGTATATTTGAATCCTGATGTTCCTCAATTAATGATATTCAAATAAATTCTTATGCAGTTCTTGAATTTGATCTACCAATGTGATTGATCCCAAACTACAATATCAATTATTATTGTCAGAAAGTTTTCAATTACAATTATAATTACTTTTGAATGATGGGGGGGCGTAAGTGATACATTTAACTGAAATTGAATGGGAAGTTGGAATGACATCACTATGTATTTCCGTATTTATCGAGCATAAAAATTTACCACCCAAGTATCACCTGCTTATTTAAAATTGTTGTTTATTGGAAATATTTAGGATCATAAATCATTTGCGTTCAGTTAAATCACATAGATCCATTATTGTTCCTATGTCCAACAGATATAATCTCCAAGTTCGCCTTAATACAATAAGATGGAAAGGCCCAGCATAATTATTTTGTCCGAGTTTTATAACTAGAAAATGCACAACATTACCCTTTGGTATCATTTTTATTGAAAAGCCTCATGATCATGTCACCTAGCAAAGTGTAAGTGAGTTCTTGGAAATATGACTGATATTATATACATTTCATATTTGTAACTCTTTTTTAATATTCGTTGTCTTTTAATAATTAAATTTGTTAGCTTATTTGATTTATTAGGGAACCTTTTAAAAGAAGTTAGAAGTAATCTATAAATAAATGTATGGAGATTATTTGGTAAAAATAAGAATTAGAAAAGGGAAGTCAAGAGAGAACAAGAAAGACAAGAACATAATTTTAGAAGAATATTTGTATGTAGCAACAAATATTTTAATAGAAGTTTTTATCATATTCATTATCTTAGTATGTGTGTTTGTGTGATTTGCTTACAAATACGTATGCAGATATTTTTTTTAAAATTGTATTATAACATACCTTTAGAATATTATTAGAGATACATTATTTAGTCAAGTTATCAAGATAGTTGATGTATGGTAACTAAATGCAGCAATAGTCTCATTCAAAATCAGATTTCTTAGTCTGATTGAGAGAATTATGAGTATTGGATCATCTAAATGAACACATTTTTTAGCTATCAATAGTTATGGGAGCTTGTGGAGAATAGTTTTGCAGAACTAGTCCGTTAGAGAGCAGAAAATGACTAATCACAAGCAATTAAATATCTTCAGGACAAGAATAAGAAGGATGCTGAGGCACTATTTTTCATCCAACGTGCAATGAATGTGTCAATTTTCCCAATAATTGCAACAACAACAAGGTCAGAGAAAACCTGGAATAATATACAAAACACATATCAACAAACCACCAAAGTCAAACTAGTAATATTATAGATGCTTATAAGATATTTTGAAAATATTCAAATAAAATATTCAGAGTTGCTAAATCACTTTGTAACTCCAATAAAGAGTAAATTTAATCCAATGGCATGTCATGGAGGCACATTATAAAATCATAAGGTAGTTGAAATTATTTTAATGAGTCTTTCATGTAGATTTGATCGTAATGTTGTAGTTATTGAAGAATTAAGATATTTTTCAACATTTTTTATTTATAAACTGATAGGGTCTTTAAAAAGTTATGAACAAAGGCTGAACAAGATAGATAGTTCTCCAATAGCACGTCCATTCAAATCACAAGTGTTGGTTAGTATAAATAAATGCACAAGAGGAATAGGTGGAAAATACATAAGTGGAAAATACATAGGTGGAAAATACATAAATAATTAAAAACAAATGCTGATTTATATGAAAGCATAAGAGGCAAAGGCAACAACTACAACCAGAATAATATATTTAGAGGTCAAACATATGAAACATATAATGTTTATTATGAATACTATAAGAAGCTTGGTCATAATATAAACGAGTGTAGAAATACGTAGTTATATATTAATAGAAAAAATAAAAAATAATCAAGAGTAGATTAGGTTGAGATTGAAAATAGTAGTTCAATGTTTATTTCTTGTAATATCATTGAAAATAGTAAAAAAAAAAGAGTGCTTTCTACATAGTATTTGTAATAATTAGATGAGTGGAAACAAACATACGATTGAAAACATAGATGAATCTAAGAAAATAGAAGTAAATGTGGGGAATGATAAAGCACAATTGTCCTAGGTAAAGGCACAATTGTCCTAGGTAGGGAGAGAAGAACATCATGTTTGTGTATTATATTATTGGTCTTAACCATAATCTAATCACCATTGGGAAGTTAATACATAAAGAACATAGAATCTAATTTCATAAGGATACTATTTGATTACTGATCAAAATGTTAGTAATAAGCTCATTTAACAAGTTCCATTATAAAAGAATAAGAGGTTTCCACTGAGAATACAAAATGAGTTGTTTTTTTGTTTTATATTTATCTAGACGATGAGTCACATCTATGACATCTTATATTTGACCACTTGAGTTTTATTGGTTTAAATTTATTGCATTGAAATAATATGGTAAAAGGTTTACCCTTGATAGAGCTTCCATACAAAGTTTGTGAAGGGTGTATTCTTGGAAAATAGTATATAAAATCACTGCTAAATAATAAAAAGTAAGAGCTCTGCTTGATTTTTTTATTTTCTTTGATCTTTGGGTGTATATGTAGACACCATCTCTTGGATATCACATCCTCTATATGATCTTAACACTTTTATGTAATGTCCACTTTTATTTTCAAACAATACTTTGAACTCTTTAAATATACCAAATATTTCTTATTTGTGTTTCAAAGAATACACCTAAGTTTGTGTGTGTGTGTGTGTGTGTGTGTGTGTGTGTGTGTGTGTGTGTGTGTGTGTGTGTGTGTGTGTGTGTGTGTGTGTGTGTGTGTGTGTGTGTGTGTGTGTGTGTGTGTGTGTGTGTGTGTGTGTGTGTGTGTGAAAAACTAGGTGTATAAATAAATAATATTTGGTATCTTTAAAGAGTTCAAATTATTGGTTGAAAATAAAAGTAGACATTACATAAAAGTGTTAAGATCATATAGAAGAGGTTAATATATATCTAATTAATTTTTAAATTATATTGAGGAAAGTGGAATCAGTAAATAGTTCACCACAATGTATACACCACAATAAAATGGTGTATAAAAGAGAAAAAAAATGAACTATAAAGGAAATAGCAAAAATAATTTTGAAAGATAAAATTTTACTAAATGATCATTTGGAAAAAGTACTCACTTTCTTTATATATATTCTAGATAGATGTCCTAATAAAACATTCATGGTATAATTACTCAAGAGGCTTAGAGTAACAAAAAACTATTTTTCTCTTTTAAGGGTTTTTGGTTGTGCCACATATGCTCATGTACCAAATGAAAGGAGAAAGAAATTAGATGCCAAATAATAAAGTATATATTTTGTGGGATATAATAAGGACTCAAGATTATATAAGCCACATAATCCAATCAAGAAGAAAGTAATAATTAGCAGAGATGTTTATTTTTATGAAGAATAAGCATTAAATGGAAATTATGAATAAAATAAATTATTGTAATAGTCTATCTTAATACAATCTACATGTCCATATTAATGAAATAAGATAGAAAGGTTCAATATAATTATTTTGTTTAAATTTTATAATTTTAAAATACACAACACTACCCTTTGGTATCACTTTTATGGAAGAGCCTCACGATCATGCCACCTAACAAAGTGTAAGCTAATTATTGGAAATATAACTATGATATTATATACTTTTAATATTGATTAGATTCTAATAATTAAAGTTGTTACCTTATTTGTTATATTACAAAACCTTTTAGAGGAATGTGTAAGTAATCTATAAATAAATGTATTAGGATTATTTGGTAGATATAGAAAACTAGATAAAAGAAGTATGTAGAGAAATAACAAAAAAGGCAAAAAGACAATGTGAAAATAAATATTTGTATGTCCCAACATATATTTTAATATAAGTTCTTATCACGTTTTGGGTGTGTGTGTGTGTGTGTGTGTGTGTGTGTGTGTGTGTGTGATTTTCTAAAAAAAAGATATATGTGAACATTTTATGTAAATTGGTATTATATCTTACCTTCAAACTAATAATAGAGCTAGATTGTTTAGTCAAGTTATGAAAAGGTAGTTAAAGTATGGTGAGCATGAGTAGCATTAGTCTTATTTAAAATTAGATTTCTCAATTTGATGGAAATAGTTGAGTATTAGAGCATCCATATTAAGACCTTTTTTCAATTCTCAAGACTTATTGGAGCTTGTGGAGAATATTTTTGTAGAACCAATTAATCAAGTGGCTCAAAATTCCTAAACACGAGCAAAGACAATATTCTTAAGGAAAATAATAAAAAGGATGCCAAGGGACTATTTTTCATCCAAAATACAAAGGATGTGTAAATTTACCAATTATTTCAACAACCATAATGTCAAATAATGCATGCAATAATTTATATAAAAAAAATATCAACAAACCATGGAAATAGAACCAATAAGATTATACATGCTCATAAGAGATTTTCAAAATTTACAAATGAAAAATTCAGAGTTGGTAAAGTATTATTTTAATCATGTAATGAGAATAGTTTATTTATTTTCACCTTTTAGAAATTAATGAATGTAAATCCTATGTTGTTAAAGTGTTATGTATAGTAAATTAAGGTAAAAATATGTAATAAATATAGCCACTAATTTTGTAGAGAATTGAGCAAATTTGACATTTCTAAAAATAACAATAAATAATTTAAATAAGATCTTATCTAGAAAATGATTGAGACGAATGATTCAGAGGCTAAAACCTGAGGCAAAAGCTAGTTTAAGTGCGATAAAAAGGTTGAAGGTGTCAAAAACCCTTTTGGACAGTAGCACCACAATTGGATATTAACACCATGTGTCACTAGTGTTCCTATTTCAGTGGTAGTTTCCTCTATGTAGGACTATTTTAAACTTTTTGGTGTACCTGTGTTTAGTTCTATTGAACCTATTCTTATGTACATGAATTTTAAAACCTTGTAATTGCCTATTTTCACTGATTTATTGATCAAACCCTTATCTTATATGTTGTTAGGAAATCTAGTTGATATAAGTAAAAAAGTGTGTTTTAGTTCGGTAAAATAGACATTATCAACACCATATTGTGATGAGAGTTCTGTACAGACCAATACTCTGAATAGGGATCAAGCACAATTTAGTTCTCCCCACCTAGTATTGGTGAAAGTGAAAATAAATCTAGTATGATGGTTAAATTAAGTGATTTAAATTTTCTTGAGACTATTAATATGAGTAATATAAGCTTAGGAATTTTGTAGATAGTACTATGTAGAAATAGGGTAAAATAGGGATTGATAACATTAACTGTGCATAACTTGTTCTAAGTTTATATGTGTAATATAAATTTGATTTCCATCTAGTGGTTAGAGGGATAAAAGTCATGTATATATAATGTTTTGGTGCTTCTGTGTGTGCTAAAAGAGTTATAGGATGATCCTAGGAGCTCTAAGATTTGAAAAGATACATGTTTATGAAAAATGAGGGAAATGACTATTTAGTATTGTCATCAATATCAAATGTGCATCTTGTGAAGATTGTTGTCTAAAGTGATTTAGGATAGTTGGCTTTGTGTGATGTGATAAGGTGCATGGAAGAGTGTTGTGTTATCATGAGAGAAAGAGAAAGAGAGAATTTGAAGATAACTAATGTCTTATGTCTAGATGATTTATATCATTATTAATGTCAACATGAAATGTACATGTCATTGATGTCAACATAGGAATCATAGTCATGACATAGTGCATAGGAAACACAGTCATGACATGAAGAGTGCATAAGAAGCATAGTCATGACATGAAGAGTTATGTGCAAGGTGAAATGACTAAACACAAGCACATTAATGTTTTATGGCATTGTTTGATCATGCGAGTAAGTTATATAAGAATTCAAGAGAGCTTCAAGGTGAGCCTATAGGGTTATGACCTTCAGTCTAAATCTATACCCAGACCACTCCTAGACCTTGCTTGGCCTAATGAGGTATGAATATCAAATTTCAAGGAATGCATGTACATGAGATCATAGATAGAGGTGAGATAAGTTATTTTAGGTATTATCACAAAGTTTGAGGTCGTGATTTGAAGGAAAAGTGTAGGAGTCATTATTTTAGGCCTTCTCAAGCTCAAATAATGAAGTACTCAAACTTAAGAATCACTTTTAGGCATTTTTTGGCATGTGTAACCTATGCATGGGAGTCTAATATGTTTAGGAGAGATAGGTAAGGATCCTAGATAATATCTCTATGTATTAGTTTTAGATTCATGTGGAAATTATTTATGAATAATAGTTGATACCAAAATGTGTGTTAAACCTCCCTAAAACCCTAATAACAACCTGATGTGAAATATTTTATTCAAATTAGCTCAAGATGGATTTAAATACTAGATAAGATATTTTATCAGGTAGTCAACTCTCCTAGGTACCTCCATGTGGTGGTGATTAGTCAAATTAAGGAGAAAATGAATAGGTATAAACTTATTTGTCAAGAAATTATTATATCTCTCAAAAGTTAAATTTGTTATGAAAAGTAAATGGAGGATAAAAGAATATAGAGACTCATTTTATATGTACATGATGTTTCATAGATAGGTTGTATCTTTCAATTGATCTAAATTAGTTATCCAAGTAAGCCAATCATAGACAAACCTGATGATGTAAATAATGTAAAACCTAGGTAGAGAAGAAGAGATATCTTTTAGGGTCTATGCATGACATGTTGATGCAATAAAAGTGCATGAAGAAGATTTTTATAACTTTTAATTCATGATCATGCTTTGGATAATATTTTCAAGTTAGTGTATGTGGTGAAAATGTTGCTTATAAAATGGTTTGTCTAGTTCAGATAGGACTGTGAAACATAAGGTTAATAAATTGGTCTGTAAGACCAATATTTGCCATTAAACCATATGAATAATTATATTTTAAAGATATCATTGAACCATTTATATGGATAAATATTCATGATAAGTGTTTACATAGGCATTGGAGGTCTAATTCTTCATGACTAATTTTTGAGGTGATTTGGCAATTTTGAGTAAGCGAGTTGTAGAGATGTTCTTGAGCTATTATTTCCTAAGTGAAAATGGTCCAAGGATTTTTTGATGACTCTGAGGTTATAGATAATTTATATTCATGTTTAATTTATCATGGTTGAGTACCTTAAGTGGGTTTAAGCTTCATTATTTAAAAACAAAATTTTGAGGTACATGGGTCTAATAAGGCAGTTTTTCCTAAAAGAGCTCTCATGGTATGAATAAAGGATGTGGGTCTAATAAATCATGGAAGAGATTAGAAGTGTTAATTTAATAAGTGGTTGAATGGATTTTTGATTGGTGTATAAGAACATATGGTCCCAAGAAGATCATGTTTTAATGTTAAGAGGGCAAACCTAATGTAATTAGGACTCCATGAGACCTAAAAGAGGAGTAAGGCCTAATTGAGTTATGGCAGACAAAAATAGGTTAAAATTTTGATTTAACCATGTTCATGCAATGTCCTAAGACCTATTATGTGTCTGAACTAAGAGGTTAAAGGTGTGTGGCTGACCAAGTGGTGTGTGACCATGAGACTAATATATATATACAAGGTAATTTAGGCCTATTTAATGATTGTGAAAAATAAGTGAATAAATGGTTCATGGTTGAGAATAAAGAGGCCTTAAAATGAGTTTTAGACCATAAAGAAAGAGTAGAGGTGTGAAGATGATCAAAATTTTGAGGTGGCTGATTTGGTGCTGAGTCACTTAGGGAGTTCGTGTTTCCTTGCAAGTAGATGATTTCTAAAGCCTAGTCAAGTGGGTGCTTCAATTTATTGGGGTTGGTGTTCCAAGTTGAGTTGGTGGTCAAATGAATTTGATATTTTATTTCATAACACATTATTCTATTTTTAGAGATCATATTGGTTTTTCTTCTCCTTGAGGGTTTTATACTCATATATGTGTTCTCTTTTTTCATGCTCATGTGAATGGTTCTTCATGAATTACTAGATCACTATGTTACTTTCATGGTTCATGAATGTTAAAGTATAATTGAAATAATTTTTTTAAAACATTGATTCACCTCTTCTCCTCTTAATATTTATGTTTCCAATAATTAGTATTAGAGATTTGTCATTCGAAGTAGTCCTAAATGTTAAAGGAGATCCTAGAAGTACAAGCATCAAGCATGTTTAGTGATCAAGTACAAGGAAGTTTCTCAACTAATAATTCCTCTTTTTTCAATGATACTAACTATGCATTTTTTATCATTAGAATGAAGACATATATATTGTCCTTCGGCTATGGCATATGGCAATCAGATGTTGATGCATTCACATCACCTCATACACCACCAACTAATGCAACATATATGAAGGTAAGTGAAAATAAATCTAAGGCAATGAATGCCATCCAATGTAGTCTTTTAGAGGAAGAATTTATAAAATTCATGAATTTTGAATAAACGAAATAAATTTGGTAAAATTTGAAAACCATCTATGAAGGAGATACCAAAGTCAAGTGGACAAAATTTAGACCCACTAAACGCAGTTTGAAAGTCTAAGAGTAAAGGAGGATGAAAACATTTCATCTTATCTGTTAAGATTAGACGAAGTGGTAAATTCCATAAGAGGTCTAGGAAATAAGTTAGATGAATCAATAATAGTACAAGAGGTATTATTATTATCCCTAACATTCAAGTTTTATTTAAAATTCTATATTGTGGAGGAGATCAAATATCTCAACAAACTACAAATAAATGAGCTTCATGATATCTTGACTACCTATGAAATGAGAATAAGTGATAGAAGACCTTAAAAGAATGAAGTTGTATTCAAAGTTGAGAAAAATCACAAGGTAAAAAGGTCAAGGATTATGTTGATACAGACATTGATGATGACAAGATATAAACCATGGTTATCATAAAACTAAGGAAAGGATCGAGTAAATATAAGATAAATTAACCATTTAAGTATTTTAACTATGGTAAGATTGGTCACTTTGCATCTAAGTGCCCTACCAAGGATAAGAATGAGAATGATGGATATCATGATGAACATCATGGTGAGGATAATAAGTTTTTTAATCTTGAACAAATTAAAATGAGCTTTAGGAAGTATGAAGGCAAGAAAGGGTTATTCAAGAACAAGAGAAGTTTCTATACCAAATATTAGAGTAGCTCCTTTGATATAAGTGATACAAGTAAATTTGATATTGATGATGAAAATATTGATTCTTATAGCAATAAAACTATATTAATGGCCATAAAAATAAATAATGAGGGTTGTTCAAAATGGAAAAGTCTTATGGAAGACGAAGAAGAAGCTGAAGTGAAATTTGAGGTAAAATTGGTGAGTGCTCTAAAGGAGTTGAAGTGCCAAAGAAATAATAATCATAAATTGAGATCACTGTTTAAGGATTATGAGAAATAAATAAATTTATTTGAAAAGAGACTAAGTAACAACACCAATGAACATCAACATACCATTAAACAATTTAAAATTTAGGTTGATATTGTCACTACAAGTCTTAAGGCCAAAGAGGAAGAATAGACCTAGTTCATAATAGAAATGGAGTCCTTAAAGGTAGAAGAGGATTAGTAAATAATAAAATAGAAGAAAAATCATAAATTTTAAAAGAAAACTAAAATCTTTTATTATATTTTGACTATTCAGAGTTTTTCACATGATAAGACAGGTCTTGGGTTCAAAGAAGACCAAAAAAAAAGAGAGTTAGATCCTATGAATAAAGTGGAGGAGCCGAAGACTAAAGGAGAAGTATCTATGCTAGCTCAAACTTCGTTTCATATCGAAGATGAAAACATGAAGTGGTATATAGAGATTAGTTTCTCAAGCCACATGGTAGAGGACAAAATCAATTTCATTTCATTAAATAAGAATACTGTAGGGATAGTGATATTTAGAGATAACATAACTACCAATATTATTAGCAAGGCTATCATGAGTTTGGAAAATGGGAAGACCAAGATAGGGAATGTGTTTTATGTGGAAGGGTTGAAACATAAATTTACTAGTGTAATTAGAATGTGAAACCAAGGACACACACTAACCTTTCATGATGGAGGGTGTGATATAAGGAGAGCTAAATCAGGAAGGCTAATTGCTACTGTCAAGAGGACTAGGAACAATTTGTAAGTCTTGAATGAGATCAATAAGGATATATGATTTATGAGAATGATGGACGAATATTAGACAAATCACATAATGTTGGGACACCTAAAATTTTATAATATGGTTAATATTAGCTCTATTAAGTCTTTGAATAATATGACTAAAATTAGTAAACTTGTAAATAAACTTTGCAAGTCATCTCAACATGGTAAGAAAACTAGAAGGAGGTTCAAGTTTAAGGAGTATTCTACTACAAGATCTTTTTTTTTAATACACACTAATATTTATAGACCTATAAGATTCCAAATAATTTGAGGATATAACTATTTCATGTTATTCATAGATGACTACATAAGAATGACTTGGGTAACATTCTTGAAATAAAAGTCAGAAGATCTTGATATGTTCAAGGCATTCAAGTCTCTAGTTGAGAATGAAAAGAATGTAAAGATCAAATGAATAAGATCAAATAAATGAGGAGATTTTTTTTAAAAATTAATTTAATAACTTTTCTGAGGTCCATGGGATAAGAAATAGTTCTCAACATGTGGGACATCTTTAACAGAATGGGGTAGTGGAAAGAAAGAATAGAACAATTCAAAAAATGGCAAGGACTATGCTAAATGAATCAAGATTATCAATGGATAGTTGAGAGAGGAAGTGAGAACTATAGTTTATATTTTGAATAGAGGATAGATAAGGATTAATGGCTGTAAAAGCCCCTATGAACTATGGAAATGCAAACCTGCTAATGTGGAACACTCTAGAGTGTTTAGAAGAAAATTATTTAATGAAAAGAGATGATGAAAACTTAGGTAAGATTGATTCAATGTCTTATGAATGAATATTATTGTGATACTCATCAATAATCTTAGTCTATAGATGCTATAATAAGATGTGACAAAAGATAGTGGAAAACATCAATGTTAAGATTAATGAGACCAATTCTAAAAAGTCACACTCTTAGTCAAAAGTTGCATTAGAGAATTTGAACTTAAACAATGAATAATAAAAATTAGATATAGATGAGGAACAAAAATAATTTGAGGAAATACAAGATTCAAAAGGTCCTTCAAGATAGATTCAGATATACCATCCTAAATCATTGAAAACAAGGATGCAGGTATGCAAACAAGGAGAAAGATGTTAAGTAACCTAAATTAATAGAATGTTGCACTATTGTCTAGGGTTGAACTTAAGAACCTTGTAGAATCAAGTAAAGACAAGATTTTAATAGATTTTATGAATGAGGAGTTAGAACAAATATAAAATAATGAGACTTGGTAACTAGTTCCTAGGCCTAAAGATAAAAATGTCATTGAAATAAAATGGGTGTTTAGGAATAAATTGAATGAATATGAAGAAGTCACTATGAACAAGGTTATATGGGTATGAAAAAGCATAAGGGGTATATTTTTAGAAGGCATTTTCTCTTTTATAAATATTCAAGGATATCAAAGTGTTTAAGTTGTATTAGATGGATCTCAAATCAAATTTACTTCAAGGGAACTTGGAAGAAGAGGTGTACATAGAGAAGTCTGATGGTTTCTCATTATCAGGTAACAAGGGCTATGTATATAGACTGAAAAAGGTTCTTTATGGTCTAAATAAATCTCCTAGAGATTGGTATGCTATATTAGACAAATAACTATTGGACCAAGTATTCAAGAGAGGATTTTAGATAGTAAGATGTACATAAAGATAGAAAATGATCATCAATTAATAGTTTTTGACTATGTGGATGACATCATATTTGGTGGAAATAATGAGAGTATGACTAAGGAATTTGAACATGTGATAAAGGAGTTTGATATGTCCATGCTGGGATAACTATCATTCTTCCTTGTGTTATAAATAATTTAATAAAAAAAGGTATATTCATAAGAGAGATTTAGAATAAATTTGAGATGGAAGATTGCAAGGAAGTTAGAACACCTATGATCATAAGGTGCAATTTAATCAAGGAAGCTGAATATCTAAAGGTCAATCTAATATAATATAATTTAATGATTGGAACTTTGCTATACACTATTTCCTTTAGATGTGATATCATGCAAGAAGTAGGTCTTGTGGGAAGATTTCAATCAAACCCAAAATAAAACTATTTATAAGCAGTCAAAAGTATACTCAGGTATATCAAAGGGACTATAGAATTTTGGTTATGGTATCTAAGGAGCAAGGAGTTTAAATTAAGAGCCTATATAGATGCAGATTGGGCAGGGAGTCTAGATGATAGGAAGAGCACTAGTGGAAGAGATTTCATCTTAGGAGAGTGCTTATTATCATGGATAAGCAATAAGAAGCCATTAGTGGCATTATCTACTTGTGAGCTAACTACATTGCATCAGATTCATATTTCACTCAAGTCTTATAGATGAGGTAGAGCTTAAAGGACTAGAAAGTGGAGTATGATAGTCCTAGTCCTATCTTTTATGACAATACAAGTTACATAAGTGTATCAAATAATATATTCATGCACTCAAGAACTAAGCACATTATCATAAAGTATCATTTCCTAAGAGAGCAGGTATGCGAACAAAATATTAAACTTGAATATGTCTATATAAAGGATCAAATTATAGACATTATAACCAAGCCACTTCCAAAGGCAACATTTGAGCATCTAAGACAAAAATTGGGAGTAATTTTTTCCCATACTAGCCATGAATAAAGTCAATGGTAATGACATATAATCAAGGTGTTTCATTAGCTCTAAGAATGGGTGGTGAATTCCAAAAACTATCATGTAGTCAATATAGGCGTATAGGAAAATTGAGAGGTAAGCAAAAATCTAATTATGATTCTAACTGTGTGATCTAATAACAAGGTTTTTATATACATGTTGAGAATGGTTTGTGAATCCTAAAGACTCATATGATGAGCACAAGTTGTGAGGACAAAGGGAGAGTCCTAAAATATTTAGTAAGAAGGTATATGTCAGATAAGAAAATATGTGGTGGCCTAGCGAGTGATCAAGGGTTTGATCTAAAACACTATGTTAGTAATGTCAAGGATAAGGTGATTGAGTATACATGAAGATAAGGGGAACATGTTTGTATGATGATTCATAGACTCATAATCTTGTATGTGGAGTTTTTTTATTACAACAGGTGTGATCTAATAAGTTATAGGTATCTCTTTGTCATTAATGTCAAAGGGGGAGAATGTTCAGAATGGGGGAGGACTATGTAGATAATTTTTCGAGAGTGGTTTTAATCAATGACAAATGGGGAGATTGTTGAGTATCATCATTTATGTCAAAGGTGCATCTTGTGAAGATTGATGTCAAAGGTGATTAATGTTAGTTGGTAGTGTGTGATGTGATAAGGTGAATTGAAGAGTGTTATGTTATCATTAGAGAAAGAGAAAGAGAGAATTTTGAGACAACTAATATCTTATATCTACATGATTGATATCATTTTTAATGTTAGCATGGAAGGTACAAGTTTTTGATGTCAAGTACATAGGAAACACAATCATGACATGAAGATTTACATGTATGCTAAAATGAATGAACAAATGCATATGAAGAATGTATAACATTGTTTTATCATGTGATTAAGGTATAAAAGCATTCATGATAGTTTTAGGGTGAGCCTATAAGGGTATGACCTTTAGTCTAAGTCTGCACCTAGACCACTCCTAGACCTTGTTTGGCGTATTGAGGTATGAAGATAATATTTTAAGGAAATTATGAACATGGGATCATGGACATAGGTGATATATGTTTTTTACGTATGATCATAAGGTTTGAGGTAAAAATTTGAAGGAAAAGTGCATAAATAATTATTTTAGGCTTTCACGAGCTCACATAATGAGGTATTCAAACTTATAATTAATTTTTAAGATTTTTTTTTGAAATTAAAAAAAATTATATAATTTAAATACAAATAAATTAATAAATTAAAGTTTTTTTTAAAATATAAAATAATTTAATATAAAATTAATTTAAAATTTATACAATATTTATAATAATATAATTGATTTCAATAAATTTTTTTTGAAATTTATATCTTATCATTTAAATGTATTTTGGTTTAATAATGTTTGATACTTGATGTATGTAATTTTTTAGTGTGAGATGCGATGGTTGATAGAAATAAAAATAAAGTGGAGCATCATTCTCCCTCAACCCTAGATGAATAATCTCAATAAAGATTCTTTTGGGGTCTCTTCTCAGATTCATTTAAAATCATGAGCACAACAAAGCTATGACAAAGGAACAAAATACATAAATATATAATGAAACAATTTGATATATATAACATGAATAAGAATAAAATATATAAGAAAAATATTTTCTTCTTCTCACCTTTAAACCAGTTAATGGTTGAAACTTACATCATGCTGCACATCTCATCACTAAACAATTGCATATATGTAGAACAATTTTATCATCATAAACAAAAATAAAATATAAATAAATATATATTAATAAATAAATATAATTTAATTTTTTTTATACCTGTAAGCTAGTGTGATGTCCTGTATGGGCCAACAATGCTCTTAACCTATTTGTGGCACCCATTTTCTTGGTCCCATTTCCATACTAAATTTAAACAACTGTTCAATTAGTTCTATATGATACCAATTATACCTTGTTTATTTAATATATCTAAGAATACTATAACATCATATGTTGTAAACCATCTATTTTTACTTAGTATTTCATGAAAACAATTAAATCAAAAAAATTATAATAATTAATTTTTTTTTAAAAAAACATATTAATTTTATTTTAAAATTGTATAAAATTGCCATTTTTAACAAAACATTTTTTACCATTTAAAAGAAATTAAAAAAAATATTTTCTATAAAATTATATAAAATTTATGAAAACAATTAAATATAAATTTTTAAAACTACGTTTTCAAATTTTTTTTTGCGTGCAGACTTACCCTGATAAATGATCAATGTAAAAAAATTAAAAGGTTTAATGGTGTACATTTCCTCCAAATTAATTGTCTTTTTCATAGTAGTTTTAAGCTAAAGTTGAATTTTCAAAGGTTTAAATTGATTTTCACCAGTTTAAAAAATCATAAAATCTTAAATTCTAAAATTTTGTGAAACATGGATAAAAGGTTTATAAATATTTGAGACAATAAAAAAATGCGTGTATGCAGAAAGAAGTGGTGCATTCCTCCTAGTCAGGCACTTGGATAAGATTCTATGTAAACTTTTCCTCTACTAACTATGACACCCATGGTCTACTATTTTTGGGTATAGTTTAGTCAGAACCAGAGCTCCATTACCTCAAAGAGCACCTCCCACACTCAGAGCGCATTCCTCCACTAAAATTATTAGATACATTCTCTTCTTCCTTCAAAATTCCTTGCCTTCCACGCAGGGATTAGAATGAGATTTTAGTTGAAACTTCTTGTAAATAATTTCAGCTTCAACCGAAAGTGATTTCCTCCCGAACGGTGCCACTCTTCTAGACAAGATAAACTTTAAATATTTTTCTTTACTAAAGAATTCAGATCTGATAATTGTTCAATAGCTTTCATTATAGTGCCACAATCAACATACAAGAAAATTCAGCACAAAGCCTCTTCAAAATATAGATATACAACCAAATATTTCTCCTTTATATTTTCACATCATCTTTATTCCATCAAGGGTATTAGAAATTTGAGGTTGCTTCTCAGATAGTGTTGACCAGGTTTATTTCTTCCTTAACAAGATGTTGTTACATAGATTTACTTCTCCTCCCAGGCTCACAAACCTTGAGCTTTCATTACCATGCAGAATTATAATAACACATGAATACTAATTTTTTTTTTATTTTAGATTATCAAGAGATAACATATTATATACGTCTACAAAAAACACCTATATCAAGTGAGGTAGGTCAAACAAATAAGCTAACAAGAAGTGAAATAGAATTAACCATGAAACAACTAAACCAAATTATTTATAATAATATAAAAAATACACTAATATTAATAAATTAATTGTGCTTATACAATAATAATTCTAATATTTAAAATAGTGTCAAGAAAGAGACCATTAGAATTTTTATTTCACTTGCATTTTAAAAAAATGGAACATACATTACATCAATGTAAAAAATTTCTTATGGAATGGGTAGTCATTAGGAGAAGTCTATGTAAAACAACCACAAGGTTTTGTAGTATAGATTGAAGAAGACTAAATGTGTAATTAGAAAAAAAATTTGTATTGCTTTATTTACTTCAAGAAAGAAAGTAATAATAACCTTATTTTTAAATTACATGTTGATTTTTATTTTATTTTTAATATGAGCAACATTTCTAAAATGAAAGATGAAATCAAGATATAAGTTAAAATAATTTGGAAACTAATTCACACATAATAAATAATGTAATAATATGCATTTACTTGCACATTGAGAGAAAATATTACTTTGTCATGATTTTTTATGAGGATTATTTATTCAACATTTCTTTTCAAATACTAATATGTTTTATAATATTATATATATATATATATATATATATATATATATATATATATATATAGGTTTTTAAAATATTATATTTTGTATCTATTAATATGTTAAAAAAATTATGTTTTAAAGTATGTTAAAAAAATTAATTGTATTTTATAGTTAAAAATCATTAATATAGTCATATTATCAATAATTTTTTTTCAAAGTATTTCTTATATCTAGTAAAATATGTTACAAAAATTGATTATAATTTAGGGATAAAAATCATAAATATGTCCATATTACACCTTATATTTAATAAAGTATTATAAAAAAATTGATTGTATTTTATGATTAAAAAACATAAATACATTCATCTTATTAGTAGTTTTTTTAAATTTATATTTTGTATCTAATAAAATATCATAAAGAAATTGATTGTATTTTGGAGATAAAAATAAAAAATATGTTCATATTATCATTCATGTATGTATGTATCTACAATCCTTTATAGTTATTGGTAATTTTTTTGAAATTATACTTTATATCTAATAAAGTATGTTAAAAAAATTGATTATATTTTACGATTGAAAATCATCAATACATTCATATTGTCATCAATTTTAGGCCCTTCAAGAGATCCATGCGACTAAATACATAGCACTAAAAGATAAAGATAAAGCCAACTAAATATGACGATACTACAACAACAACAACAATAAAAAAAAAAATCAAAATACTAAAACAAAAAACAGATTATAATTTGTTTGAAGAACACAAAATAAGTTTACTTCTACCCAAAATCTTCATTACTTATTTTTCAAAACTATGCTTCATTTGTTTCTTAGCATTAATCTTCTACTTTACAAGAAATCTGACATATGCCTATGAAGACTTAACTTTCATTATTTGAATGATATGCTTTTATTTGTTTTAGAAAACAGAGAGTATTAGTTGGGCTATTTAATTGATCATATTATGTCTTGGTAAGATAAATCTTTTAAATGCTATGTTGTTTCCAATACTTTTCTTTCCTGAGACTCATTCACTCTTTGAAACTAAGATTGAAAAATGGTTAGAACTTAATTTGAGATTAGAATTGTTGTCTTTTGCTTTCTTTTCAATTTTCTGCTTTCTTCCGAACCGTGCTGGTTTTTTCCCCGCTTTTTCTGGCGATCCCTGAAAGTCCTCCTTTGCTAAAGTCTTCCTTTTTCTTTCCTTCGAGAGATGACTTATATTTATTTTGAAACCTATAATAAGAATTATATTTCCTATGCCGAGGATGCGAGTCGAAAATTCAACGAAGACCCATTGTTAATAAAAATAGCATGTTAATGGAAGGTAGCGAATTTAAGATTTGCGATCAATATTTTTGATGACCACGAGTCTTCAACATCGACTTATTCACAAATCTTATCCCATACGGCATCTTCCCTGCTAATATCTTATTCCATAGAAAATGTACTGCATTTGATCTGCCTTGTGTTAATATCAAATGGGGTACTCTGTCCCAAATTAAAATATAAAAGATTTTTATGTGTTTGGTCCTAAATTCTAATATCAATTATTATTGAGAAAATATTCAAATTACAGTCATAATTTATTTTGAATAAAAGGTGGCATAGTTAAAATATTTGAAGTGGTAATTCCGTATTTATTGATCATAAAAATTTACTACCCAAATATCTCCTCCTTATTGAAAATCAATGTTTCTTTTAAACCCGATAAATGAAAGATTATGATCATCCCCGTTTATTGGAAATATTTAGGACCATAAACATCATTATTGTTTGTTTCCGACAGATATAATCTCCAAGTTCGTCTTAAATAAATGGAAAGACCTAATATAGTTATTTTGTCCGAATTTTATAATTAGAAAATAAACATTACCCTTTTGTATCAATTTTAATGAAAAGCCTCACGATCATGTCATCTAGCAATATGTAAGCCAATTTTTGGAAATATAATTGTGTCATTATACATATTTTAAATATTTGTAATTATTTGTAATATATTTTTTTAATAATTATTATTTTTAGTTTATTTGATGTATTAAAGAATCTATTAAAATGTTAAGAAAGCATTTACTATAAAATAACAGATAAATAATCAAAGTACAAAATATTTAACATGTAAGAGACAAAACACATGATTTATGAGGTAAAATTTTCGTAATTTAAGGAAACATCTATGATATAAGATATCACGTTTTATTAATTCTAAGATAAATATATTACATAAGAGCTTATTATGTAGATTACATGTGAACTTTACAAAGATAAATACATCTGATTGGCAAAGCAACATTAGGATTTCTCCTCTTAAAAGTGGAGTAGAAAAATGCCATTAGGATTTTTTTTTTCGTTTTTTCTTTTTCTGAAAATAGAATACAAGAGAATTTGTCTTCCTAGAAATAGGAGTTTGACTTCTTCGTTTCTTGCCCCTTGCGACAATAGTGGGGCCCTTTGCCCACCCCATCGAGGAACGGGCTATAAACCACGCTGTAAGAGGATCCAAAATTTAACTTGGTTTTCACATGTTTAACATAAAAGAAACTAGAAATAATATATAAATAAATGTATGGGGATCATTTGGTAGATATAAGAAGTAAAAAAAGGAAGTCAAGAGAGAACATGAAAAATAAGAGCACAATATTAGAAGACTTATTTGTGTGCAACAATATATATTATAAAAGAAGTTTTTATCATGTTCATTATCTGAGTATGTATGTTTGTGCGTGAATATTTTTTTTAAAGTGGTATTATAGCATACCTTCATAGTATTATTAGAGTTACATTAATTAGGCAACATATCAAGCTAGTTGAAGTATGATGAGCATGTATAGTAATAGTATTATTCAAAATAATATTTACTGGTTTGATGGAAACAATTATCAAACAATTATGAATATTGGTACATCCACATGAAAACTTTTTTTAGTTCTCAAGAATTATGGGAGCTTATGGAGAATAGTTCTATAGAACTAGTAAATCAGGGCGCTGAAAATGCCTAAACATAAACAAAAATCTTCTTAAGGAGAAGAATAAGAAGGATGCCAAGGCATTACTTTTCATCCAATATACACTAGATATGTCAATTTTACCAATGATTGTAACCAAAAAAAATTCCAAAAAAATGTGCGATAATTTGAAAAACTCATATCAAGGAAACATCAAAATCAAAATGTTAAGATTATAGATGCTTATAAGAGATTTTTAAAAATATCAAATAAAATATTCAAAGTTTATTATTTTTTTTACTCATGTAATGAATAATGTTAATCAAATGAATTTAATTATTCTTTTTGACTAAATCTTACCCTATTATTGTATTTATTTAAGAGTTAATATATTTTTCATAAGTTTTGTTGATGAACTTATGGGGCCTTTAAAAGTTCATGAGCAAACACTGAATAAGATAGCCTTTTCTCCTCAAGAATATTCATTAAAATCACATATTTTGGTTAGTAGTAACAATGGCACAAGAGCAAGATGTGGAAGAAATAAAAGTGCAAGAGGAAGAGGAAGTGGCAAAAAAATTCTTAAAGAAGTAATAATAAATTCAATTTTTTTAAAAAGTAAAGAGGCAAAGGAAACAAATATAACCATAATAATACATATAGAGGTCAAAATAATTACTAATATAATGTCTAGTTTTATTACTGCAAGAAGAACTTTGCTCATTATGAAAATTAGTGTAGAAAGAAACAATGTGATATTAATAAGATAAGTACAATTTAAAAAAAAATAAATAAAGTTTAGAGTAAAAATGATAGCTCAATGTTTATTTCTTATAATATCATTGAAGAAAGTAAAAAAGATGTGTGGTTTCTAGATAGTGGTTATATTAATCACAAAAGTGGTTTTGAGTAGAAATATTCATTACTTATTCATAGCACATTTGCATTTACAAGCCAATACATGCCTACATTACAATAAGTAAAACATTGCTATAATGCATAAGGATTTCATTTATAGGTTCAATTAGTGCTCCACAAAATTACATCAAGGAGATTTCACAAGAGTTATTTTTACAAAAACTTCTAAAAGGTGGGTAAGGCAACATTTAATCCACAAGATGACCATTATCCATAAAATCTATATATCGATATAATTATTGGCAATTTTTTTAAAAATTTTATCTTGTATTTAATTTAGTATCTTAAAAAAATTGATTATATTTTATTATTAGAAATCATAAATACATTTATATTATCATCAAATTTAGTTTCTTTCAAAGAGATACGACAACTCAATACATAACACCAAAAGCTAAAGACTAAGCAAACTAAATATAACTATACAACATAATAAAATATATATACACCAAAACACAAAGGCAAAAACCATATTATTGTTTGTGTGAAGAACACAAAGTGGGTTTACTTTTACCCAAAGCCTCCACCACAAATTTTTCGAAACCATGTTTCATTTGTGTCTTAGCATTGACTTTCTTTTGTACAAGAGATCACGGATGCCTATAGAGACTCAACTTTCATTATTTGCATCATATGCTATTGTTTCTTTTGGAAAACAAAAGGTCTTAGTTGGGGCATTTAATTGATCATATTGTGTTTGGGTAAAATAATCTTTTAGATGCTCTGTTGTTTCTAATACTTTTGTTTCCGGAGAATCATTCACTCTTTAACCAAAATTAAACGGGTTAGAACTTAATTTGAGACTAGAGTTGTTGTCCGTGGTTTTCTCTTGAACTTTCTCCTTTTTAAACCATGCTCAGGAGGGGGCAGGTTCTTTCCTTTTCTACCGATCCCTTAAAAGTCCTCCTTTGCTAATGTTGACTGTGGAGGTTTTCTGCCACCATTAAAGGCGGAGGCTGCGAGTCGGAAATTCAACAAAAGACTTATTGTTAATCAAACTAGCATCTGCATGGAAGGTAGCGAATTTAAGATTTGACGTCAATAATTTTCATGACCACAAATCTTCAACACTGACTCGTTCACAGATCTTATCCCATACGGCATCTTCCTGCTAAAATCTTATCCCATAGAAAATATACGTAGACCGGTTTCACATTCATTTACACAATCTGGTCTTTTACGGCAGGGGTGGGTTACATGATGATTATAAAAGCAGCCTTGCCATGTATTGCTATACCATTATTTCTTTGTATTGCATTGAAAGCCCAGCATGAAGAAGTATGTGGTTGTGCTAATTTTGTTTTTGGCAATGCTGCTGGCTGAAATAATTCAGGCTCAAGAAATTTATATAGCGCCAGATCCGGGCTGGTATACGGAGTATGATCGATTTTCAAGATCAAGGCTAAGGGTCCGCCGTCAAGATGGAATGTAACTGGGAATTGTTAATTTCTTGGCAGTAAATGGCAAATTATGATAATAAGTATTATATTTGGTTAGAAGTATTTTATTTACTTTCCAATAATACAATGAATTTTAAGATTGTCTATGCTTGATAATAAAACTACGGTGCAAGATTTGATATCATCATAGGGCTTGCAAATGTCTCTGATTGATAGTATACTGTTGTGCATACAAAACTAACGATTGTCACTGTAACATAAACTGATTAAAAAAGAGACACTGAAGAAATTTTATCCCCATTTATTATTTGCATATTTGAATCCTGATGTTCCTCAATTAATGATATTCAAATAAATTCTTATGCAGTTCTTGAATTTGATCTGCCAATGTGATTGATCGCAAATTACAATATCAATTACTATTGTCAGAAAGTTTTCAATTACAATTATAATTACTTTTGAATGATTGGGGGCCGTAAGTGATACATTTAACTGAAATTGAATGGGAAGTTGGAATGACATCACAATGTATTTCCGTATTTATCGAGCATACAAATTTACCACCCAAGTATCACCTGCTTATTGAAAATTGTTGTTTATTGGATATATTTAGGATCATAAATCATTTGCGTTCAGTTAAATCACATAGATCCATTATTGTTCTATGTCCAACAGATATAATCTCCAAGTTCGACTTAATACAATAAGATGGAAAGGCCCAGCATAATTATTTTGTCCGAGTTTTATAACTAGAAAATGCACAACATTCCCCTTTGGTATCATTTTTATTGGAAAGCCTCATGATCATGTCACCTAGCAAAGTGTAAGTCAGTTCTTGGAAATATGACTGATATTATATACATTTCATATTTGTAACTCTTTTTTAATATTCGTTGTCTTTTAATAATTAAATTTGGTAGTTTATTTGATTTATTAGGGAACCTTTTAAAAGAAGTTAGAAGCAATCTATAAATAAATGTATGGAGATTATTTGGTAAAAATAAGAATTAGAAAAAGGAAGTCAAGAGAGAACAAGAAAGACAAGAACACAATTTTAGAAGAATATTTGTAAGTAGGACAAATATTTTAGTAGAAGTTTTTATCATATTCATTATCTTAGTATGTGTGTTTGTGTGATTTGCTTACAAATACGTATGCAAATATTTTCTTTAAAATTGTATTATAACATACCTTTAGAATATTGTTAGAGCTACATTATTTAGTCAAGTTATCAAGATAGTTGATGTATGGTAACTAAATGCAGAAATAGTCTCATTCAAAATCAGATTTCTTAATCTGATTGAAAGAATTATGAGTATTGGATCATCTAAATGAACACATTTTTTAGCTATCAATAGTTATGGGAGCTTGTGAAGAATAGTTTTGCAGAACGAGTCGGTTAGAGAGCTGAAAATGACTAATCACAAGCAATTAAATATCTTAAGGACAAGAATAAGAAGGATGCTGAGGCACTATTATTCATCCAACGTGCAATGAATGTGTCAAGTTTCCCAATAATTGCAACAACAACAAGGTCAGAGAAAACCTGGAATAATCTACAAAACACATATCAACAAACCACCAAAGTCAAACTAGTAATATTATAGATGCTTATAAGATATTTTGAAAATATTCAAATAAAATATTCAGAGTTGCTAAATCACTTTGTAACTCCAATAAAGAGTAAATTTAATCTAGTGGCATGTCATGGAGGCACATTATAAGATCATAAGGTAGTTGAAATTATCTTAATGAGTCTTTCATGTAGATTTGACCGTAATGTTGTAGTTATTGAAGAATTAAGATATTTTTCAATATTTTTTATTTATAAACTGATAGGGTCTTTAAAAAGTTATGAACAAAGGCTGAACAAGATAGATAGTTCTCCAATAGCACGTCCATTCAAATCACAAGTTTTGGTTAGTATAAATAAAGGCACAAGAGGAATAGGTGGAAAATACATAGGTGGAAAATACATAAATAATTAAGAACAAACGCTGATTTATTTGAAAGCATAAGAGGCAAAGGCAACAACTTGTTCTAAGTTTATATGTGTAATATAAATTGGATTTCCATCTAGTGGTTAGAGGGATAAAAGTCATGTATATATAATGTTTTGGTGCTTTTGTGTGTGCTAAAAGAGTTATAGGATGATCCTTGGAGCTCTAAGATTTGAAAAGATACATGTTTATGAAAAATGAGGGAAATGACTATTTAGTATTGTCATTGATATCAAATGTGCATCTTGTGAAGATTGTTGTCTAAAGTGATTTAGGATAGTTGGCTTTGTGTGATGTGATAAGGTGCATGGAAGAGTGTTGTGTTATCATGAGAGAAAGAGAAAGAGAGAATTTGAAGATAACTAATGTCTTATGTCTACATGATTTATATCATTATTAATGTCAACATGAAATGTACATGTAATTGATGTCAACATAGGAATCATAGTCATGACATAGTGCATAGGAAACATAGTCATGACATGAAGAGTGCATAAGAAGCATAGTCATGACATGAAGAGTTATGTGCAAGGTGAAATTACTGAACACAAGCACATTAAGGTTTTATGGCATTGTTTGGTCATGCGAGTAAGGTATATAAGAATTCATGAGAGCTTCAAGGTGAGCCTATAGGGTTATGACCTTCAGTCTAAATCTATACCTAGACCACTCCTAGACCTTGCTTGGCCTAATGAGGTATGAATATCAGATTTCAAGGAATGTATGCACATGAGATCATAGATAGAGGTGAGATAAGTTATTTTAGGTATTATCACAAAGTTTGAGGTCATGATTTGAAGAAAAAGTGTAGGAGTCATTATTTTAGGCGTTCTCAAGCTCAAATAATGAAGTACTCAAACTTAAGAATCACTTTTAGGCATTTTTTGGCATGTGTAACCTATGCATGGGAGTCTAATATGTTTAGGAGAGATAGGTAAGGGTCCTAGATAATATCTATATGCATCAGTTTTAGATTCATGTGAAAATCATTTATGAATAATAGTTGATACCAAAATGTGTGTTAAACCTCCCTAGAACCCTAATAACAACCTGATGTGAAATATTTTATTCAAATTAGCTCAAGATGGATTTAAATACTAGATAATATATTTTATCAGGTAGTCAACTCTCCTAGGTACCTCCATGTGGTGGTGGTTAGTCAAATTAGGGAGAAAATGTATAGGTATAAACTTATTTGTCAAGAAATTATTATATCTCTCAAAAGTTAAATTTGTTATGAAAAGTAAATGGATGATAAAAGAATATAGAGACTCATTTTATATGTACATGATGTTTCATAGATAGGCTATATCTTTCAATTGATCTAAATTAGTTATCCAAGTAAGCCAATCATAGACAAACCTGATGATGTAAATAATGTAAAACCTATGTAGAGAAGAAGAGATATCTTTTAGGGTCTATTCATGATATGTTGTTGCAATAAAAGTGCATGAAGAAGATTTTTATAAATTTTAATTCATGATCATGCTTTGGATAATATTTTCAGGTTAGTGTATGTGGTGAAAATGTTGCTTATAAAATGGTTTGTCTAGTTCAGATAGGACTGTGAAACATAAGGTTAATAAATTGGTCTGTAAGACCAATATTTACCATTAAACCATATGAATAATTATATTTTAAAGATATCATAGAACCATTTATATGCATAAATATTCATGATAAGTGATTACATAGGCATTGGAGGTCTAATTCTTCATGACTAATTTTTGAGGTGATTTGGCAATTTTGAGTAAGCGAGTTGTAGAGATGTTCTTGAGCTATTATTTCCTAAGTGAAAATGGTCCAAGGATTTATTGATGACTCTAAGGTTATAGATAATTTATATTCACGTTTAATTTATCATGGTTAAGTACCTTAAGTGGATTTAAGCTTCATTATTTAAAAACAAAATTTTGAGGTACATGGGTCTAATAAGGCAATTTTTCCTAAAAGAGCTCTCATGGTATGAATAAAGGATGTGGGTCTAATAAATCATGTAAGAGATTAGAAATGTTAATTTAATAAGTGGATGAATGGATTTTTGATTGGTGTATAAGAACATATGGTCCCAAGAAGATCATGTTTTAATGTTAAGAGCGCAAACCTAATGTAATTAGGTCTCCATGGGACCTAAAAGAGGAGTAAGGCCTAATTGAGTTATGGCAGACCAAAATAGGTTAAAATTTTGATTTAACCATGTTCATGCAATGTCCTAAGACCTATTATGTGTCTGAGCTAAGAGGTTAAAGGTGTGTGGCTGACCAAGTGGTGTGTGACCATGAGACTAATATATATACAAGGTAATTTAGGCCTATTTAAAGATTGTGAAAAGTAAGTGAATAAATGATTCATGGTTGAGAATAAAGAGGCCTTAAAATGAATTTTAGACCATAACAAAAGAGTAGAGGTGTGAAGATGATCAAAATTTTGAGGTGGCTGATTTGGTGATGAGTCAAGACTTGTATATGGAGTATGCTCGATTTGCAAGATCAAGGCTAAGGGTCCGCCGTCAAGATGGAATGTTCCTGGGAATTGTTAATTTCTTGGCAGTAAATGGCAAATTATGATAATAAGTATTATATTTGGTTAGAAGTATTTTATTTACTTTCCAATAATACAATGAATTTTACGATTGTCTATGCTTGATAATAAAACTACGGTGCAAGATTTGATATCATCATAGGGCTTGCAAATGTCTCTGATTGATAGTATACTGTTGTGCATACAAAACTAACGATTGTCACCGTAACATAAACTGATTAAAAGAGAGACACTGAAGAAATTTTATCCCCATTTATTATTTGCATATTTGAATCCTGATGTTCCTCAATTAATGATATTCAAATAAATTCTTATGCAGTTCTTGAATTTGATCTGCCAATGTGATTGATCCCAAATTACAATATCAATTATTATTGTCAAAAAGTTTTCAATTACAATTATAATTACTTTTGAATGATGGGGGGCCGTAAGTGATACATTTAACTGAAATTGAATGGGAAGTTGGAATGACATCACTATGTATTTCCGTATTTATCGAGCATACAAATTTACCACCCAAGTATCACCTGCTTATTGAAAATTGTTGTTTATTGGAAATATTTAGGATCATAAATCATTTGTGTTCAGTTAAATCACATTGGTCCATTATTGTTCCTATGTCCAACAGATATAATCTCCAAGTTCGCCTTAATACAATAAGATGGAAAGGCCCAGCATAATTATTTTGTCCGAGTTTTATAACTAGAAAATGCACAACATTCCCCTTTGGTATCATTTTTATTGGAAAGCCTCATGATCATGTCACCTAGCAAAGTGTAAGTCAGTTCTTGGAAATATGACTGATATTATATACATTTCATATTTGTAACTCTTTTTTAATATTCGTTGTCTTTTAATATTTAAATTTGTTAGTTTATTTGATTTATTAGGGAACCTTCTAAAAGAAGTTAGAAGTAATCTATAAATAAATGTATGGAGATTATTTGGTAAAAATAAGAATTAGAAAAAAGAAGTCAAGAGAGAACAAGAAAGACAAAAACACAATTTTAGAAGAATATTTGTATGTAGCGACAAATATTTTAATAGAAGTTTTTATCATATTCATTATCTTAGTATGTGTGTTTGTGTGATTTGCTTACAAATACGTATGTAGATATTTTCATTAAAATTGTATTATAACATACCTTTAGAATATTATTAGAGCTACATTATTTAGTCAAGTTATCAAGATAGTTGATGTATGGTAATTAAATGCAGCAATAGTCTCATTCAAAATCAGATTTCTTAGTCTGATTGAAAGAATTATGAGTATTGGATCATCTAAATGAACACATTTTTTAGCTATCAATAGTTATGGGAGCTTGTGGAGAATAGTTTTGCAGAACTAGTCGGTTAGAGAGCTGAAAATGACTAATCACAAGCAATTAAATATCTTAAGGACAAGAATAAGAAGGATGCTGAGGCACTATTATTCATCCAACGTGCAATGAATGTGTCAATTTTCCCAATAATTGCAACAACAACAAGGTTAGAGAAAACCTGGAATAATCTACAAAACACATATCAACAAACCACCAAAGTCAAACTAGTAATATTATAGATGCTTATAAGATATTTTGAAAATATTCAAATAAAATATTCAGAGTTGCTAAATCACTTTGTAACTCCGATAAAGTGTAAATTTAATCCAGTGGCATGTCATGGAGGCACATTATAAGATCATAAGGTAGTTGAAATTATTTTAATGAGTCTTTAATGTAGATTTGACCATAATGTTGTAGTTATTGAAGAATTAAGATATTTTTCAACATTTTTTATTTATAAACTGATAGGGTCTTTAAAAGTTATGAACAAAGGCTGAACAAGATAGATAGTTCTCCAATAGCACGTCCATTCAAATCACAAGTGTTGGTTAGTATAAATAAAGGCACAAGAGGAATAGGTGGAAAATGCATAAATAATTAAGAACAAATGCTCATTTATTTGAAAGCATAAGAGGCAAAGGCAACAACTACAACCAGAATAATATATTTAGAGGTCAAACATATGAAACATATAATGTTTATTATGAATACTATGAGAAGCTTGGTCATAATATAAACGAGTGTAGAAATACGTAGTTTTATATTAATAGAAAAAGTAAAAAATAATCAAGAGTAGATTAGATTGAGATTGAAAATAGTAGTTCAATGTTTATTTCTTGTAATATCATTGAAAATAGTAAAAAAAAAAAGGAGTGCATTCTAGATAGTATTTGTAATAATCAGATGAGTGGAAACAAACATACGATTGAAAACATAGAAGAATCTAAGAAAATAGAAGTAAATTTGGGGAATGATAAAGCACAATTGTCCTAGGTAAAGGCATGCTAAACATTAAAACCAAGTAGGGAGAGAAGATCATCATATTTGTGCATTATATTATTGGTCTTAACCATAATTTAATCACCATTGGGAAGTTAATATATAAAGAACAAAGAATCTAATTTCATAATGATACTATTTGATTATTGATCAAAATGTTAGTAATAAGCTCATTTAACAAGTTCCATTATAAAAGAATAAGAGGTTTCCACTGAGAATACAAAATGAGTTGTTTTTTTGTTTTATATTTATCTAGACGATGAGTCACATCTATGACATCTTATATTTGACCACTTGAGTTTTATTGGTTTAAATTTATTGCGTTGAAATAATATGGTAAAAGGTTTACCCTTGATAGAGCTTCCATACAAAGTTTGTGAAGGGTGTATTCTTGGAAAATAGTATATAAAATCATTGCTAAATAATAAAAAGTAAGAGCTCTGCTTGAATTTTTTATTTTCTTTGATCTTTGGGTGTATATGTAGACACCATCTCTTGGATATCACATCCTCTATATGATCTTAACACTTTTATGTAATGTCCACTTTTATTTTCAAACAATACTTACAACTCTTTAAATATACCAAATATTTCTTATTTGTGTTTCAAAGAATACACCTAAGTTTTCATGTGTGTGTGTGTGTGTGCGTGTGTGTGTGTGTGTGTGTGTGTGTGTGTGTGTGTGTGTGTGTGTGTGTGTGTGTGTGTGTGTGTGTGTGTGTGTGTGTGTGTGTGTGTGTGTGTGTGTGTGTGTGTGTGTGTGTGAAACTAGGTGTATTCCTTGAAACACAAATAAAAAATATTTGGTATCTTTAAAGAGTTCAAATTATTGGTTGAAAATAAAAGTAGACATTACATAAAAGTGTTAAGATCATATAGAAGGGGTTAATATATGTCTAATTATTTTTTAAATTATATTAAGGAAAGTGGAATCACTAAATAGTTCACCACAATAAAATGGTGTATAAAAAAGAAAAAAAATGAACTATAAAGGAAATAGCAAAAATAATTTTGAAAGATAAAATTTTACTAAATGATCATTTGGCAAAAGTACTCACTTTCTTTGTATATATTCTAGATAGATGTCCTAATAAAACATTCATGGTATAATTACTCAAGAGGCTTAGAGTAACAAAAAACTATTTTTCTCTTTTAAGGGTTTTTGGTTGTGCCACATATGCTCATGTACCAAATGAAAGGAGAAAGAAATTAGATGCCAAATAATAAAGTATATTTTTTGTGGGATATAATAAGGACTCAAGATTATATAAGCCACATAATCCAATCAAGAAGAAAGTAATAATTAGCTCATAAGAGATTTTCAAAATTTACAAATGAAAAATTTAATCATGTAATGAGCATAGTTTATTTATTTTAACCTTTTAGAAATTAATGAATGTAAATCCTATGTTGTTAAAGTGTTAATTATAGTAAATCAAGGTAAAAATATGTAATAAATATAGCCACTAATTTTGTAGAGAATTGAGCAAATTTGACATTTCTAAAAATAATAATAAATAATTTAAATAAGATCTTATCTAGAAAATGATTGAGACGAATGATTAAGAGGCTAAAACCTGAGGCAAAATCTAGTTTAAGTGCCATAAAAAGGTTTAAGGTGTCAAAAACCCTTTTGGACAGTAGCACCATAATTGGATAGTAACACCATGTGTCACTAGTGTTCCTATTTCAGTGCTAGTTTCCTCTATGTAGGACTATTTTAAACTTTTTGGTGTACCTGTGTTTAGTTCTATTGAACCTATTCTTATGTACATGAATTTGAAAACCTTGTAAATGCCTATTTTCACTGATTTAATGATCAAACCCTAATCTTATATGTTGTTAGGAAATCTAGTTGATATAAGTAAAAAAGTGTGTTTTAGTTGGGTAAAATAGACATTATCAACACCATATTGTGATGAGAGTTCTGTACAGAACAATACTCTGAATAAGGATCAAGCACAATTTAGTTCTCCCCACCTAGTGTTGGTGAAAGTGAAAATAAATCTAGTATGATGGTTAAATTAAGTGATTTAAATTTTCTTGAGAATAGTAATATGAGTAATATAAGCTTAGGAATTTTGTAGATAGTACTATGTAGAAATAGGGTAAAATAACGATTGATAACATTAACTGTGCATAACTTGTTCTAAGTTTATATGTGTAATATAAATTTGATTTCCATCTAGTGGTTAGAGGGATAAAATTCATGTATATATAATGTTTTGGTGCTTCTGTGTGTGCTAAAAGAGTTATAGGATGATCCTAGGAGCTCTAAGATTTGAAAAGATACATGTTTATGAAAAATGAGGGAAATGACTATTTAGTATTGTCATCGATATCAAATGTGCATCTTGGGAAGATTGTTGTCTAAAGTGATTTAGGATAGTTGGCTTTGTGTGATGTGATAAGGTGCATGGAAGAGTGTTGTGTTATCATGAGAGAAAGAGAAAGAGAGAATTTGAAGATAACTAATGTCTTATGTCTACATGATTTATATCATTATTAATGTCAACATGAAATGTACATGTCATTGATGTCAACATAGGAATCATAGTCATGACATAGTGCATAGGAAACATAGTCATGACATGAAGAGTGCATAAGAAGCATAGTCATGACATGAAGAGTTATGTGCAAGGTGAAATGACTGAACACAAGCACATTAAGGTTTTATGGCATTGTTTGATCATGCGAGTAAGGTATATAAGAATTCATGAGAGCTTCAAGGTGAGCCTATAGGGTTATGACCTTCAGTCTAAATCTATACCCAGACCACTCCTAGACCTTGCTTGGCCTAATGAGGTATGAATATCAGATTTCAAGGAATGTATGCACATGAGATCATAGATAGAGGTGAGACAAGTTATTTTAGGTATTATCAGAAAGTTTGAGGTCATGATTTGATGGAAAAGTGTAGGAGTCATTATTTTAGGCCTTCTCAAGCTCAAATAATGAAGTACTCAAACTTAAGAATCACTTTTAGGCATTTTTTGGCATGTGTAACCTATGCATGGGAGTCTAATATGTTTAGGAGAGATAGGTAAGGGTCCTAGATAATATCTCTACGCATTAGTTTTAGATTCATGTGGAAATCATTTATGAATAATAGTTGATACCAAAATGTGTGTTAAACCTCCCTAAAACCCTAATAACAACCTGATGTGAAATATTTTATTCAAATTAGCTCAAGATGGATCTAAATACTAGATAAGATATTTTATCAGGTAGTCAACTCTCCTAGGTACCTCCATGTGGTGGTGGATAGTCAAATTAGGGAGAAAATGTATAGGTATAAACTTATTTGTCAAGAAATTATTATATCTCTCAAAAGTTAATTTTGTTATGAAAAGTAAATGGATGATAAAAGAATATAGAGACTCATTTTATATGTACATGATGTTTCATAGATAGGTTATATCTTTCAATTGATCTAAATTAGTTATCCAAGTAAGCCAATCATAAACAAACCTAATGATGTAAATAATGTAAAACCTAGGTAGAGAAGAAGAGATATCTTTTAGGGTCTATGCATGATATGTTGATGCAATAAAAGTGCACGAAGAAGATTTTTATAACTTTTAATTCATGATCATGATTTGGATAATATTTTCAGGTTAGTGTATGTGGTGAAAATGTTGCTTATAAAATGGTTTGTCTAGTTCAGATAAGACTGTGAAACATAAGGTTAATAAATTGGTCTATAAGACCAATATTTACCATTAAACCATATGAATTGGCTGATTTGGTGTTGAGTCACTTAGGGAGTTGGTGTTTCCTTGCAAGTAGATGATTTATGAAGCCTCCTCAAGTGGGTGCTTGAATTTATTTGGGTTGGTGTTCCATGTTAAGTTGGTGGTCAAATGAATTTGATATTTTATTTCATAATACATTATTCTATTTTTAGAGATCATAGTGGTTTTTCTTCTCCTTGAGGGTTTTATACTCATATATGTGTTCTCTTTTTTCATGCTCATGTGAATGGTTCTTCATGCATTACTAGATCACTATGTTACTTTCATGGTTCATGAATGTTAAAGTATAATTGAAATAATTTTTTTAAAACATTGATTCACCTCTTCTCCTCTTAACAATTATGTTTCCAATAATCAGTATTAGAGATTTGTCATTCGAATTAGTCCTAAATCTTAAAGGAGATCCTAGAAGTACAAGCATCAAGAATGTTTAGTGATCAAGTACACAAAAGTTTCTCAACTAATAATTCCCCTTTTTTCAATGAGACTAACTATGCATTTTTTATCATTAGAATGAAGACATATATAATGTCCTTCGGCTATGGCATATGGCAATAAGATGTTGATGCATTCACATCACCTCCTACACCACCAACTAATGCAACATATATAAAGGTAAGTGAAAATAACTCTAAGGCAATGAATGCCATCCAATGTAGTCTTTTAGAGGAAGAATTTATAAAATTCATGAATTTTGATTAAACGAAATAAATTTGGTAAAAGTTGAAAACCATCTATGAAGGAGATACCAAAGTCAAGTGGACAAAATTTAGACCCACTAAAGGCAGTTTGAAAGTCTAAGAGTTAAGGAGGATGAAAACATTTCATCTTATCTGTTAAGATTAGATGAAGTGGTAAATTCCATAAGAGGTCTAAGAAATAAGTTGGATGAATCAATAATAGTACAAGAGGTATTATTATCCCTAACATTCAAGTTTTACTTAAAATTCTATATTGTGGAGGAGATCAAATATCTCAACAAACTACAAATAAATGAGCTTCATGATATCTTGACTACCTATGAAATGAGAATAAGTGATAGAAGACCTTAAAATAATGAAGTTGTATTCAAAGTTGAGAAAAATTCACAAGGTAAAAAGGTCAAGGATTATGTTGATACAGACATTGATGATGACAAGATATAAACAATGGTTATCATAAAACTAAGGAAATGATCGAGTAAATATAAAATAAATTAACCATTTAAGTATTTTAACTATGGTAAGATTGGTCATTTTGCATCTAAGTTCCCTACCAAGGATAAGAATGAGAATGATGGATATCATGATGAACATCATGGTGAGGATAATAAGTTCTGTAATCTTGAAAAAATTAAAATGATCTTTAGGAAGTATGAAGGCAAGAAAGGGTTATTCAAGAACAAGAGAAGTTTCTATACCAAATATTAGAGTAGCTCCTTTGATATAAGTGATACAAGTATATTTGATATTGATGATGAAAATATTGATTATTATAGCAATAAAACTATATTCATGGCCATAAAAATAAATAATTAGGGTTGTTCAAAATGGAAAAGTCTTATGGAAGATGAAGAAGAAGCTGAAGTGAAATTTGAGGTAAAATTGTTGAGTGCTCTAAAGGAGTTGAAGTTCCAAAGAAATAATAATCATAAATTGAGATCATTGTTTAAGGATTATGAGAAATAAATAAATTTATTTGAAAAGAGGCTAAGTAACAACACCAATGAAAATGAACATACCATTAAACAATTTGAAATTTAGGTTGATATTGTCACTACAAGTCTTAAGGCCAAAGAGGAAGAATAGACCTAGTTCATAATAGAAATGGTGTCCTTAAAGGCAGAATAGGATGAGTAAATAATAAAATAGAAGAAAAATCATAAATTTTAAAAGAAAACTAAAATCCTTTATTATATTTTGACTATTCAGAGTTTTTCACATGATAAGACAGGTCTTGGGTTCAAAGAAGACCAAAAAAAAAGAGAGTTAGATCCTATGAATAAAGTGGAGGAGCTGAAGACTAAAGGAGAAGTATCTATGCTAGCTCAAACTTCGTTTCATATCGAAGATGAAAACATGAAGTGGTATATATAGATTAGTTTCTCAAGCCACATGGTAGAGGACAAAATCAATTTCATTTCATTAAATAAGAATACTGTAGGCATAGTGATATTTATAGATAACATAACTACCAATATTATTAGCAAGGCTATCGTGAGTTTGGAAAATGGGAAGACCAAGATAGGGAATGTGTTTTATGTGGAAGGATTGAAACATAAATTTACTAGTGTAATTAGAATGTGAAACCAAGGACACACACTAACCTTTCATGATGGAGGGTGTGATATAAGGAGAGTTAAATCACGAAGGCTAATTGCTACTATCAAGAGGACTAGGAACAATCTATATGTCTTGAATGAGATCAATAAGGATATATGATTTATGTGAATGATGGATGAATATTAGATAAATCAGTTAACGTTGGGACACCTAAAATTTTATAATATGGTTAATATTAGCTCTAATAAGTCTTTAAATAATATGACTAAAATCAACCAACTTGTAAATACACTTTGCAAGTCATGTCAACATGGAAAGAAAACTAGAAGGAGGTTCAAGTTTAAGGAGTATTCTACTACAAGATCCTTTTTGTTAATACACACTAATATTTATAGACCTATAATATTCCAAAAAATTTGAGGATATAACTATTTCATGTTATTCATAGATGACTACATAAGAATGACTTGGGTAACATTCTTGAAATAAAAGTCAGAAGATCTTGATAAGTTCAAGGCATTCAAATCTCTAGTTGAGAATGAAAAGAATGTAAAGATCAAATAAATGAGGAGAGTTTTTTTACAATTAATTTAATAACTTTTGTGAGGTCTGTGGGATAAGAAATAGTTCTCGACATGTGGGACATCTCAACAGAATGGGGTAGTGGAAGGAAAGAATAGAACAATTCAAAAAATGGCAAAGACTATGCTAAATGAATGAAGATTAACAATGGATAGTTGAGAGAGGAAGTGAGAACTATAGTTTATATTTTGAATAGAAGATAGATAAGGATTAATGGCTGTAAAACCCCCTATGAATATGGAAATGCAAACATGCTAATGTGAAAAACTTTAGAGTGTTTAGAAGAAAATTATTTAATGAAAAGAGATGATGAAAACTTAGGTAAGATTGATTCAATGTCTTATGAATGAATATTATTGTGATACTCATCAATAATCTTAGTCTATAGATGCTATAATAAGATGTGACAAAAGATAGTGGAAAACATCAATGTTAAGATTAATGAGACCAATTCTAAAAAGTCACACTCTTAGTCAAAAGTTGCATTAGAGAATTTGGACTTAAATAATGAATAATAAAAATTAGATATAGATGAGGAATAAAAAGAATTTGAGGAAAGACAAGATTCAAAAGGTCCTTCAAGATAGATTCAGATATACCATCCTAAATCATAAATCATTGAAAACAAGGATGCAGGTATGAAAACAAGGAGAAAGATGTTAAGTAACCTAAATCAATAGAATGTTGCACTATTGTCTAGGGTTGAACTTAAGAACCTTGTAGAATCAAATAAAGACAAGATTTTAATAGATTTTATGAATGAGGAGTTAGAACAAATAGAAAATAATGAGACTTGGTAACTAGTTCCTAGGCCTAAAGATAAAAATGTAATTGAAATAAAATGGGTGTTTAGGAATAAATTGAATGAATATGGAGAAGTCACTATGAACAAGGTTATATGTGTATGAAAAAGTATAAGGGGTAGATTTTTAGAAGGCATTTTATCTTTTATAAATATTCAAGGATATCAAAGTGTTTCTAGAATATGAAAAATTCAAAGTGTTTAAGTTGTATTAGATGGATGTCAAATCAAATTTTCTTAAACGGAACTTGGAAGAGGAGGTGTACGTAGAGAAGTCTGATGGTTTCTCATTATCAGGTAACAAGGGCTATGCATATAGACTGAAAAAGGTTGTTTATGGTCTAAATAAATCCCCTAGAGATTGGTATGCTATATTAGACAAATAACTATTGGACCAAGTATTCAAGAGAGGATTTTAGATAGTAATATGTACATAAAGATAGAAAATGATCATCAATTAATAGTGTTTAACTATGTGGATCACATCATATTTGGTGGAAATAATGAGAGTATGAATAAGGAATTTGAAAATGTGATGAAGGAGTTTGATATGTCCATTCTGGGATAACTATCATTCTTCTTTGTGTTATAAATAATTTAATCAAAAAAAGGTATATTCATTTCACAAGCTAAATACATAAGAGAGATGTAGAATAAATTTGAGATGGAAGATTGCAAGGAAGTTAGAACACCTATGATCATAAGGTGCAATTTAATCAAGGAAGCTGAATATCTAAAGGTCAATCAGATATAATATAATTTAATTATTGGAACTTTGCTATACACTATTTCCTTTAGATGTGATATCATGTAAGAAGTAGGTCTTATGGGAAGATTTCAATCAAACCCAAAATAAAACTATTTATAAGCAGTCAAAAGTATACTCAGGTATATTGAAGGGACTATAGAATTTTGGTTATGGTATCTAAGGAGCAAGGAGTTTAAATTAACAGCCTATATAGATGCAGACTGGGCAGGGAGTCTAGATGATAAGAAGAGCACTAGTGGAAGAGATTTAATCTTAGGAGAGTGCTTATTATCATGGATAAGCAAGAAGAAGCCATTAGTGGCATTATCTACTTTTGAGCTAAGTGCATTGCATAAGATTCATATTTCACTCAAGTCTTATAGATGAGGTAGAACTTAAAGGACTTGAAAGTGGAGTATGATAGTCCTAGTCCTATCTTTTATGACAATGCAAGTTACATAAGTGTATCAAATAATATATTCATGCACTCGACAACTAAGCACATTATCATAAAGTATCATTTCCTAAGAGATCAGGTATGGGAACAAAATATTAAACTTGAATATGTCTATATAAAGGATCAAATTATAGACATTATAACCAATCCACTTCCAAAGGCAACATTTGAGCATCTAAGATAGAAATTGGGAGTAATTTTTACCCATACTAGCCATGGATAAAGTCAAAGGTAATGACATATAATGAAGGTGGTTCATTAGCTCTAAGAATGGGTGGTGAATTCCAAAAACTATGATGTAGTCATGATAGCCATATAGGAAAATTGAGGGGTAAGCAAAAATCTAATTATGATTCTAACTGTGTGATCTAATAACAAGGTTTTTTATATACATGTTTAGAATGGTTTGTGAATCCTAAAGACTCATATGATGAGCACAAGTTGTGAGGACAAAGGGAGAGTCCTAAAATATTTAGTAAGAAGGTATATGTCAGATAAGAAAATATGTGGTGGCCTAGCGAGTGATCAAGGGTTTGATCTAAAACACTATGTTAGTAATGTCAAGGATAAGGTGATTGAGTATACATGAAGATAAGGGGAGCATCTTTGTATCATGATTCATAGACTCATAATCTTGTATGTGGAGTTTTTTTATTACAACAGGTGTGATCTAATAAGTTATAGGTATCTCTTTGTCATTAATGCCAAACGCGGAGAATGTTCAGAATGGGGGAGGACTATGTAGATAAGTTTCTGAGAGTGGTTTTAATCAATGACAAATGGGGAGATTGTTGAGTATCATTATTGATGTCAAAGGTACATCTTGTGAAGATCGATGTCAAAGGTGATTAATGTTAGCTTGTAGTGTGTGATGTGATAAGGTGAATTGAAGAGTGTTATGTTATCATTAGAGAAAGAGAAAGAGAGAATTTTAAGACAACTAATATCTTATATCTACATGATTGATATCATTTTTAATGTTAGCATGGAAGGTACAAGTTTTTGATGTAAAGTACGTAGGAAACACAATCATGACATGAAGATTTACATGTATGCTAAAATGAATGAACAAATGCATATGAAGAATGTATGACATTGTTTTATCATGTGATTAAGGTATGAAAGCATTCATGATAGTTTTAGGGTGACCCTATAAGGGTATGACCTTTAGTCTAAGTCTGTACCTAGACCACTCCTAGACCCTGTTTGGCCTATTGAGGTATGAAGATAATATTTTAAGGAAATTATGAAAATGGGATCATGGACATAGGTGATATATGTTTTTTACATATGATCATAAGGTTTGAGGTTAAAATTTGAAGGAAAAGTGCATAAATAATTATTTTAGGCCTTTACGAGCTCACATAATGAGGTATTAAAACTTTAGAAGCACTTTTAGTCATTTTTTGGCATGTGTAACATTTTTATGGGAGTATTAGATGTCCTAGATAAGATATTAAACTATGAATTTGGATTTAACTGGCATGATTTTATGAACAATCGTTAATACCAAAACATGTTTTAAGCCTCCCTAAAAACCTAATAAGGACCCAATGTGAAATATTTTGCTTAAATAAAATTGATATGGATTTAAATCCATAAATAATATATTTAAGCATGTATTAAACTCTCTCATGTACCTCTATGTGGTGGTGGTTAGTCATATGAGAAATAAAATATATAGGTACATGCTTATTTGTTAAGAAATTACTTTATCTCTCAAAAGTTGAATTAGTCAAAAAACGTAAATGGAAAAAAGAATAAGTTAGAGAATAATTTTACATGTCCATTATGTTTTATATATAGTTTATAACCTTTAATTTATCTAAATTGGTCATCTAAGCAAGCCAGCCACAAACAAACCTAATGGTGCAACTAACATAAAACCCAGGTAAAGATAAAGAGATAGACTTGAGGGTCCACACATGATAGATTAATGAAATGAAAGTGAATGAATAATCTATTTATAAATTTTAATTCATGATAATTCTTTTTATAATCTTTATATGTTAATGTATGTAGTTCAAATGTTTGTCACAAAATGGCTTTTCTAGTTCAGATAGGACTGTGAGATATAAGGTCAAAACATTAGTCTACAAGACCAATATTTACCATTAGAAAATATGAAATTTATATCTGAAGATGCTCTATATATCTCATATAACTATTTTTATGCATCAAGAGTTGTGACAAGTGTATATAAAGGCATTGGAGGTCTAATTCTTCATGAATAGTTTTTGAGGTGATTTGGTAGTTCTGAGTAAGCGAGTTGCAAAGATGTTCTTGATCCCTTATTTACTAAGTGAAGGTGTTAAAGGAATTTTTTTATGAATATGAGGTCATGGAGAATATGTATTAATTTTTCATTTTTCATGGTTGAGTATCTTAATGCTATTTAAGTTTAATTATTGAATGAAAGATTTTTTAGGTACATAGGCCTAATAGGGTAGTTTGTCATAAAGGAACTTTCATGGTATAAACAAAGAATGAATGTCTAATCAAGCATGGAGAATGTCGTAATATTTCATTACATAATTATTTGAAGGGAAATTTTATTTTTTGAGAAGTATATCTAGGCCAAAGAAGATCAAGTTTTAGTGTTAAAAGGGCAGATCTAATGCAATTATGTCTCAATGAGATGTAAAGGAGGAGTAAGGACCCATTGAGTTGTGGAAGAAAAATAGGGGTTTAAATTATGATTAAACCATGTTAATAATATTTAATAAGACCTATTATTTATCCAACCTAAGATGTTTAAGGTGTATGTCTGGCCAAGTGGTGTGTGACCATGAGACTAGTATATATACAAGGCAATTTAGGCATATTTAAAGAGTGTGAAAAATAAATGAGTAAATGAAGCATGGTTGAGAAAATGAGGTATTTAAATGAGTTTTAGGCCATAACATAAGTGCATAGGCGTTAATATAATCAGAATAATGAGGTGGCTAAGATGGTGCTAAGTCACTTAGGGAGTTGGTGCTTCCTTACAAGTAAATGCTTGCTAAAGTCTAGTTAAGTGGGTACTTGACTTTATTGGGGTTAGTGATCTAGGTTGAGTTGGTTATCAACTAGATTTGATATTTTGTTTCATAATAAAATAGTTCATTTGTAGATATCATAGTGAGTTTCTTCCCCTTGAGGTTTTCATACTCATATATGTGTTATCTTATTTCAAGCTCATGTGAATGGTTCTTTATGCATTACTAGATCACTATGTTGCTTTCATGGTTCATGAATGTTAAAGTATAATTGAAAGAAATATTATAAAACAATGATTCACCCCCCTCAGTATTATGCTTCTGATAAGGATATTAGTTCCAAAATTAGGACACTAATTCCATTTAACACTACTATCCTTATTATAGTACTAACATCTAGGTGGTAGAACCTAAGGCATGATAGGCCAAGATATAAGAATGAGGGTCTAAGAATACTTAAGGGAGGACTAAAGATGCATGTGGCCTTCATAAATTCCATATAAGTGTGAAAATAGGTTATAGGATAGGTCTAGGGATAATCTAAGGGATAGATGGTCTCAAGTAACGCTCTTATCACTTAATTAATTTTTTAGGTGATCACATTCCTCCTCCCCCTTTATTTAAAAAATGTACAAAAGTGAAATGACTAGGATAAATAAAAACTAAGTTTACCTCGACTTACCTAAGAGATGAATTAGATGAGTTTAGATCTGGGTATGTGAATTATGCTCCATTGTGTGTCCTACACATGAAAAGTGTATAAATCAATCCTTACTTAAGAGATATCAAAAGAAAAGAAAAATTTGTGTAGAGAAGTAAAAGTGGGTAAAAATTAGATAAAAATGAATAATGTGATAATAGAGGATAAAATAATGAATACACCTTACTGGGTATATGAGCTAATGTATAAACTAGGTGACAACATGTGTGTGCATGTAGATAATGATCAATTAGTGTATAGGTTGGATTGAGCTAGTGGCTTGATCAATTCTCATGTGTGGGTGGATTAATAACTCAATTAGATTTTGAATCCGTCATTTCCCACCCCTATTTGGTGCATTATGAACTATGAATAACTTTGATTAGACTTATGATGTGTCCAACCCTCGCATGTAGGTGCCTCAAGAACTCAAGTAGACTATGAATCCATCATTGCCCACCCATGTATAATATATGAATATAAAACCAAAAATACATGATGTAACTAAAAATTTCTAACTAGAGATGTCTAATTGGAGATGTCATCTCTCTGGCCACTTAGATATATTAGGTAGCGTATGGGCCACTCAAGAATGCCAACCAATGTAGATAAAGTAAGGCATGAAACTGGTGTGCAACCTATAATATGATGTGTGATGTATATAATGCAAATAATTACATGGAATTAATCATTACATCTGACCAATCAATGTATAATTTAGCATACACAAATAATGTATTATGCACATGCCCCTATTTTTGATATATGAACATATGGGTTCTAGACTAAGTTGTAATAATCTATATCTAAGTATCTAAATTTTAAATGGGAATGTCCATCTGTATCATGTGGATGGCCATCAACATCATGTGGATGGCCATTAACATAATGAGGATGGTTGTTTGCATCATGTGGATGTCTATTTGTATCTTATGGATGACCATCTGCATCATGTGGATGGTAGTCTGAATCATGTGGATGGCTATCTACACCATGTAAAATAGCCAAAAAGGGACATTGATAAACCAAAAATTAATAATATTTATATTTAATAAAGTTTTTTATTCATAAAATCTTGATTTGATCATTTGATTCACTTGCATAATTAATCACCTTTCAACCTGATTCACCACAATTGTGAATCCAATTTCCCTGAGAACCTTCAAGAAAATTTTTAATATAAGCCACTAAAATTAACCTTAGAGAAAAGGTACAAGATAATGATCCAATGACAAGTGTGAATTCAAATAGATTGATCAAATGGTGAGTGTTGATCATTAAAGCCCTAGTTGATCTATAGAGATCGATAGAATGCATTGAGTTAAAATTTCAAGATTGCATTAGATTCAAGGTCAAAGTGACTAATGTTTAACTTATAGAATTGGTGGACTATGTGTTAAATATCAAACAAGACTTATGGTGCATATTCGATCAAAGATGAGAGGACACAAGATGTGAAAATTGTGTTTGAAGGTTAACTATGATCATTTGTATTTGAATATTTGAATTTGTAAAGGAAAAACTAGTGTTTGGTTTATGGGGTATAACTTTCAATCCAAGATGAATTCTCTGATGCAATAGAAATTAAATTGGTAGAGGACTTCAAGGTGAATTTGGAAATATTGATTGGAAGATCTGAAAGTGTGTATAGTCAAAGATATTAATTTTTAAAGTTGTCTATGTGTTCATGCTTCTATTAATACTATTTCGATGTCTCATAATGAATTAGCTATTGGAGCATGGTGTAGACTCCATGAGGATGTTATGTGATTATTTTTGAGGTCTGATCAATCTAGCTTGAGTATGAATAATGCTTAATAAGTTAATGGTGTTTGATAATGGTGTTCCTATGTATAAAGTCTCTATTTGATTTGATTAAGCATATGCAGAGGTGAGCTAGGTTAAATGTGAGAATTTGAGGATGTTGAAGGGGACATAAGGAGTGGACCCATGTATTTAAAAGTGGTCCTATGTTCTTATTTTTATTTATGGTAAAATATTTGTAGCCAAGATCACCAGATCACATGACGGAGTGATCTCACGAGTCAAGCAAGTGCATCACAATAAAATTACTAGTGAATGAAATCAAGGATAATAGAATATTACAAAAGGAATATGAGAAAATAAAATACTCTATATCATGTTGAATGAAGAATATATATATGTTGGAGTGGTAAAGATATCACACATTCTAGTGAATGTGGTACTAATTCTAGACATCCTATTCCTAACACCATTTAATTTACAATTGTCAATCTTGAATTGCACTCAAATGCACATTTTAGGTCAAAATCATTAAAACATGGTAAATGGTTCAATCTTGTCATTTACAAGTGATAGTTTAGGCTAATGAATCCCTAAATTGGGAAATGAATTTTATGTGATTCCTAACTTTGATCAATTAATTTTGAGTCAAAATGATGATTTTGCTTTTTTGTTCTCTAGATCACTCTTTTATTCTAATTAATTAGTACATGTCATGTACTTTGGTTATTTTATGGCAAAAACATCCTAAATAAGAATACAGCTCCAACGCATCTAACATCACCTTCTAATTCTTTCTGAGTCAAGTTACGACCTAGTAATATGACTTTCTGACCATTTTGATTAATTGTGCAACAATTTACGAAGAATTACACTAAATTTGATTAACCTTGTTTAATCTAATTAATCCAAATTAAGGGCTTAATTAAGAATTGCATGAAACTTATAGAATATCTCATTATTGAAAATTGATTGTTGATATCTACATCACCTAGTGACATCATCATATGGGGTAGCATCTATAAGCCATAAATGCATAAAATATCAAGATTATAGGTCTTCTATGCCTCATTAAGACCTTTCATACCTCTTAAATTCACCTCTATCTCAAATATTTATGAGTTATATTAATGTATTTAATTCTAAATATTATATTAATCAATTGCCACACATCTCAATCTTGAGATGGACAATCAAGGATGATCCTGGACCATTTTGAAAATCTATAAATAAAAGAGCTATGAAAATCATTTTTAGGCTTGATTTGTGCAATGTTATAATACTAAGTTGTCTCCACAACCCTTTGTGTTTATCATTGTTTTTCATTAGCAAACTTCATTTGATAGGCTAGATTAGAGATTTCATCTACTTTAAGCCTAGGTTATATAAATAATTCTTGAGACATTGGAGGAGTTACTATCATTGATGACAAAGATAAGAACTCTTGATCAAGGGAAAACATGATTTTGAGTCATACTTATATGGTGAATCCACTTGGGAAGGTAATGGGTATTAATTCTTTTCAATTATTTATTGATATCTTTTGTAATTCTTGCATGAATAGATAGGGTAAGTTTTGTTATGTCTTTAATGCATTTTTCATGATTTCTTAACTAATGTTTAACTAACTCTCTTTTTAATTTTCTCTACATTTTGGCACACCCGGTGGGACTAAACACATCCCACGTGTGAAGGAGAGCATGATAAAAATTTAAAATTTTAATTTGGATGCTTAAAACTCTTTCAAAGTAATTTTCTAATTTGATTTGGCCAAATTTTTATCTTCATGGGTTTACATAGGTAACTGTCAACGGTCAGAGGAACCAACAAAAGTTGAGTAAACCATATATGGTCATTTTCAACAATCAATGTTCAAGTATAACCATCATCGATCACTGTGTTTTTCTTAAAAAAATAAACCTGATAGCTAATGGGTCATTTTAAAATGCTTGGTTTGGGGTCATACAGACTTTATTTTTGATGATTTTTTTTAAAACCACATGTTTTCTTGTAAGTTTTTAGAAGCTAATATTAGTTTGGCTTCAAGTTACATATTTTATTCAATTTTTTTTAAAATTATCTTTAAATTTTTCTAATATAACACATTTGATTTTGCGTGATGCCTTAAGGGTAGATAGGTAACCAATGGCAGTTTACATAACCGATGATGGTTTTATGATCGGAGACAATTCATACGACTAGTAACAGTTCTCTGTGCAAAGATCTAATTTGTAAAGATAGAGAGATAAAATTTTAATATCATTTGCTCAATCACTCAAGTGCTTCAAAGCAGGTAGTTATAATTATGTTTTTTGTAGGTTGAGGAGGTAGTTTGAAATTTTATTTGAATGCTTTTGGCTAATCAAACACACTTTCATTTGGGTTTATAATGAACATGTTTGATTTTAAACATTTGAAATAGAGCTTAAAATGAACCTAAGATTTGGATAAGTCTTAGATACATTTCATTTATTGATTAAAACACATCATAACTCTTGCAACATTTTAAATTTGGTGTTTTAAATCATCAATCTAGGTTAAGTCTTGAATATTCAATTTGGGCTTAAAATTAACTTAGGTTTTAATACTTCATGTGGTATTTTTTATGCAATATTTCCTATTTTCTGACTTAAATCCAAGGGGATAGTAATGAACCTAACCACACATTTAAAATTTGGTGCAACAAATCAACATAACTTCAATTATTTGCAAACTTTCTTGTTGATTATTTTAGCAAAAAGAGGTGTGCATGTATGCTCTCCCATCCATCCCCTTTAGGGAACTTTTGGGATCAAAATAACCATCTCATCACATTTTGAACATAGTCTAAGGTATATAAATAATGCTATTTAAATTACTCCCCAAAAACTTGCAATAGTATTGGGTGATCTTGAGGTGACCATAGAGTCTTTCTATTGTGTCTTTTTTTTCATTATATTTTGACTTATGAGAGGGATTTCATCACTTCCCATAACTTATATAGGGAATCTTTGACTCAGGGTTTCATCTCCTAGCACTATCTTCATCACTCCCACTAAGATTATAGGTTTGAGTGATTAAACCACCTTCTAGTGTTGGAGTTACACATGGGATGAATCTTCACTTTGGACATTGCACTACGCTGAGTAAACGACAGATGCAGTAGTTGCAAACAAGGAAATAACTTTTTGTAATAAGCCAAGTGTTGTGGATACCTAATTAAAGTCTATTTATTTTTCATCATTTAGAATGAAATCCATTATGTAATTGATCCATCTAGAAACATTAAAAAACTTGCATTTTTTAGATCAATCCCCACTTACCATAGAAGTATTGTTGGTGCAAGGTGCACCTTAAGGTGCATGTCACTATATTGTTAATTGAGATAAATAGGGGTGTAAAAACCCTACTATATAATGTGAATTTAGTTTTGGATGAACACTTAAAAATACTCTTAAATGATGTACATAGATAGACTCCAATAATATCACGTGACCTTGTCAGTTTAGACTTAAGATGATTATTTTTGTCATTAGCTTACTTGGTCTTGATTTGTGTCTAAAATGCTTTTTAAGCTCAAAAAACTTAACTAAAACACATTATCCTCAAATTTATTGAGTAAGGGAGGCGTTACACCATCTAATTGAATAATTTATCTTTTCCTTGTTCAAAATTGTTATCAAAAACTTTGTGTCGTGTCATCTACTTTGGCACAGTCATGCTCCCCAATTGAGCCTAGACCTTTTATCTAATTTGTTTAAATTTCCTTGTTTATAATTCACATTTGAAATTAAATATTTCTAATTTCTAAGGATTGGTGTGTTAAATTGGGTTCACCATTTTCACACTAAACTTGTTCTAACTTGGGTTCAAATTTCCATTTGGAATGATGACCATTTATTAGACTCAAAATCACATTATCATTTTGGTGGACTCAAGTCATCTTGTGTATCCGTCTCCCTTTGAGTCCTAGAACATAATTTATCATACTAACACCATGTTATGATGTTGTGCTACCTATTTGGTCCTAGCTTTGTACTTAGTGATTTATGTATGTTTTTACATCTTAAGTTTCTTAGTTCATATTGTCTTCTTCATAATCTAGAGAGATTTCCTATAATTTTCTAGAATCAAATCATGAAAGTTGAAAATAGATTTTACGGTATATGTGTATCACAAATATATAGGCTTTGGTGTACTAGTTTTCACCTTGGATCTTTGAGTTACCTTACCCTCTTCTAATCTATATGATTTCAACATTGCCAAAATTTGGGTAAATTCATGAACCAAATATTCTAATTGTGTGTGGTTTCAAGCCACCCTACTTTTATAGTCTCTTTGGTACCTTAGTAATTTCTTTGGAAGAAGATCAAAATCCATATAATGCTTAAAATGTTTGCAAAACATTGATTGAAATCTTGTCAAACATTGAGAACACTCTTTTTTTAATAATGACTCGAAGGTCCAATTGCAATAGGGTTTCTTATGGTCTTAGTTGTAAGGTAGAGGATTTTTATAATGGACATAAGCAATCCATATTATTTTAGAATGTTTCCCTCTTTGGGTCTATCTAATGAAAACCAATGGCATCCATGTTAGTTTTCATACGTCATCCTCATCCTTCCCCTTCAGTTTGTATGAGTAAGCAAGCTCCACAACATGTGAAGCTTATCATTTTAAGACCTCCTCCTTTTGTTTGCACAAGAAAACAAACTAAAAAGCATCTATTCATTACCATTCTTGGCCCATCACTAGTTTTTGATGAACCTATTATTGAGGAACCTCCATTTGATTAACCAATTATTTTTGATCCATTCTTCAATAGTCTAATTTTTGGAAAGTCTATTATTAAACCACAAACCATTATTCCCACTAAACCAAATGTTCCCCACTTTAAAAATTTTGTGCTGATCTTCGAGCCAAAACAAGAACCATTACCTCTTAAAGAACAATCTTATGAGGATCAAAATGTGTTCAAATTTGATATTTTGGAAAGAAAAATCTTATGAGGATCAAAATGTGTTAAAATTTGATATTTTGGAACCAATTGTGAACCAAAACTAAAATGTTATTGTTGAAACATCATTTTGTGATAAGTTACCCTGTGATAAGTTACCTATTCGTATTTTACCTATTTTTAAAGAGCCTCATCTCTTTGACAAGCTGGTCTCTATAGAGTTGTCTCTTGATCTTTTCCCACTCATTGAGTCTCACTTTGATAGAAAAGATTTTGTTGAGACATCCATTGAATGGAACCCTCTCTTTGAGGGGCTTTACTTAGATGAGCTATTCTATATTGAACCCCTCCAAGATGAATCAATTTTTATTGAGCCCATTATTTCATCATAGGCCATTACTTGTCAAATATTTAGCATTTAATAGAACATTCAAGAAATAACCACATCAGATGATGAATCAAAATTAGATTCAAGTTCCATTTTTTAACCAATATTAGATTTAGCACCAGAACCAAAATCAACATCAACTGTGACATTGAATTCAGAGTCCCTTTTTTTGAAATTAGATTCAAAAATAGATTATATTCACGGTTATTACAACATTAGTTACAATTTCCTTGTAGATCAATTTGAATACATTTGTGATCCTTCTATAGTTTTTGAAGATGATAACTTCTGCATCAACACAAGTTCTCCTAGTATCTTTTACAAGGATTGTGTTGCCTTTCATCATCCTACTATTATTACCACCCAACATAGCCATTATATTGACATTCCCCCTCCCATAAATGTCGATTGGGACTGAAAAATTCATACTTTATTAAACTGCATCCATGGAAACATACCATTTACAAAATATCAGTAGGAAGAAGAGCCCATTCATTCACAATAAGAATAATCTCTTAGTGAAACCTTTTTGGAGGTGCTAAGGGATAAGCAAAGATCAAACTTAGCATCTTTTAGTGAAACATTTTCGTAGGCACTAGAAGACAATTAAAGTCAAATGTTAGCATTTCTTCATGAAACCTTCTTGGAGGTGCTATAGGATGATTAAAACAAATTCACTGGTGAAAACCTCATCAAGGTGATAATAGCTAAGCACATTGGTTCTTCACTACATACTGAAGATAATATCAAAGATCAAATCAAAATAGATTCCAATCTACAACATAATCAGATGGTAGCTACTCTCAAGATCAAGCAACAAAAAAATATGGTGGTTATATTGAGAGCATTTTCAAAGGTCTTCGACCCTTCCATAACCAAAAGTATGTTGAATCCAAAATTAGAAAAATTATGTGTGACTAAAAGTCTCGATCTTAATTTATTTCCCATTCAATATACATTCCATTATCACCCACTTATATCATCTATCATCGATAACACTTTCCTTTGTTGAGGCTATAAGGATATCTTGTCTCGACATTTGAATGAATCAAAATCAATTGCCAATAGGGATTGTAATAGCATTATTCAGGTCCAAATCTACAACAAGTTATTAATAGAGCAACTTTATCGAAAGGGTCTTAGATAACAACTTTATAAATAATCATTTTTGTTGTCTCACATTTTGACTAGGATGTGCATCTCCCTATTTGTAAGAGCACTAGAACCATTTTTCACTTTTCTAATTACCATTTTCCATTATCATGCTTCATCTCTTGCGAACAAACCTATAAACCCTTTTTAGGCATTATTATAACATTGTGTTCTATTTACCATGTTGTTTGAACTACATTGACTTGAAGTCCTTAAGGACTATGTAGATAGTACTCAATTTCTATTGAGGTCAGCTCAGTCACCCCTTTTCTATGCTCTCATAATTTTAAGAGAAACTTAAGCAACACTCTCATCATTTTGGAATTACTTCTTTTTATTAATCACAATATTTAAAGATGCATCTAAATAACCAATAATTCTCAATATATAGAATATGCCTTAATAAATAATTATATGTGCTTGCCTAGGACAATAACCATTATTAAATTTATGGTCTTCTAAAATAAAATATACATATACATAGTGTCCATAATCCATGTTCTAGGATAAGATGGACGGAAAACGACTCCTTTGGGAGAGCGGATTTTAGATAGTGAGCTTGGACATGTTGCTAATTTTTTGACATCTTTTCGGTATGTACATATAGTCTTTGCATATGCAAAGTACTACAATCTAGAAATTATAAAAAAAAAGTCTAGATATAATAAGTTAGTGGATAAACTGGATAGAACCTACATATGCATCACCTTTGGCATCGAACCTTACAACGAGATGGTGGAAATCAGAAAAACATTACTCAACAATTCTAAGAAAAAAACTAAGAGAGATGTGAAAAGATGTTAAATCAATCTTGATTGATAAATAGAAAAGAGTGAATATCAAAAACACTATACAAATTAGATTTCAAATAAGAACTATTAGATATGATTAGTCTATTATGGCAAGTCATGGGGAGCACAGTGACAAATATTTTTCATCGTTAGATGTGCATGTTCATGAGCATTACATGTTCTAGAAATAGTTCATTAATTGGTCTTTGATCATCAACAACAACATTTATGAATAGTTGATTATGTTAGAATATACGCAAGAATTTTATATGACCACGTATTTGGTTTATTCTATTGCAATACTCAGAGTCTAGCATGGCTTGAGGATGTACATAAGAACCTCGTGAGTGCATTGGTATATGACAAATTCCCTGAACTCGTTCAGGAGAAAGGAAAAAGTCATTTTAGGAGAAAAAATGATGCGTTCTCCATTATGATAGTCAAGACATTGGATGGAAACCTTATGCCCATGATTTCCAATGAGGTCGTTGCTCTAATTAGAAAATATGGAAACATTTCATTCAGTGCTCAAAATTCACCTATATCAAAGTTGAGAAATTTGAATGTGTTACTCGTAAACTATCAAAATATCCCAGTGACAATAGTTTTGATCAAGCTTTATAGGCAATTAAGTGAAGTGCACAAGGAATATACCTACTAGAAAATCAAGAGAATAACTATTCTTATTAATCTTAGATAATTCATCTGTAAATCAATAAAAAATTATGATAACATTGAAAATTCATTGATGGACTTTAAAATGCAATCACAAACGAAAAAGCTTATTTTTAACATCAAAGATATCTCACGATACATTATAATTATTTATGTATGAGATACACAATGACAATAATTAGACCTAAACTTAATAATATTTGGTATTAAAAACATTAAAACATATATTTAAAACGTAACCTAAAGTTCAACATTATTTTTAGAGTTTTGAAAACTTAACTATAGACGCCGTATTTCCTATACGGATTTTATAAGTTTTTACTGAACTTTCCCTGACCGGCGGTTGGTACTTTTTCCCTAGGATTCAACCAAAACTGGAATAGTTAACTTCTAACGCAGATGCTATTTAAATAAAAGTGATATGGGCAGCTCGGGCACAGGCTTATCTGCCCGTAAGGACCTCTCAAAAAAAATAATGGGGCGACTTGTAGTCGCTGACAGGCCTTTCTATGACAGGTCTATCACGGACCATCTACAGCCTCCTACGTGGCTTCGTTGAGTTTGACTTATTTGCCAATGTCGTGTTGGATGAGGCTTTGCAGTAATTCATGTTAATTGACTTCGACTTCGACTTATGCTTAGACTTACAAACACAACAAAAATTCGTTAATAGACAGAAATACGAGGAATATAATTCACATTTGAAACTTCTCCCATATTAAAATTTAATAATTTAATTTAAATAATTATTTTAATTTTACAATATATTTATAATGAAAATCAAATATTAAGTACTAAACTAACTTATCATATAAATTATATATATATATATATATATATATATATATATATATATAAAACGATAAAAATAGTCAATCATTTTAATTATTTAATATATGAAATATGCAATAACAATTTAAAATTTAAAATTACAATATTTTATTTTAAAAATAATTGCATTGCTTTTTTTTTAGGTATATATATATATATATATATATATAAATAAATTTAAATTTTGAATTTAAATTTCACGCTACCTAATTTGCAAAATAATATCAAAATGATTATATATGATACCCACTCATGAATTGAATTTGATATTCCACTATGTTTGTTATGGATTTTTAATGATAGAAGTTATGTATTAAACATTGTCTTTCAAATGTTAGGATGTTCATTTTATAAGGAAGAAGTATTAAAGATAATCGATAAATTTATCTAAGTTATTTTATTTTTTATTTTTGTCTAAAATTTCACTTTGTATCTGATATGGTTTACTAAAAAAAGATGATTGTATTTTACAATTAAAAAATAAAAATACGATTATATGACCATCAAATTTATTCTAGATACCCACTTGGGAACTAAAATTTTCTTATGATTTTTGGTTTAATAATTATTGTATAAACATGACAACTAAGATCTAATCATCTATGAAAATAATATTTTATTAATTGGCCCAACTCTTCTTATAAGAATACAATACTTCTACTATTAGTGATAACAATTTAGTCAAATTTAAATCCATCGATATTTGGTGTGGCAGATAGAATGATCGATAATCAAGTGAATGTTTGTCAATTAAAACTTAGTAGTTTGAAACAATGCCCCAAAGATCTCCCTTAGTTAGACCTTGTAACCTACAATGTAAATGATTCCCATATAAACAAAAAAGGAATAAAAAGAGTTCCTGATATGACAATTATTTTTGAAAGAGTTATTTTCACCAGAGATATTTTTGAAGAATTTATATAAAACCCTCTTTTGAAAACTCTATTGTTGCTGGATTTGGATGTTTTTGGGTTCTTGGTAATTATGGTAGCACTGGTTTTTACTATTTTTTATGTTTATTTGAATTAAGTATGTTGTTTTATATTGGAATGTTGGGCCATAATTCTTTATTATGAAATCTATGATTTCTTATATGTTCTAGTGATTATTTATACTAACATATTTATCTCACACACACACACACACACACACACACACACACACACACACACACACACACACACACACACGTACATAAGTAGATATTAGATTTATGATATAAGTGGATTTTTAATGTAAATGAAATAGGTACATATGTAAATTTATGTATCTATTATATTTATGACATAAATCCAATTATATCTTTATCTTATTTATGTCAAAAATTTAATATAATATATGTATCTAGAAAATAATATCTCTCCATGTTTTTTACATAGATTTATCTAATATATTTATTCGAATAAATATTATAATATATTTAGTAATATCATAATTTATTATAATAAAATATATTTAAAAATAAAATTCAAATCCTTCACCTCTCATCATCCATATCTTCCATTTAATTTTCCTCCAAATTATATATTTTTGAAAATGATTAATAACCTATAAATATATTAAAAAATATTTTAACTAATGATGGGGCATTACCCAAGCACATGATAAGATATCATATCTTATCATTTAAATATATTTTGGTTTAATAATGTTTGATACTTGATGTATGTAATTTTTTAGTGTGAGATGCGATGGTTGATAGAAATAAAAATAAAGTGGAGCATCATTCTCCCTCAACCCTGGATGAATAATCTCAATAAAGATTCTTTTTGGGTCTCTTCTCAGATTCATTTAAAATCATGAGCACAACAAAGCTATGACAAACAAACAAAATACATAAATATATAATGAAACAATTTGATATATATAACATGAATAAGAATAAAATATATAAGAAAAATATTTTCTTCTTCTCACCTTTAAACCAGTTAATGGTTGAAACTTACATCATGCTGCACATCTCATCACTAAACAATTGCATATACGTAGAACAATTTTATCATTGTAAACAAAAATAAAATATAAATAAATATATATTAATAAATAAATATAATTTTAATTTTTTTATACCTGTAAGCTAGGGTGATGTCATGTATGGGCCAACAATGCTCTTAACCTATTTGTGGCACTCATTTTCTTGGTCCCATTTCCATACTAATTTTAAACAACTGTTCAATTAGTTCTATATGATACCAATTATACCTTGTTTATTTAATATATCTAAGAATGCTATAACATCATATGTTGTAAACCATCTATTTTTACTTAGTATTTCATGAAAACAATTAAATCAAAAAAATTATAATAATTAATTTAAAAAAAAAACATACTAATTTTATTTTAAATTTGTATAATACTGCCATTTTTTTAAAAAAAAATTTTTTACCATTTAAAAGAAATTAATAAAAATATTTTCTATAAAATTATCTAAAATTTATGAAAACAATTAAATATAAATTTTTAAAACTGCGTTTTCAATTTTTTTTTGGTGTGCAGACAAAGCCTGATAAATGATCAATGTGAAAAAATTAAAAGGTTTTATGGTGTACGTTTCCTCCTAATTAATTGTCTTTTTCATAGTAGTTTTAAGCTAAAGTTGAATTTTCAAAGGTTTAATTTGATTTTCACTAGTTTAAAAAATCATAAAATCTTAAATTCTAAAATTTTATGAAACATGGATAAAAGGTTTATAAACATTTGAGACAATAAAATAATGCGTGTGTGCAGAAAGAAGTGGCACATTCCTCCTAGTCAGGCACTTGGATAAGATTCTATGTAAACTTTTCCTCTACTAACTGTGACACCCATGGTCTACTATTATTGGGTATAGTTTAGTCAGAACCAGAACTCCATTGCCTCAAAGAGCACCTCCCACACTCAGAGCGCATTCCTCCACTAAAATTATTAGATACATCCTCTTCTTCCTTCAAAATTCCTTGCCTTCCACGCAGGGATTAGAATGAGATTTTAGTTGAAACTTCTTGTAAATAATTTCAGCTTCAACCAAAAGTGATTTCCTCCCGAACGGTGCCACTCTTCTAGACAAAATAAACTTTAATTATTTTTCTTTACTAAAGAATTCAGATCTGATAATTGTTCAATAGCTTTCATTATAGTGCCACAATCAACATACAAGAAAATTCAGTACAAAGCCTCATCATCTTTATTCCATCAAGGGTATTAGAATTTTGAGGTTGCTTCTGAGATAGTGTTGACCAGGTTTATTTCTCCAATAACAAGACGTTGTCACTTAGATTTACTTCTCCTCCCAGGCTCACAAACCTTGAGCTTTCATTACCATGCAGAATTATAATAACACATGAATACTATTGTTTTTTTTTAAGATTACCAAGAGATAACATATTATATACGTCTACAAAAAGCACCTATATCAAGTGAGGTAGGTCAAACAAATAAGCTAAAAAGAAGTGAAATAGAATTACCCATGAAACAACTAAACCAAATTTTTTATAATAATATAAAAAATACACTAATATTAATAAATTAATTGTGCTTATACAATAATAATTCTAATATTTAAAATAGTGTCAAGAAAGAGACCATTAGAATTTTTATTTCACTTGCATTTAAAAAAAATGGAACATACATTACATTAATGTAAAAAATTCCTTATGGAATGGGTAGTCATTAGGAGAAGTCTATGTAAAACAACCACAAGGTTTTGTAGTATAGATTGAAGAAGACTAAATGTGTAATTAGAAAAAAAAAATGTATTGTTTTATTTACTTCAAAAAAGAAAGTAATAATAACCTTATTTTTAAATTACATGTTGATTTTTATTTTATTTTTAATATGAGCAACATTTCTAAAATGAAAAATGAAATCAAAATTGATATGTTGAATGAATTTAAAATCCTAATTTAATGGATCATATAAGCTTTAGGATAAGCACACATCATGATATCAGTTAAAATAATTTGGAACCTAATTCACACATAATAAATAATGTAATAATTATCTAATAATAACGTATGCATTTGCTTTCACATTGAGAGAAAATATTACTTTGTCATGATTTTTTATGAGGATTATTTATTCAACATTTCTTTTCAAATATTAATATGTTTTATAATATTATATATATATGTATATGTATATATATATATATATATATATATATATATATATATATATATATATATATATATATATATGTATATATATATATATATATGTATGTATATGTATGTATATGTATGTATATATGTATGTATATGTATGTATATATGTATGTATGTATGTATATGTATGTATGTATGTATGTATATGTATGTATGTATGTATGTATGTATATGTATGTATGTATGTATGTATATGTATGTGTATATATATATATATATATATATATATATATATATATATGTTTTTAAAATATTATATTTTGTATCTAATAAAGTATGTTAAAAAAATTAATTGTATTTTATAGTTAAAAATCATTAATATAGTCATATTATCAATAATTTTTTTTCAAAATGTTTCTTATATCTAATAAAATATCTTACAAAAATTGATTATAATTTAAGGATAAAAATCATAAATATGTCCATATTACACCTTATATTTAATAAAGTATCATAAAAAAATTGATTGTATTTTATGATTAAAAAACATAAATACATTCATCTTATTAGTAGTTTTTTTAAATTTATATTTTGTATCTAATAAAATATCATAAAGAAATTGATTGTATTTTGGATATAAAAATCATAAATATGTTCATATTATCATTCATGTATGTATGTATCTACAATCCTTTATAGTTATTGGTAATTTTTTTAAAATTATACTTTATATCTAATAAAGTATCTTAAAAAAATTGATTATATTTTACGATTAAAAGTCATCAATACATTTATATTGTCATCAAATTTAGGCCCTTCAAGAGACCCATGCAACTAAATACATAGCACTAAAAGATAAAGATAAAGCCAACTAAATATGACGATACTACAACAACAACAATAAAAAAAAATCAAAATACTAAAACAAAAAACAAATTATATTTTGTTTGAAGAACACAAAATAAGTTTACTTCTACCCAAAATCTTCATTACTTATTTTTCAAAACAATGCTTCATTTGTGTCTTAGCATTAATCTTCTACTTTACAAGAGATCTGACATATGCCTATGAAGACTTAACTTTCATTTTTTGAATGATATGCTTTTATTTGTTTTAGAAAACAGAGAGAATTAGTTGGGCTATTTAATTGATCATATTCTGTCTTGGTAAGATAAATCTTTTAAATGCTATGTTGTTTCCAATACTTTTCTTTCCTCAGACTCATTCACTCTAGAAACTAAGATTGAAAAATGGTTAGAACTTAATTTGAGATTAGAATTGTTGTCTTTTGCTTTCTTTTCAATTTTCTGCTTTCCTCCGAACCGTGCTGGTTTTTTCCCCGCTTTTTCTGGCGATCCCTGAAAGTCCTCCTTTGCTAAAGTCTTCCTTTTTCTTTCCTTCGAGAGATGACTTATATTTATTTTGAAACTCATAGCAGGAATCATATTTCCTACATTTATTTTATAATTAGAAAATAAACATTACCCTTTTGTATCAATTTTAATGAAAAGCCTCACGATCATGTCATCTAGCAATGTGTAAGCCAATTTTTGGAAATATAATTGTGTCATTATACATATTTTAAATATTTGTAATTATTTGTAATATATATTTTTAATAATTATTATTTTTAGTTTATTTGATGTATTAAAGAATCTATTAAAATGTTAAGAAATCATTTATTATAAAATAACAGATAAATAATCAAAGTACAAAATATTTAACATGTAAGAGACAAAACACATGATTTATGAGGTAAAATCTTAGTAATTTAAGGAAACATTTATGATATAAGATATCACGTTTTATTAATTCTAAGATAAATATATTACATAAGAGCTTATTATGTAGATTACATGTGAACTTTACAAAGATAAATACATCTGATTGGCAAAGCAACATTAGGATTTCTCCTCTTAAAAGTGGAGTAGAAAAATGCCATTAGGATTTTTTATTTATTTTTTCTTTTTCTGAAAATAGAACACAAGAGAATTTATCTTCATAGAAATAGGAGTTTGACTTCTTCGTTTTTTGGCCCTTGCGACAATAGTGGGGGCCTTTGCCCACCCCATCGAGGAATGGGCTATAAACGACGCTGTAAGAGGATCCAAAATTTAACTTGGTTGTCACATATTTAACATAAAAGAAACTAGAAATGATATATAAATAAATGTATGGGGATCATTTGGTAGATATAAGAAGTAGAAAAAGGAAGTCAAGAGAGAACAAGAAAAATAAGAGCACAATATTAGAAGACTTATCTGTGTGTAACAATATATATTATAAAAGAAGTTTTTATCATGTTCATTATCTGAGTATGTATGTTTGTGCGTGATTTTTTTTTTTAAAGTGGTATTATAGCATACCTTCATAGTATTATTAGAGTTACATTAATTAGGCAACATATCAAGCTAGTTGAAGTATGATGAGCAATTATAGTAATAGTATAATAATTCAAAATAATATTTACTGATTTGATGGAAACAATTATCAAACAATTATGAATATTGGTACATCCACATGAAAACTTTTTTTAGTTCTCAATAATTAGGGGAGCTTATGGAGAATAGTTCTATAGAACTAGTAAATCAGGGAGCTGAAAATGCCTAAACATAAACAAAAATCTTCTTAAGGAGAAGAATAAGAAGGATGCCAAGGCATTAATTTTCATCCAATGTACACTAGATATGTCAATTTTACCAATGATTGTAACCAAAAAAAATTCCAAGAAAATGTGGGATAATTTGAAAAACTCATATCAAGGAAACATCAAAATCAAAATGTTAAAATTATAGATGCTTATAAGAGATTTTTAAAAATTTCAAATAATATATTCAAAGTTTATTATTTTTTTACTCATGTAATGAATAATATTAATCAAATGAATTTAATAATTCTTTTTGACTAAATCTTACCTTATTATTGTATTTATTTAAGAGTTAATATTATAGATGCTTATAAGAGATTTTTAAAAATTTCAAATAAAATATTCAAAGTTTATTATTTTTTTACTCATGTAATGAATAATATTAATCAAATGAATTTAATAATTCTTTTAGACTAAATCTTACCCTATTATTGTATTTATTTAAGAGTTAATATATTTTTTATAAGTTTTGTTGATGAACTTATGGGGCCTTTAAAAGTTCATGAGAAAACACTGAACAAGATAGCCGTTTCTCCTCAAGAATATTCATTAAAATCACATGTTTTGGTTAGTAGTAACAATGGCACAGAGCAAGATGTGGAAGAAGTAAAAGTGCAAGAGGAAGAGGAAGTGGCAAAAAATTTCTTAAAGAAGTAATAATAAATTCAATTTTTTAAAAAAGTAAAGAGGCAAAGGAAACAAATATAACCATAATAATACATATAGAGGTCAAAATAATTACTAATATAATGTCTAGTTTTATTACTGCAAGAAGAACTTTGCTCATTATGAAAATTAGTGTAGAAAGAAACAATGTGATATTAATAAGAGAAGTACAATTTAAAAAATAAAAAATAAAGTTGAGAGTAAAAATAACAGCTCAATGTTTATTTCTTATAATATCATTGAAGAAAGTAAAAAAGATGTGTGGTTTCTAGATAGTGGTTATATTAATCACAAAAGTGATTCTAAGTAGAAATATTCATTACTTGTTCATAGCACATTTGCATTTACAAGCCAATACATGCCTACATTACAATAAGTAAAACATTGCTATAATGCATAAGGATTTCATTTATAGGTTTAATTAGTGCTACACAAAGTTACATCAAGGAGATTTCACAAGAGTTGTTTTTACAAAAACTTCTAAAAGGTGGGTAAGCCAACATTTAATCCACAAGATGACCATTATCCATAAAATCTATATATCAATATAATTATTGGCAGTTTTTTTAAAAATTTTATCTTGTATTTAATTTAATATCTTAAAAAAATTGATTATATTTTATTATTAGAAATCATAAATACATTTATATTATCATCAAATTTAGTTTCTTTTAGAGAGATACGACAACTCCATACATAACACCAAAAGCTAAAGACTAAGCAAACTAAATATAACTATACAACATAATAAAAAATATATACACCAAAACACAAAGGCAAAAACCATATTATTGTTTGTGTGAAGAACACAAAGTGGGTTTACTTTTACCCAAAGCCTCCACCACAAATTTTTCGAAACCATGTTTCATTTGTGTCTTAGCATTGACCTTCTTTTGTACAAGAGATCACGGATGCCTATAGAGACTCAACTTTCATTATTTGCATCATATGCTATTGTTTCTTTTGGAAAACAAAACGTCTTAGTTGGGGCATTTAATTGATCTTATTGTGTTTGGGTAAAATAATCTTTTAGATGCTCTGTTGTTTCTAATACTTTTGTTTCCGGAGAATCATTCACTCTTTAGCCAAAATTAAACGGGTTAGAACTTAATTTGAGACTAGAGTTGTTGTCCGTGGTTTTCTCTTGAACTTTCTCCTTTTTAAACCATGCTCTGGAGGGGGCAGGTTCTTTCCTTTTCTACCGATCCCTTAAAAGTCCTGCTTTGCTAATGTTGACTGTGGATGTTTTCTGCCACCATTAAAGGCGGAGGCTGCGAGTCGGAAATTCAACAAAGACTTATTGTTAATCAAAATAGCATCTGCATGGAAGGTAGCGAATTTAAGATTTGAGGTCAATAATTTTCATGACCACAAATCTTCAACACTGACTCGTTCACAGATCTTATCCCATACGGCATCTTCCTGCTAAAATCTTATTCCATAGAAATTATACGTAGACCGGTTTCACATTCATTTACACAATCTGGTCTTTTACGGCAGGGGTGGGTTACATGATGATTATAAGAAGCAGCCTTGCCATGTATTGCTATACCATTATTTCTTTGTATTGCATTGAAAGTCCAGCATGAAGAAGTATGTGGTTGTGCTAATTTTGTTTTTGGCAATGCTGCTGGCTGAAATAATTCAGGCTCAAGAATTTTATATAGCGCCAGCTCCGGACTTGTATACGGAGTATGCTCGATTTGCAAGATCAAGGCTAAGGGTCCGCCGTGAAGATGGAATGTAACTGGGAATTGTTAATTTCTTGGCAGTAAATGGCAAATTATGATAATAAGTATTATATTTGGTTAGAAGTATTTTATTTACTTTCCAATAATACAATGAATTTTAAGATTGTCTATGCTTGATAATAAAACTACGGTGCAAGATTTGATATCATCATAGGGCTTGCAAATGTCTCTGATTGATAGTATACTGTTGTGCATACAAAACTAACGATTGTCACTGTAACATAAACTGATTAAAAAAGAGACACTGAAGAAATTTTATCCCCATTTATTATTTGCATATTTGAATCCTGATGTTCCTCAATTAATGATATTCAAATAAATTCTTATGCAGTTCTTGAATTTGATCTACCAATGTGATTGATCCCAAATACAATATCAATTATTATTGTCAGAAAGTTTTCAATTACAATTATAATTACTTTTGAATGATGGGGGGGCGTAAGTGATACATTTAACTGAAATTGAATGGGAAGTTGGAATGACATCACTATGTATTTCCGTATTTATCGAGCATACAAATTTACCACCCAAGTATCACCTGCTTATTGAAAATTGTTGTTTATTGGAAATATTTAGAATCCTAAATCATTTGCGTTCAGTTAAATCACATAGATCCATTATTGTTCCTATGTCCAACAGATATAATCTCCAAGTTCGCCTTAATACAATAAGATGGAAAGGCCCAGCATAATTATTTTGTCCGAGTTTTATAAGTAGAAAATGCACAACGTTACCCTTTGGTATCATTTTTATTGAAAAGCCTCATGATCATGTCACCTAGCAAAGTGTAAGTCAGTTCTTGGAAATATGACTGATATTAGATACATTTCATATTTGTAACTCTTTTTTAATATTCGTTGTCTTTTAGTAATTAAATTTGTTAGTTTATTTGATTTATTAGGGAACCTTTTAAAAGAAGTTAGAAGTAATCTATAAATAAATGTATGGATATTATTTGGTAAAAATAAGAATTAGAAAAAGGAAGTCAAGAGAGAACAAGAAAGACAAGAACACAATTTTAGAAGAATATTTGTATGTAGCGACAAATATTTTAATAGAAGTTTTTATCATATTCATTATCTTAGTATGTGTGTTTGTGTGATTTGCTTACAAATACATATGCAGATATTTTCTTTAAAATTGTATTATAACATACCTTTAGAATATTATTAGAGCTACATTATTTAGTCAAGTTATCAAGATAGTTGATGTATGGTAACTAAATGCAGCAATAGTCTCATTCAAAATCAGATTTCTTAGTCTGATTGAAAGAATTATGAGTATTGGATCATCTAAATGAACACATTTTTTAGCTATCAATAGTTATGGGAGCTTGTGGAGAATAGTTTTGCAGAACTAGTCGGTTAGAGAGCTGAAAATGACTAATCACAAGCAATTAAATATCTTAAGGACAAGAATAAGAAGGATGCTGAGGCACTATTTTTCATCCAACGTGCAATGAATGTGTCAATTTTCCCAATAATTGCAACAACAACAAGGTCAGAGAAAACCTGGAATAATCTACAAAACACATATCAACAAACCACCAAAGTCAAACTAGTAATATTATAGATGCTTATAAGATACTTTGAAAATGTTCAAATAAAATATTCAGATTTGCTAAATCACTTTGTAACTCCGATAAAGAGTAAATTTAATCCAGTGGCATGTCATGGAGGCACATTATAAGATCATAAGGTAGTTGAAATTATTTTAATGAGTCTTTCATGTAGATTTGACTGTAATGTTGTAGTTATTGAAGAATTAAGATATTTTTCAACATTTTTTATTTATAAACTGATAGGGTCTTTAAAAAGTTATGAACAAATGCTAAACAAGATAGATAGTTCTCCAATAGCACGTCCATTCAAATCACAAGCGTTGGTTAGTATAAATAAAGGCACAAGAGGAATAGGTGGAAAATACATAAGTGGAAAATACATAGGTGGAAAATACATAAATAATTAAGAACAAATGCTGATTTATTTGAAAGCATAAGAGGCAAAGGCAACAACTACAACCAGAATAATATATTTAGAGGTCAAAAATATGAAACATATAATGTTTATTATGAATACTATGAGAAGCTTGGTCATAATATAAACGAGTGTAGAAATACGTAGTTTTATATTAATAGAAAAAGTAAAAAATAATCAAGAGTAGATTAGGTTGAGATTGAAAATAGTAGTTCAATGTTTATTTCTTGTAATATCATTGAAAATAGAAAAAAAAAAAAGGAGTGCTTTCTAGATAGTATTTGTAATAATCAGATGAGTGGAAACAAACATACGATTGAAAACATAGAAGAATCTAAGAAAATAGAAGTAAATGTGGGGAATGATAAAGCACAATTGTCCTAGGTAAAGGCATGCTAAACATTAAAACCAAGTAGGGAGAGAAGAACATCATATTTGTGTATTATATTATTGGTCTTAACCATAATCTAATCACCATTGGGAAGTTAATACATAAAGAACATAGAATCTAATTTCATAATGATACTATTTGATTATTGATCAAAATGTTAGTAATAAGCTCATTTAACAAGTTCCATTATAAAAGAATAAGAGGTTTCCACCGAGAACACAAAATGAGTTGTTTTTTTGTTTTATATTTATCTAGACAATGAGTCACATCTATGACATCTTATATTTGACCACTTGAGTTTTATTGGTTTAAATTTATTGCATTGAAATAATATGGTAAAAGGTTTACCCTTGATAGAGCTTCCATACAAAGTTTGTGAAGGGTGTATTCTTGGAAAATAGTATATAAAATCATTGCTAAATAATAAAAAGTAAGAGCTCTGCTTGAATTTTTTATTTTCTTTGATCTTTCGGTGTATATGTAGACACCATCTCTTCGATATCACATCCTCTATATGATCTTAAGAATTTTATGTAATGTCCACTTTTATTTTCAAACAATACTTTGAACTCTTTAAATATACCAAATATTTCTTATTTGTGTTTAAAAGAATACACCTAAGTTTTCATATGTGTGTGTGTGTGTGTGTGTGAAAAACTAGGTGTAATCCTTGAAACACAAATAAAAAATATTTGGTATCTTTAAAGAGTTCAAATTATTGGTTGAAAATAAAAGTAGACATTACATAAAAGTGTTAAGATCATATAGAAGGGGTTAATATATATCTAATTAATTTTTAAATTATATTAAGGAAATTGGAATCACTAAATAGTTCACCACAATGTATACACCACAATAAAATGGTGTATAAAAAAGAAAAAAATGAACTATAAAGGAAATAGCAAAAATAATTTTGAAAGATAAAATTTTACTAAATGATCATTTGGCAAAAGTACTCACTTTCTTTGTATATATTCTAGATAGATGTCCTAATAAAACATTCATGGTATAACTACTCAAGAGGCTTAGAGTAACAAAAAACTATTTTTCTCTTTTAAGGGTTTTTGGTTGTGCCACATATGCTCATGTACCAAATGAAAGCAGAAAGAAATTAGATGCTAAATAATAAAGTATATTTTTTGTGGGATATAATAAGGACTCAAGATTATACAAGCCACATAATCCAATCAAGAAGAAAGTAATAATTAGCAGAGATGTTTATTTTTATGAAGAATAAGCATTAAATGGAAATTATGAATAAAATAAATTATTGTAATAGTCTATCTTAATACAATCTACATGTCCATATTAATAAAATAAGATAGAAAGGTTCAATATAATTATTTTGTTTAAATTTTATAATTTTAAAATACACAACACTACCCTTTGGTATCTCTTTTATGGAAGAGCCTCACGATCATGCCACCTAACAAAGTGTAAGCTAATTATTGGAAATATAACTATGATATTATATACTTTTAATATTGATTAGATTTTAATAATTAAAGTTGTTACCTTATTTTTTGTATTACGAAACCTTTTAGAGGAATGTGTAAGTAATCTATAAATAAATATATCAGGATTATTTGGTAGATATAGAAAAGTAGATAAAAGAAGTATGTAGAGAAATAACAAGAAAGGGAAAATGAAAATGTGAAAATAAATATTTGTATGTCCCAACATATATTTTAATATAAGTTCTTATCACGTTTTGTGTGTGTTTGTGTGTGTGTGTGTGTGTGTGTGTGATTTTCTAGAAAATAGATATATGTGAACATTTTATGTAAATTGGTATTATATCTTACCTTAAAACAAATAATAGAGCTAGATTATTTAGTCAAGTTATGAAAAGGTAGTTAAAGTATGGTGAGCATGAGTAGCATTAGTCTTATTTAAAATTAGATTTCTCAATTTAATGGAAATAGTTGATTATTAGAGCATCCATATTAAGACCTTTTTTCAATTCTCAAGACTTATTGGAGCTTGTGGAGAATATTTTTGTAGAACCAATTAATCAAGTGGCTGAAAATTCCTAAACACGAGCAAAGACAATATTCTTAAGGAAAATAATAAAAAGGATGCCAAGGGACTATTTTTCATCCAAAATACAAAGGATGTGTAAATTTACCAATTATTTCAACAACCATAATGTCAAATAATGCATGCAATAATTTATATAAAAAAAATATCAACAAACAATGGAAATAGAACCAATAAGATTATACATGCTCATAAGAGATTTTCAAATTTTACAAATGAAAAATTTAGAGTTGGTAAAGTATTATTTTAATCATGTAATGAGCATAGTTTATTTATTTTAACCTTTTAGAAATTAATGAATGTAAATCCTATGTTGTTAAAGTGTTAAGTATAGTAAATCAAGGTAAAAATATGTAATAAATATAGCCACTAATTTTGTAGAGAATTGAGCAAATTTGACATTTCTAAAAATAATAATAAATAATTTAAATAAGATCTTATCTAGAAAATGATTGAGACGAATGATTCAGAGGCTAAAACTTGAGGCAAAAGCTAGTTTAAGTGCCATAAAAAGGTTTAAGGTGTCAAAAACCCTTTTGGATAGTAGCACCATAATTGGATAGTAACACCATGTGTCACTAGTGTTCCTATTTCAGTGGTAGTTTCCTCTATGTAGGACTATTTTAAACTTTTTGGTGTACCTGTGTTTAGTTCTATTGAACCTATTCTTATGTACATGAATTTTAAAACCTTGTAAATGCCTATTTTCACTGATTTAATGATCAAACCCTAATCTTATATGTTGTTAGGAAATCTAGTTGATATAAGTAAAAAAGTGTGTTTTAGTTGGGTAAAATAGACGTTATCAACACCATATTGTGATGAGAGTTCTGTACAGACCAATACTCTGAATAGGGATCAAGCACAATTTAGTTCTCCCCACCTAGTGTTGGTGAAAGTGAGATTAAATCTAGTATGATGGTTAAATTAAGTTATTTAAATTTTCTTGAGACTAGTAATATGAGTAATATAAGCTTAGGAATTTTGTAGGTAGTACTATGTAGAAATAGGGTAAAATAGGGATTGATAACATTAACTGTGCATAACTTGTTCTAAGTTTATATGTGTAATATAAATTTGATTTCCATCTAGTGGTTAGAGGGATAAAAGTCATGTATATATAATGTTTTGGTGCTTCTGTGTTTGCTAAAAGAGTTATAGGATGATCCTAGGAGCTCTAAGATTTGAAAAGATACATGTTTATGAAAAATGAGGGAAATGACTATTTAGTATTGTCATTGATATCAAATTTGCATCTTGTGAAGATTGTTGTCTAAATTGATTTAGGATAGTTGGCTTTGTGTGATGTGATAAGGTGCATGGAAGAGTGTTGTGTTATCATGAGAGAAAGAGAAAGAGAGAATTTGAAGATAACTAATGTCTTATGTCTACATGATTTATATCATTATTAATGTCAACATGAAATGTACATGTCATTGATGTCAACATAGGAATCATAGTCATGACATAGTGCATAGGAAACATAGTCATGACATGAAGAGTGCATAAGAAGCATAATCATGATATGAAGAGTTATGTGCAAGGTGAAATGACTGAACACAAGCACATGAAGGTTTTATGGCATTGTTTGATCATGCGAGTAAGGTATATAAGAATTCATGAGAGCTTCAAGGTGAGCCTATAGGGTTATGACCTTCAGTCTAAATCTATACCCAGACCACTCCTCGACCTTGCTTGGCCTAATGAGGTATGAATATCAGATTTCAAGGAATGTATGCACATGAGATCATAGAGAGAGGTGAGATAAGTTATTTTAGGTATTATCACAAAGTTTGAGGTCATGATTTGATGGAAAAGTGTAGGAGTCATTATTTCAGGCCTTCTCAAGCTCAAATAATGAGGTACTCAAACTTAAGAATCACTTTTAGGCATTTTTTGGCATGTGTAACCTATGCATGGGAGTCTAATATGTTTAGGAGAGATAGGTAAGGGTCATATATAATATCTCTATGCATTAGTTTTAGATTCATGTGGAAATCATTTATGAATAATAGTTGATACCAAAATGTGTGTTAAACCTCCCTAAAACCCTAATAACAACCTGATGTGAAATATTTTATTCAAATTAGCTCAAGATGGATCTAAATACTAGATAAGATATTTTATCACGTAGTCAACTCTCCTAGGTACCTCCATGTGGTGGTGGATAGTCAAATTAGGGAGAAAATGTATAGGTATAAACGTATTTGTCAAGAAATTATTATATCTCTCAAAAGTTAATTTTGTTATGAAAAGTAAATGGATGATAAAAGAATATAGAGACTCATTTTATATGTACATGATGTTTCATAGATAGGTTATATCTTTCAATTGATCTAAATTAGTTATCCAAGTAAGCCAATCATAGACAAACCTAATGATGTAAATAATGTAAAACCTAGGTAGAGAAGAAGAGATATCTTTTAGGGTCTATGCATGATATGTTGATGCAATAAAAGTGCACGAAGAATATTTTTATAACTTTTAATTCATGATCATGCTTTGGATAATATTTTCAGGTTAGTGTATGTGGTGAAAATGTTGCTTATAAAATGGTTTGTCTAGTTCAGATAGGACTGTGAAACATAAGGTTAATAAATTGTTCTGTAAGACCAATATTTACCATTAAACCATATGAATAATTATGTTTTAAAGATATCATAGAACCATTTATATTCATAAATATTCATGATAAGTGTTTACATAGGCATTGGAGGTCTAATTCTTCATGACTAATTTTTGAGGTGATTTGGCAATTTTGAGTAAGCGAGTTGTAGAGATGTTCTTGAGCTATTATTTCCTAAGTGAAAATGGTCCAAGGATTTATTGATGACTCTGAGGTTATAGATAATTTATATTCATGTTTAATTTATCATGGTTGAGTACCTTAAGTGGGTTTAAGCTTCATTATTTAAAAACAAAATTTTGAGGTACATGGGTCTAATAAGGTAGTTTTTCCTAAAGGAGCTCTCATGGTATGAATAAAGGATGTGGGTCTAGTAAATCATTGAAGAGATTAGAAGTGTTAATTTAATAAGTGGTTGAATGGATTTTTGATTGGTGTATAAGAACATATGGTCCCAAGAAGATCATGTTTTAATCTTAAGAGGGCAAACCTAACGTAATTAGGTCTCCATGAGACCTAAAAGAGGAGTAAAACATAATTGAGTTATGGAAGACCAAAATAGGTTAAAATTTTTATTTAACCATGTTCATGCAATGTCTTAAGACCTATTATGTGTCTGAACTAAGAGGTTAAAGGTGTGTGGCTGACCAAGTGGTGTGTGACCATGAGACTAATAGATATACAAGGTAATTTAGGCATGTTTAAATATTGTGAAAAATAAGTGAATAAATGATTCATGGTTGAGAATAAAGAGGCCTTAAAATGAGTTTTAGACCATACCAAAAGAGTAGAGGAGTGAAGATGATCAAAATTTTGAGGTGGCTGATTTGGTGCTGAGTAACTTAGGGAGTTGGTGTTTCCTTGCAAGTAGGATTTCTAAAGCCTAGTCAAGTTGGTGATTGAATTTATTGGGGTTGGTGTTCCAAGTTGATTTGGTGTTCAAATGAATTTCATATTTTATTTCATAATACATTATTCTATTTTTAGAGAGCATAGTGGTTTTTCTTCTCCTTGAGGGTTTTATACTCATATATGTGTTCTCTTTTTTCATGCTCATGTGAATGGTTCTTCATGCATTACTAGATCACTATGTTACTTTCATGGTTCATGAATGTTAAATTATAATTGAAATAATTTTTTTTTAAACATTGATTCACCTCTTCTGCTCTTAATAATTATGTTTCCAATAATCAGTATTAGAGATTTGTCATTCGAAGTAGTCCTAAATCTTAAAGGAGATCATAGAAGTACAAGAATCAAGCATGTTTAGTGATCAAGTACAAGGAAGTTTCTCAACTAATAATTCCCCTTTTTTCAATGAGACTAACTATGCATTTTTTATCATTAGAATGAAGACATATATAATGTCCTTCGGCTATGGCATATGGCAATCAGATGTTGATGCATTCACATCACCTCCTACACCACCAACTAATGCAACATATATGAAGGTAAGTGAAAATAACTCTAAGGCAATGAATGCCATCCAATGTAGTCTTTTAGAGGAAGAATTTTTAAAATTCATGAATTTTGATTAAACCAAGTAAATTTGGTAAAAGTTGAAAACTTTCTATGAAGGAGATACCAAAGTCAAGTGGACAAAATTTAGACCCACTAAAGGCAGTTTGAAAGTCTAAGAGTAAAGGAGGATGAAAACATTTCATCTCATCTGTTAAGATTAGATGAAGTGGTAAATTCCATAACAGGTCTAGGAAATAAGTTAGATGAATCAATAATAGTACAAGAGGTATTATTATCCCTAACATTCAAGTTTTATTTAAAATTCTATATTGTGGAGGAGATCAAATATATCAACAAACTACAAATAAATGAGCTTCATGATATCTTGACTACCTATGAAATGAGAATAAGTGATAGAAGACCTTAAAAGAATGAAGTTGTATTCAAAGTTGAGAAAAATTTAGAAGGTAAAAAGGTCAAGGATATGTTGATACAGACATTGATGATGACAAGATATAAACCATGGTTATCATAAAACTAAGGAAAGGATCGAGTAAATATAAGATAAATTAACCATTTAAGTATTTTAACTATGGTAAGATTGGTCACTTTGCGTCTAAGTGCCCTACAAGGGATAAGAATGAGAATGATGGATATCATGATGAACATCATGGTAAGGATAATATGTTTTGTAATCTTGAAAAAATTAAAATGAGCTTTAGGAAGTATGAAGGCAAGAAAAGGTTATTCAAGAACAAGAGAAGTCTATATACCAAATATTAGAGTAGCTCCTTTGATATAAGTGATACAAGTATATTTGATATTGACGATGAAAATATTGATTATTATAGCAATAAGACTATATTCATGGCCATAAAAATAAATAATGAGGGTTGTTCAAAATGGAAAAGTCTTATGGAAGATGAAGAAGAAGCTAAAGTGAAATTTGAGGTAAAATTGGTGAGTGCTCTAAAGGAGTTGAAGTTTTAAAGAAATAATAATCATAAATTGAGATCACTGTTTAAGGATTATGAGAAATAAATAAATTTATTTGAAAAGAGACTAAGTAACAACACCAATGAACATGAACATACCATTAAACAATTTAAAATTTAGGTTGATATTGTCACTACAAGTCTTAAGGCCAAAGAGGAATAATAGACCTAGTTCATAATAGAAATGGAGTCCTTAAAGGCAAAATAGGATCAGTAAATAATAAAATAGAAGATAAATCATAAATTTTAAAAGAAAACTAAAATCCTTTATTATATTTTGACTATTCAGAGTTTTTCACATGATAAGATAGGTCTTGGGTTCAAAGAAAACCAAAAAAAGAGAGAGTTAGATCCTATGAATAAAGTGGAGGAGCTGAAGACTAAAGGAGAAGTATCTATGTTAGTTCAAACTTCATTTCATATCGAAGATGAAAACATGAAGTGGTATATAGAGATTAGTTTCTCAAGCCACATGGTAGAGGACAAAATCAATTTAATTTCATTAAATAAGAATACTGTAGGGATAGTGATATTTAGAGATAACATAACTACCAATATTATTAGCAAGGCTATCATGAGTTTGGAAAATGGGAAGACCAAGATAGGGAATGTGTTTTATGTGGAAGGATTGAAACATAAATTTACTAGTCTAATTAGAATGTGAAACCAAGGACACACACTAACCTTTCATGATGGAGGGTGTGATATAAGGAGAGCTAAGTCAGGAAGGCTATTTGCTACTGTCAAGAGGACTAGGAACAATCTATATGTCTTGAATGAGATCAATAAGGATATATGATTTATGGGAATGATGGACGAATATTAAATAAATCACATAATGTTGGGACACCTAAAATTTTATAATATGGTTAATATTAGCTCTAATAAGAGTTTGAATAATATGAGTAAAATCAGCAAACTTGTAAATACACTTTGCAAGTCATGTCAACATGGTAAGAAAACTAGAAGGAGGTTCAAGTTTAAGGAGTATTCTAATACAAGATATTTTTTGTTAATACACAATAATATTTATAGACCTATAAGATTCCACATAATTTTAGGATATAACTATTTCATGTTATTCATAGATGACTACATAAGAATGACTTGGGTAACATTCTTGAAATAAAAGTCAGAAGATCTTGATAAGTTCAAGGCATTCAAGTCTCTAGTTGAGAATGAAAAGAATGTAAAGATCAAATGAATAAGATCAAATAAATGAGGAGAGTTTTTTTACAATTAATTTAATAACTTTTGTGAGGTCCATGGGATAAGAAATAGTTCTCAACATGTGGGACATCTCAACAGAATGGGGTAGTGGAAAGAAAGAATAGAACAATTCAAAAAATGGCAAGGACTATGCTAAATGAATCAATATTATCAATGGATAGTTGAGAGAGGAAGTGAGAACTATAGTTTATATTTTGAATAGAGGATAGATAAGGATTAATGGCTGTAAAACCCCCTATGAACTATGGAAATGCAAACCTACTAATGTGGAACACTTTAGAGTGTTTAGAAGAAAATTATTTAATGAAAAGAGATGATGAAAACTTAGGTAAGAATGATTCAATGTCTTATGAATGAATATTATTGTGATACTCATCAATAATCTTATTCTATAGATGCTATAATAAGATGTGACAAAAGATAGTGGAAAACATCAATGTTAAGATTAATGAGACCAATTCTAAAAACTCACACTCTTAGTCAAAATATGCATTAGAGAATTTGGACTTAAATAATGAATAATAAAAATTTGATATAGATGAGGAATAAAAAGAATTTGAGGAAAGACAAGATTCGAAAGGTCCTTCAAGATAGATTCAGATATACCATCCTAAATCATAAATCATTGAAAACAAGGATGTAGGTATGCAAACAAGGAGAAAGATGTTAAGTAACCTAAATCAATAGAATGTTGCACTATTGTCTAGGGTTGAACTTAAGAACCTTGTAGAATAAAGTAAAGACAAGATTTTAATAGATTTTATGAATGAGGAGTTAGAACAAATAGAAAATAATGAGACTTGGTAACTAGTTCCTAGGCCTAAAGATAAAAATGTCATTGAAATAAAATGGGTGTTTAGGAATAAATTGAATGAATATGGAGAAGTCACTATGAACAAGGTTATATGGGTATGAAAAAATATAAGGGGTAGATTTTTAGAAGGCATTTTATCTTTTATAAATATTCAAGGATATCAAAGTGTTTCTAGAATATGAAAAATTCAAAGTGTTTAAGTTGTATTAGATGGATGTCAAATCAAATTTTCTTAAAGGGAAATTGGAAGAGGAGGTGTACTTAGAGAAGTCTGATGGTTTCTCATTATCAGGTAATAAGGGCTATGTATATAGACTAAAAAAGATTCTTTATGGTCTAAATAAATCTCCTAGAGATTGGTATGCTATATTAGACAAATAACTATTGCACCAAGTATTCAAGAGAGGATTTTAGATAGTAATATGTACATAAAGATAGAAAATGATAATCAATTAATAGTGTTTGACTATGTGGATGTCATCATATTTGGTGGAAATAATGAGAGTATGACTAAGGAATTTGAAGATGTGATGAAGGAGTTTGATATGTCCATGCTAGGATAACTATCATTATTCCTTGTGTTACAAATAATTTAATCAAAAAAAGGTATATTCATTTCAAAAGCTAAGTACATAAGAGAGATGTAGAATAAATTTGAGATGGAAGATTGCAAGGAAGTTAGAAAACCTATGATCATAAACTGCAATTTAATCAAGGAAGCTAAATATCTAAAGGCCAATCAGATATAATATAATTTAATGATTGGAACTTTGCTATACACTATTTCCTCTGGATGTGATATCATGCAAAAAGTAGGTCTTGTGGGAAGATTTCAATCAAACCCAAAATAAAACTATTTATAAGCAGTCAAAAGTATACTCAGGTATATCGAAGGGACTATAGAATTTTGGTTATGGTATCTAAGGAGCAAGGAGTTTAAATTAATAACCTATATAGATGTAGACTGGGCAGGGAATCTAGATGATAGGAAGAGCACTAGTGGAAGAGATTTCATCTTAGGAGAGTGCTTATTATCATGGATAACCAAGAAAAAGCCATTAGTGGCATTATCTACTTGTGAGCTAAGTACATTACATCATATTCATATTTCACTCAAGTCTTATAGATGAGGTAGAACTTAAAGGACTAGAAAGTGGAGGATGATAGTCCTAGTCCTATCTTTTATGACAATACAAGTTACATAAGTGTATCAAATAATATATTCATGCACTCAAGAACTAAGCACATTATCATAAAGTATCATTTCCTAAGAGAGCAGGTATGCGAACAAAATATTAAACTTGAATATGTCTATATAAAGGATCAAATTATAGACATTATAACCAAGCCACTTCCAAAGGCAACATTTGAGCATCTAAGACAGAAATCGGGAGTAATTTTTGCCCATACTAGCCATGAATAAAGTCAAAGGTAATGACATATAATCAAGGTGGTTCATTAGCTCTAAGAATGGGTGGTGAATTCCAAAATCTATCATGTAGTCATGATAGGCGTATAGGAAAATTGAGAGGTAAGCAAAAATCTAATTATGATTCTAACTGTGTGATCTAATAACAAGGTTTTTATATACATGTTGAGAATGGTTTGTGAATTATAAAGACTCATATGATGAGCACAAGTTGTGAGGACAAAGGGAGAGTCCTAAAATATTTAGTAAGAAGGTATATGCCAGATAAGAAAATATGTGGTAACCTAGTGAGTGATCAAGGGTTTGATCTAAAACACTATGTTAGTAATGTCAAGGATAAGGTGATTGAGTATACATGAAGATAAGGGGAGCATGTTTGTATGATGATTCATAGACTCATAATCTTGTATGTGGAGTTTTTTTATTACAATAGGTGTGATCTAATAAGTTATAGGTATCTCTTTGTCATTAATGTCAAAGGGGGAGAATGTTCAGAATGGGGGAAGACTATGTAGATAAATTTCTGAGAGTGGTTTTAATCAATGACAAATGGGGAGATTGTTGAGTATCATCATTGATGTCAAAGGTGATTAATGTTAGTTTGTAGTGTGTGATGTGATAAGGTGAATTGAAGAGTGTTATGTTATCATTAGAGAAAGAGAAAGAGATAATTTTAGGACAACTAATATCTTATATCTACATGATTGATATCATTTTTAATGTTAGCATGGAAGGTACAAGTTTTTGATGTCAAGTACATAGGAAACACAATCATGACATGAAAATTTACATGTATGCTAAAATGAATGAACAAATGCATACGAAAAATGTATGACATTGTTTTATCATGTAATATAAGGTATAAAAGCATTCATTATAGTTTTAGGGTGAGCCTATAAGGTTATGACCTTTAGTCTAAGTCTGCACCTAGACCACTCCTAGACCCTATTTGGCCTATTGAGGTATGAAGATAATATTTTAAGGAAATTATGAACATGGGATCATGGACATAGGTGATATATGTTTTTTACGTATGATCATAAGGTTTGAGGTCAAAATTTGAAGGAAAATTGCATAAATAATTATTTTAGGCCTTCACGAGCTCACATAATGAGGTATTCAAACTTGAGAAGCACTTTTATGCATTTTTTGACATGTGTAACATTTGTATGGGAGTATTATATGTCCTAGATAAGATATTAAAGTATGAATTTGGATTTAACTAGCATGATGTTATGAACAATCGTTAATACCAAAACATGTTTTAAGCCTCCCTAAAAACCTAATAAGGACCCAATGTGAAATATTTTGTTTAAATAAAATTGATATGGATTTAAATCCATAAATAATATATTTTAGCATGTATTAAACTCTCTCAGGTACCTCTATGTGGTTGTGGTTAGTCATATGAGAAAGAAAATACATAGGTACATGCTTATTTGTTAAGAAATTACTTTATCTCTCAAAAGTTGAATTAGTCAAAAAAAGTAAATGGAAAAAATAATAAGTTAGAGAATAATTTTACATGTCCATTATGTTTTATATATAGTTTATAACCTTTAATATATCTAAATTTGTCATCCAAGCAAGCCAGTCACAAGCAAACCTAATGGTGCAACTAACGTAAAACCCAGGCAAAGATAAAGAGATAGATTTGAGGGTCTACACATGATAGATTAATGAAATAAAAGTGAATGAATAATCTATTTATAAATTTTAATTCATGATCATTCTTTTTATAATCTTTATATGTTAATGTATATAGTTCAAATGTTTGTCACAAAATGGCTTTTCTAGTTCAGATAGGACTGTGAGATATAAGGTCAAAACATTAGTCTACAAGACCAATATTTACCATTAGAAAATATGAAATTTATATCTGAAGATGCGCTATATACCTCATATAACTATTTTTATGTATCAAGAGTTGTGACAAGTGTATATAAAGGCATTGGAGGTCTAATTCTTCATGAATAGTTTTTGAGGTGATTTGGTAGTTTTTAGTAAGCGAGTTGCAAAGATGTTCTTGATCCCTTATTTACTAAGTGAAGGTGTTAAAGGATTTTTTTTATGAATCTGAGGTCATGGAGAATATGTATTAATTTTTCATTTTTCATGGTTGAGTATCCTAATTCTATTTAAGTTTAATTATTGAATGAAAGATTTTTTAGGTACATAGGCCTAATAGGGTAGTTTGTCATAAAGGAAATTTCATGGTATAAACAAAGAATGAATGTCTAATCAAGCATGGATAATTTCATAAGATTTCATTACATAATTATTTGAAGGGAAATTTTATTTTTTGAGAATTATATCCAGGCCAAAGAAGATCAAGTTTTAGTGTTAAAAGGGCAGATCTAATGCAATTACGTCTCAATGAGATGTAAAGGAGGAGTAAGGACCAATTGAGTTGTGGAAGAAAAAGAGGGGTTTAAATTATGATTAAACCATGTTCAGAATATTTCATAAGACCTATTATGTACCCAAGCTAAGATGTTTAAGGTGTATGTCTGACCAAGTGGTGTGTGACCATGAGACTAGTATATATACAAGGAAGTTTAGGCATATTTAAAGAGTGTGAAAAATAAATGAATAAATGACGCATGGTTGAGAAAAATGAGGTATTGAAATGAGTTTTAGGCCATAAAATAAGTGCATAGATGTTAATATAATCAAAATAATGAGGTGGCTAAGATGGCATGAAACTAGTGTGCAACCTATAATATGATGTGTGATGCATATAATGCAAATAATGACATGGAATTTATCATTACATCTGATCAATCAATGTATAATTTAGCATACACAAATAATGTATCATGCACATGCCCCTATTTTTGATATATGAACATATGGGTTCTAGACTAAGTTTTAATAATCTATATCTAAGTATCTAAATTTTAAATGGGAATGTCCATCTATATCATGTGGATGGCCATCAACATCATGTGGATGGCCATTAACATCATGAGGATGGTTGTTTGCATCATGTGGATGTCTATTTGTATCTTATGGATGACCATTTGCATCATGTGGATGGTAGTCTGAATCATGTGGATGGCTATCTACACCATGTAAAATACCCAAAAAGGGACATTGATAAACCAAAAATTCATAATATTTATATTTAGTAAAGTTTTTTATTCATAGAATCTTGATTTTATCATTTGATTCACTTGCATAATTAATCACCTTTCAAATTGATTCACCACCATTGTGAATCCAATTTCCCTGAGAACCTTCAAGGATTTTTTAATATAAGCCACTAAAATTAACCTTAGAGAAAAGGTACAAGATAATGATCCAATGACAAGTGTGCATTCAAATAGATTGATCAAATGGTGAGTATTGATCATTAAAGCCCTAGTTAATCTATAGAGATCAATAGAATGCATTGAGTTAACATTTCAAGATTGCATTAGGTTCATGGTCAAAGTGACTAAGGTTTAACTTATAGAATTGGTGGACTATGTGTTAAATATCAAACAAGACTTATGGTGCATATTCGATCAAAGATGAGAGGACACAAGATGTGAGCATTGTGTCTGAAGGTTAACTATGATCATTTGTATTTGAATATTTGAATTTGTAAAGGAAAAACTAGTGTTTGGTTTATGGGGTATAACTTTCAATCCAAGATGAATTTTCTTATGCAATAGAAATTAAATTGCTAGAGGACTTCAAGGTGCATTTGGAAATATTGATTGGAAGATCTGAAAGTGCGTATAGTCAAAGATATTAATGTTTAAAGTTGTCTATGTGTTCATGCTTCTATTAATACTGTTTCGATGTCTCATAATGAATTAGCTATTGGAGCATGCTGTAGACTCCATGAGGATGTTATGTGATTATTTTTGAGGTCTGATCAATCTAGCTTGAGTATGAAGAATGCTTAATAAGTTAACTATGTTTGATAATGGTGTTCTTATGTATAAAGTCTCTATTTGATTTGATTAAGCATATGCAGAGGTGAGCTAGGTTAAATGTGAGAATTTGAGGATGTTGAAGGGGACATAAGGAGTGGACCCATGTATTTAAAAGTGGTCCTATGTTTTTTTTTTATTGATGGTAAAATATTTGTAGCCAAGATCACCAGATCAACATATTCACATGATGGAGTGATCTCATGAGTCAAGCAAGTGCATCACAATAAAGTTGCTAGTGAATGAAATCAAGGATAGACATCCTATTCCTAACACCATTTAATTTACAATTTTCAATCTTGAATTGCACTCAAATGCACATTTTAGGTCCAAATCATTAAAACATGCTAAATGGTTCAAGCTTGTCATTTACAATTGATAGTTTAGGCTAATGAATCCCTAAATGGGGAAATGCATTTTATGTGATTCCTAACTTTGATCAATTCATTTCAAGTCAAAATGATGATTTTGCTTTTTGGTTCTCTAGATCAATCTTTTATTCTAATTCATTAGTACATGTCATGTACTTTAGTTATTTTATGGCAAAAACATCCTAAATAAGAATATAGCTCCAACGCATCTAACATCACCTTCTAATTCTTCCTGAGTCAAGTTACGACCTAGTAATAAGACTTTATGACCATTTTGATTAATTATGCAACAATTTACGAAGAATTGCACTAAACTTGATTAAACTTGTTTAATCTAATTAATCCAAATTAAGAGCTTAATCAAGAATTACATGAAACTTATAGAATATCTCATTATTGAAAATTGATTGTTGATATCTACATCACCTAGTGACATCATCATATGGGGTAGCATCTATAAGCCATAAATGCATAAAATATCAAGATTATAGGTCTTCTATGCCTCATTAAGACCTTTCATACCTCTTAAATTCACCTCTATCTCAAATATTTATGAGTTATATTAATGTATTTAATTTTAAATATTAGATTAATCAATTGCCACACATCTCAATCTTGAGATGGATAGTCATGGATGATCCTGGACCATTTTGAAAATCTATAAATAAAAGAGCTATGAAAATCATTTTAGGCTTGATTTGTGCAAAGTTATAATGCTAAGTTGTCTCCACAACCCTTTGTGTTTATCATTGTTTTTCATTAGCAAGCTTCGTTTGATAGGTTAGATTAGAGATTTCATCTACTTTAAGCCTAGGTTATATAAATAATTATTGAGACATTGGAGGAGTTACAATCATTGATGACAAAGATAAGAACTCTTGATCAAGGGAAAACATGATTTTGAGTCATACTTATATGGTGAATCCACTTGGGAATGTAATGGGTATTGATTTTTTTCAATTATTTCTTGATATCTTTTGTAATTCTTGCATGAATAGATAGGGTAAGTTTTGTTATGTCTTTAATGCATTTTTCATGATTTCTTATACAATTTTTAACTAACTCTCTTTTTAATTTTCTCTAAATTTTGGCACACCCGGTGGGACTAAACACATCCCACGTATGAAGGAGAGCATGATAAAAATTTAAAATTTTAATTTGGATGCTTAAAACTCTTTCTAAGTAATTTTCTAATTTGATTTGGCCAAATTTTTATATTTATGGGTTTACATAGGTAACTGTCAATGGTCAGAGGAACCAACAAAAGTTGAGTAAACCATATATGGTCATTTTCAACAATCAATGTTCAAGTATAACCATCATCGATCACTGTGTTTTTCTTAAAAAAATAAACCTGATAGCTGATAGGTCATTTTAAAATGCTTGATTTTGGGGTGATGTCTTAAGGGTAGATAGGTAACCAATGGTAGTTTACATAACCGATGATGGTTTTATGATCGGAGACAGTTCATACGACTAGTAATAGTTCTCTATGCAAAGATTTAATTTGTAAAGCTAGAGAGATAAAATTTTAATATCATTTGCTCAATCACTCAAGTGCTTCAAAGCAGGTAGTTATAATTATGTTTTTTGTAGGTTGAAGAGGTAGTTTGAAATTTTGTTTGAATGCTTTTGGCTAATCAAACACACTTTCATTTGGGTTTATAATGAACATGTTTGATTTTAAACATTTGAAATAGAGCTTAAAATGAACCTAAGATTTGGATAAGTCTTAGATACATTTCATTTATTGATTAAAACACATCATTACTCTTACAACATTTTAAATTTGGTGTTTTAAATCATGAATCTAGGTTAAGTCTTGAATATTCAATTTAGGCTTAAAATTAACTTAGGTTTTAATACTTCATGTGGTATTTTTTATGAAATATTTCCTATTTTATGACTTAAATCCAAGGGAATAGTAATGAACCTAACCACACATTTAAAATTTGGTGTAGCAAATCAACATCACTTTAATTATTTGCAAACTTTCTTGTTGATTATTTTAGCAAAAAGAGATGTGCATGTATGCTTTCCCATCCATCCCCTTTAGGGAACTTTTGGGATCAAAATAACCATCTCATCACATTTTGAACATAGTCTAAGGTATATAAATAATGTTGTTTAAATTACTCCCCAAAAACTTGCAATAGTATTGGGTGATCTTGAGGTGACCATAGAGTCTTTCTATTGTGTCTTTTTTTCATTATATTTTGACTTATGAGAGGGATTTCATCACTTCCCATAACTTATATAGGGAAGCTTTGACTCAGGGTTTCATCTCCTGGCACTATCTTCATCACTCCCACTAAGATTATAGGTTTGAGTGATTAAACCACCTTCTAGTGTTGGAGTTACACATGGGATGTATCTTCACTTTGGACATTGCACTACACTGAGTAAACGACAGATGCAAAAGTTGCAAACAAGGAAATAAATTTTTGTAATAAGCCAAGTGTTGTGGATACTTAATTAAAGTCTATTTATTTTTCATCATTTATAATGAAATCCATTGTGTAATTGATCCATCTAGAAACATTAAAAAACTTGCAGTTTTTAGATCAATCCCCACTTACCATAGAAGTATTGCTGGTGCAAGGTGCACCTTAAGGTGCATGTCACTATATTTTTAATTGAGAGAAATAGGGGTGTAAAAACCCTACTATATAATGTTCATTTAATTTTGGATGAACACTTAAAAATACTCTCAAATGATGTATATAGATGGACTCCAATAATATCACGTGACCTTGTCAGTTTAGACTTAAGATGATTATTTTTGTCATTAGCTTACTTGGTCTTGATTTGTGTCTAAAATGCTTTTTAAGCTCAAAAAACTTAACTAAAACACATTATCCTCAAATTTATTGAGTAAGGGAGGCATTACACCATCTAATTGAATAATTTATCTTTTCCTTGTTCAAAATTGTTATAAAAAACATTGTGTCATGTCATCTACTTTGGCACAGTCATGCTACCCAATTGAGCCTAGACCTTTTATCTAATTTGTTTAAAGTCCCTCAATTATAATTCACATTTGAAATTAAATCTTTCTAATTTCTAAGGATTGGTGTGTTAAATTGGGTTCACCATTTTCACACTAAACTTGTTCTAACTTGGGTTCAAATTTCCATTTGGAATGATGACCATTTATTAGACTCAAAATCACATTATCATTTTGGTGGACTCAAGTCATCTTGCGTATCCATCTCCCTTTGAGTCCTAGAACATAATTTATCATACTAACACCATGTTATGATGTTGTGCTACCTATTTGGTCCTAGCTTTGTACTTAGTGATTTATGTATGTTTTTACATCTTAAGTTTCTTAGTTCATATTATCTTCTTCATAATCTAGAGAGATTTCCTATAATTTTCTAGAATCAACTCACGAAAGTTGAAAATAGATTTTACGGTATATGTGTATCACAAATATATAGGCTTTGGTGTACTAGTTTTCACCTTGGATCTTTGAGTTACCTTACCCTCTTCTAATCTATATGATTTCAACTTTGCCAAAATTTGGGTAAATTCATGAACCAAATCTTCTAATTGTGTGCGGTTTCAAGCCACCCTACTTTTATAGTCTCTTTGGTAACTTAGTAATTTCTTTGGAAGAAGATCAAAATCCATATATTGCTTAAAATGTTTGCAAAACATTGATTGAAATCTTTTCAAACATTTAGAACACTCTTTTTTTAATAATGACTCGAAGGTCCAATTGCAATAGGGTTTCTTATGGTCTTAGTTGTAAGGTAGAGGATTTTTATAATGGACATAAGCACTCCATATTATTTTAGAATGTTTCCCTCTTTGGGTCTATCTAATGAAAACCAATGGCATCCATGTTAGTTTTCGTACGTCATCCTCATCCTTCCCCTTCGGTTTGTATGAGTAAGCAAGCTCTACAACATGTGAAGCTTATCATTTTAAGACCTCCTCCTTTTTTTTGTACAAGAAACCAAACTAAAAATCATCTATTCATTACCATTCTTGGCCTATCACCAGTTTTTGATGAACCTATTATTGAGGAACCTGCATTTGATTAACCAATTATTTTTTATCCATTCTTCAATAGTCTAATTTTTGGAAAGTCTATTATTAAACCACAAACCATTATTCCCACTAAACCAAATGTTCCCCACTTTAAAATTTTTTTGTTGATCTTCGAGCCAAAACAAAAACCATTACCTCTTGAATAACAATCTTATGAGGATCAAAATGTGTTCAAATTTGATATTTTGGAACCAATTGTGAACCAAAACTAAAATGTTATTGTTGAAACATCATTTTGTGACAAGTTATCCTGTGATAAGTTACCTATTCGTATTTTACCTATTTTTAAAGAGCCTCATCTCTTTGACAAGCTGGTCTCTATAGAGTTGTCTCTTGATCTTTTCCCACTCATTAAGGAGTCTCACTATGATAGAAAAGATTTTGTTGAGACATCCATTGAATGGTACCCTCTCTTTCAGGGGCTTTACTTAGATGAGCTATTCTATATTGAACCCCTCCAAGATGAATCAATTTTTATTGAGCCCATTATTTCATCATAGGCCATTACTTGTCAAATATTTAGCATTTAATAGAACATTCAAGAAATAACCACATCAGATGATGAATCAAAATTAGAGTCAAGTTCCATTTTTTAACCAATATTAGATTTAGCACCAAAACCAAAATCAACATCAATTGTGACATTGAATTCAGAGTCCCTTTCTTTGAAATTAGATTCAAAAATAGATTATATTCATGGTTATTACAACATTAGTTACAATTGCCTTATAGATCAATTTGAATATATTTGTGATCCTTCTACAGTTTTTGAAGATGATAACTTCCGCATCAACACAAGTTCTCCTAGTATCTTTTACAAGGATTGTGCTGCCTTTCATCATCCTACTATTATTACCACCCAACATAGCCATTATATTGACATTCCACCTCCCATAAATGTCGATTGGGACTGACAAATTCATACTTTATTAAACTGCATCCATGGAAACATACCATTTACAAAATATCAATAGGAAGAAGAGCCCATTCATTCACAATAAGAATAATCTCTTAGTGAAACCTTTTTGGAGGTGCTAAGGGATAAGCAAAGATCAAACTTAGCATCTTTCAGTGAAACATTTTCGTAGGCACTAGAAGAAAATTAAAGTCAAATGTTAGCATTTCTTCATGAAACCTTCTTGGAGGTGCTATAGGATGATTAAAACAAATTCACTGGTGAAAACCTCATCAAGGTGATAATAGCTAAGCACATTGGTTCTTCACTACATACTGAAGATAATATCAAAGATCAAATCAAAATAGATTCCAATCACTTTTCTAATTACCATTTTCCATTATCATGCTTCATCTCTTGCGAACAAACCTATAAACCCTTTTTAGGCATTATTATAACATTGTGTTCTATTTACCATGTTGTTTGAACTACATTGACTTGAAGTCCTTAAGGACTATGTAGATAGTACTCAATTTCTATTGAGGTCAGCTCAGTCACCCCTTTTCTATGCTCTCATAATTTTAAGAGAAACTTAAGCAACACTCTCATCATTTTGGAATTACTTCTTTTTATTAGTCACAATATTTAAAGATGCATCTAAATAACCAATAATTCTCAATATATAGAATATGCCTTAATAAATAATTATATGTGCTTGCCCAGGACAATAACCATTATTAAATTTATGGTCTTCTAAAATAAAATATACATATACATAGTGTCCATAATCCATGTTCTAGGATAAGATGGATGGAAAACGACTCCTTTGGGAGAGCGGATTTTAGATAGTGAGCTTGGACATGTTGCTAATTTTTTGACATCTTTTCGGTATGTACATATAGTCTTTGCATATGCAAAGTACTACAATCTAGAAATTATAAAAAAAGGTCTAGATATAATAAGTTAGTGGATAAACTGGATAGAACCTACATATGCATCACCTTTGGCATCGAACGTTACAACGAGATGGTGGAAATCAGAAAAACATTGCTCAACAATTCTAAGAAAAAAACTAAGAGAGATGTGAAAAGATGATAAATCAATCTTGATTGATAAATAGAAAAGAGTGAATATCAGAAACACTATACAAATTAGATTTCAAATAAGAACTAATAGATATGATTAGTCTATTATGGCAAGTCATGGGGAGCAAAGTGACAAATATTTTTCATCATTAGATGTGCATGTTCATGAGCATTACTTGTTCTAGAAATAGTTCATTAATTGGTCTTTGATCATCAACAACAACATTTATGAATAGTTGATTATGTTAGAATATACGCAAGAATTTTATATGACCACATATTTGGTTTATTCCATTGCAATACTCAAAGTCTAGCATGGCTTGAGGATGTACATAAGAACCTCGTGAGTGCATTGGTATATGACAAATTCCTTGAACTTGTTCACGAGAAAGGAAAAAGTCATTTTAGGAGAGAAAATAATGCGTTCTCCATTATGATAGTCAAGACATTGGATGGAAACCTTATGCCCATGATTTCCAATGAGGTCATTGCTCTAATTAGAAAATATGGAAACATTTCATTCAGTGCTCAAAATTCACCTATATCCAAGTTGAGAAATTTGAATGTGTTACTCGTAAACTATCAAAATATCCCAGTGACAATAGTTTTGATCAATCTTTATAGGCAATTAAGTGAAGTGCATAAAGAATGTACCTACTAGAAAATCAAGAGAATAACTATTTTTATTAATCTTAGATAATTCATCTGTAAATCAATGAAAAATTATGCTAACATTGAAAATTCATTGATGGACTTTAAAATGCAATCACAAACGAAAATGCTTATTTTTAACATCAAAGATATCTCACGATACATTATAATTATTTATGTATGAGATACACAATGGCAATAATTAGACCTAAACTTAATAATATTTGGTATTAAAAACATTAAAGCATATATTTAAAACGTAACCTAAAGTTCAACATTATTTTTAGAGTTTTGAAAACTTAACTATAGACGCCGTATTTCCTATACGGATTTTATAAGTTTTTACTGAACTTTCCCTGACCGGCGGTTGGTACATTTTCCCTAGGATTCAACCAAAACTGGAATAGTTAACTTCTAACGCAGATGCTATTTAAATAACAGTGATATGGGCAGCTCGGGCACAGGCTTATCTGCCCGGAAGGACCTCTCAAAAAAAATAATGGGGCGACTTGTAGTCGCTGACAGGCCTTTCTATGACAGGTCTATCACGGACCATCTACAGCCTCCTACGTGGCTTCGTTGAGTTTGACTTATTTGCCAATGTCGTGTTGGATGAGGCTTTGCAGTAATTCATGTTAATTGACTTCGACTTCGACTTATGCTTAGACTTACAAACACAACAAATATTCGTTAATAGACAGAAATACGAGGAATATAATTCACATTTGAAACTTCTCTCATATTAAAATTTAATAATTTAATTTAAATAATTATTTTAATTTTACAATATATTTATAATGAAAATCAAATATTAAGTACTAAACTAACTTATCATATTATATATATATATATATATATATATATATATATATATATATATATATATATATATATATATATATAACGATAAAAATAGTCAATCATTTTAATTATTTAATATATGAAATACGGAATAACAATTTAAAATTTAAAATTACAATATTTTATTTTAAAAGTAATTGCATTGCTTTTTTTAGGAATGTAATATATATATATATATATATATATATATATATATATATATATATATATATAATTTTAAAATTTGAATTTAAATTTTACGCTATCTAATTTGTAAAATAATATCAAAATGATTATATATGATACCCACTCATGAATTGAATTTGATATTCCACTATGTTATGGATTTTTAATGATAGAAGTTATTTATTAAACATTGTCTTTCAAATGTTAGGATAGTTCATTTTATAAGGAAGAAGTATTAAAGATAATCGATAAATTTATTTGAGTTAATTTTTTTTTTAAAGTTTGTCTAAAATTTCACTTTGTATCTGATATGGTTTACTAAAAAAAGATGATTGTATTTTACAATTAAAAAATAAAAATACGATTATATGACCATCAAATTTATTATAGATAATCACTTGGGAACTAAAATTTTCTTATGATTTTTGGTTTAATAATTATTGTATAAGCATGACAACTAAGATCTAATCATCTACGAAAATAATATTTTATTAATTGGCCCAACTCTTCTTATAAGAATACAATACTTCTACTATTAGTGATAACAAATAAAAAATATTTGGTATATTTAAAGAGTTCAAATTATTGGTTGAAAATAAAAGTAGACATTACATAAAAGTGTTAAGATCATATAGAAGAGGTGAATATATATCTAATTAATTTTTAAATTATTTTTAGGAAAGTGGAATCACTAAATAGTTCACCACAATAAAATGGTGTATAAAAAAGAAAAAAAGGTACTATAAAGGAAATAGCAAAAACAATTTTGAAAGATAAAATTTTACTAAATGATCATTTGGCTAAATTACTAGTTTGATTTCTATATATTCTAGATAGATGTCCTAAGAAAAAAATCATGGTATAATAACAAGAGGTTTAGAGTAACAAAAAAGCTATTTTTCTCTTTTAAGGGTTTTTGGTTGTGCCATGAGCGAAAGGAGAAATAAATTAGATGCTAAATAATAAAGTATATTTTTGTGGGATATAATAAGGATTCAAAATCATATAAGGCACATAATCCAATCAAGATTAAGGTAATAATTAGAAGATATGTTTATTTTTATGAATAATAAGCATTAAATGGAAATTATGGATAAAATAAATTATTGCAATAGTCCATCTTAATACAATCTACATGTCCATATTAATAATAATAATAAAAAAGGTTCAATATAATTATTTTTTTAAAATTTTATAATTCTAAAATACACAACATTACCCTTTGGTATCACTTTTATGGAAGAGCCTCACGATCATGTCACCTAGTAAAGTGTAAGCTAATTATTGGAAATATAACTATGATATTATATACTTTTAATATTTATAATGATTTATAATATTTATTATATTTTAAAAATTAAATTTTTTATCTTATTTCATGTATTATAGAGTCTTTTAGAGGAATGTGTAAGTAATCTATAAATAAATGTATGAGGATTATTTGGTAGATATAACAAGTAGTTAAAAGAAGTAAGTAGAGAAATAACAAAAGAAGGAAAAAGAAAATGTGAAAATAAATATTTATATATGCCAACATAAATTTTAATATAAGTTTTTATTAATTTCATTTTTAGAGAGAGAGAGAAGGGGGCGGGGGGGAGGCGGGGGGAGCTAAAAAATAGATATATGTGAACATTTTATGTAAATTGGTATTATATCTTACCTTCAAACTACTATTAGAGCTATATCATTTTATGTAAATTGTTATTATATCTTACCTTCAAACTACTATTAGAGCTATATTATTTAGTCAAATTATGAAAAAGGTAGTTGAAGTATAGTGAGCATGAGTAGCATTAGTCTTATTTAAAATTAGATTTCTCAGTTTGATGGAAATAGTTGAGTATTAGAGCATTCATATTAAGACCTTTTTCAGTTCTCAAGACTTATTGGAGCTTGTGGAGAATATTTTTGTAGAACTAATTAATTAGGTGGCTCAAAATTCCTAAACACGATCAAAGAAAATATTCTTAAGTCAAATAATAGAAAGGATGCCAAGGGATTATTTTTCATCCAACGTATAAAGGATGTGTAAATTTTACCAATTATTTCAACAACCATAATGTCAAATAATGCATGGGATAATTTATAAAAAACATATAAAGGAACCATGGAAATAAAACGAATAAGATTATATATGCTCAGAAGAGATTTTCAAAATTTACAAATGAAAATTTTAGAGTTGGTAGAGTATTATTTGAATCATGTAATGAGCATAGTTAACTAAGTATGATTTCATGGAGACACATTTGAAGAACATAATGTAGTTTAAATTATTTTAATGAGTCTTTCATCTAGATTTGACCCCATTATAGTAGCTATTTATTTTAACCATTTAGGACTTAATGAATGTAAATCCTATGTTGTTAAAGTGCTGAGTATAGTAAATTAGGGTAAGAATATACAATAAATATAGCGACTACTTTATTAAAGAATTGAGCAAATTTTACATTTCTAAAAATAATAATAAATAATTTAAATCAGATCTTAGAAAATTATTGAGATGAATGATTTAGAGGCTAAAAAATGAGTTAAACGCTACTTTAAGTGCCATAAAAAGGACTAGGGTGACAAAAACCCTTTTAAATAGTAGCACCCTAATTGGATCGTAACACCATGTGTCACTAGTGTTCCTATTTTAGTGGTAGTATCCTATATGTAGGACTATTTTGAGCTTTTTGGTGTACCTATGTCTAGGTCTATCAAACCTATTCTTATGTACATGAATTTTAAAAACCTTGTAAATGCCTATTTTCACTGATTTAATGATAAAACCCTAATCTTCCATGTTGTTAGGAAATCTATTTGATATAAGTAAAAAAGTGTGTTTTAGTGGGGTAGAATAGAGATTCTCAACACCACGTTATGATGAGAGTTCTCTACATACCAACACTCAGAATAGGGATCAAGCACGATTTAGTTCACCCCACCTAAGTGTTGGTGCAAGTGAAAATAAAGCTAGTATGATGGTTGAATTGAGTGATTTAAATGTTCTTGAGAAAAGTAATATGAGTAATATAAGCTTAGGAATGTTTTAGATAGTAGTATGTAGAAATAGGGAAAAATAGGGATTGATAACATTAAATATGCATAACTTATTCTAAGTTTATATGTGTAATATACATTTGATTTCCATCTAGTGGTTAGAGGGATAAAAATCATGTATATGTAATGTTCTGGGGCTTCTGTGTGTGCTAAAAGAGTTATAGGATGACCCTAGGAGGTCTAAGATTTGAGAAGATACATGTTTATGAAAGTAAGGAAAATGACTGTTGAATATTGTCATTGATGTTAAAGGTGCATCTTGTGAAGATTGTTGTCAAAAGTGATTTAGGATAGTTGGCTTTGTGTGATGTGATAAGGTGCATGGAAGAGTGTTGTGTTATCATGAGAGAAAGAGAAAGAGAGAATTTTAAGATAAATAATGTCTTATGTCAACATGATTTATATCATTATTAATGTTATCATGAAATGTACATGTCATTGATGGCAAGTGCATAGGAAGCATAGTCATGACATGAAGAGTTATGTGCAAGGTGAAATGATTAAACACAAGCACATGAAGGTTTTATGACATTGTTTGGTCATGTGAGTAAGGTATATAATAATTTATGAGATTTTCAAGGTGAGTCTATAGGGTTATGACCTTTAGTTTAAATCTACACCCAAACCACTCCTAAACCTTGCCTAGCCTAATGAGGTATGAAGATCAGATTTCAAGGAAAGTATGCACATGAGAGCATATATATAGGTGAGATACATTGTTTTAGGTATTATCAAAATATTTAAGGTTATGATTTTAAGGAAAATTTTAGGAGTCATTATTTTAGGCCTTCTCGACCTCAGATAATGAAGAATTCAAACTTAAGAATCACTTTTAGGCATTTATTAACATGTGTAACCTATGCATGAGAGTCTAATATGTTTGGGAGAGATAGGCAATGGTCATAGATAATATCTCTATGCATTAGTTTTAGATTCATGGGGCAATCCTTTATGAATAATATTTAATACCAAAATGTGTGTTAAACCTCCTTAAAACCCTAATAACAATCTGATGTGAAATATTTTATTTAAATCAACTCAAGATGGATTCAAATACTAGATAGGTTATTGTATCAAGTAGTCAACTCTCCTAGGTACCTCCAAGTGGTGGTGGATAGTCAAATGATGGAGAAAATGTATAGGTATAAACTTATTTGTCAAGAAATTATTATATCTCTTAAAAGTTGAATTAGTCATGAAAAGTAAATGGATGAAAGAAGAATATAGAGACTCATTTTATATGTGCATGATGTTTTATAGATAAGTTATAGCCTTAAAGCAATCTAAGTTAGTCATCCAAGTAATCCAATCATAGACAAATCTGATGATGCAAGTAATGTAAAACCTAGGTAGAGAAGAAGAGATATCTTTTAGGGTTTGTGCATGATATATTGATGCAATAAAAGTGCATGAAGAAGTTTTTATAACTTTTAATTCATGATCATGCTTTAGATAATATTTGGAGGTTAGTGTATGTGTTTAAAATGTTGCTCACAAAATGGCTTGTTTGGTTCAGATAGGATTGTGAGACATAAGGTCAATAAATTACTTTGTAAGTCCAATATTTATCATTAGACCATATGAATTCTCTATTTGATGATATTTTAATGATATCATAGAACAATTTGTATGTATCAAGAATCATGACAAATTTTTACATAGGTATTGGAGGTCTAATTCTTCATGACTAATTTTTGAGGTGATTTGGCGATTTTGAGTAAGCGAGTTGTAGAGATTTTCTTGATCTATTATTTCCTGAGTGAAAGTGTTCCAAGGAATTTGTTATGACTCTAAGGTTATGGATAATTTATCTTCATGTTTCATTTGTCATGGTTGAGTAACTTAAGTGGGTTTAAGCTTCATTATTTAAAAACAAATTTTTGAGGTACATGAGTCTAATAGGGTAATTTTTCCTAAAGGAGCTCTCATGGTATGAATGAAGGATGTGGGTCTAATAAATCATGGAAGAGGTTCGAAGTGTTAATTTAATAAGTGTTTCAATGGATTTTTGATTGGTGGATAAGGACATATGGTCCCAAGAATATCATTTTTTAATGTTAAGAGGGCAAACCTAATGCAATTAGGTCTTCATGAGACCTAAAAGAGGAGTAAGGCCTAATTCAATTATGGTAGACCAAAACAGGTTCAAATTTTGATTGAACCATGTCCATGCAAAGTCCTACAACCTATTATGTGTCTGACCTAAGAGGTTAAAGGTGTGTGGTTGACCAAATGGTGTGTGACCATGAGACTTATATATATATATATATATATATATATATATATATATATATATATATATATATATATATATATATATATATATATATATATATATATATATATATATATATATATATATATATATATAAGTGTGTGAAAAATAAGTGAAAAAATGATTCATGGTTGAGAAGGAGGCCTTGAAATTAGTTTTAAACCATAAAAAAATAGCAAAGGTGTGAATATGATCAAAATTTTGTGGTGGCTGATTTGGTGCTGAGTCACTTAGGGAGTTGGTGTTTTCTTGCAAGTAGATGCTTGCTAAATCCTAGTCAAGTGGGTGCTTGAATTTATTGGGGTTAGTGTTCCAAGTTGAATTAGTGGTCAAATGAATTTGATATTTTATTTCATAATACATTATTCCATTTACAAAGATCATAGTGGTTTTTCTTCCCCTTGAGGGTTTTTTACTCATATGTGTTATCTTTTTTCATGCTCATATGAATGGTTCTTTATGCATTACTAGATCACTATGTTACTTTCATGGTTCATGAACATTAAAGTATCATTGAAATAACATTTTTTAAACATTGATTCACCTCCTCCCCTATTAATAATTGTGCTTCCAATAATCAGTATTAGAGCATTGTCCTTCGGAGTAGTCCTAAAGCTTAAATGAGATCCTAGAAGCACAAGCATGTCTAGTGATCAAGTACAAGGAAGTTTCTCAACCAACAATGCCACTTTTTTCAATGGAATTAACTATGCATTTTTTAGCATTAGAATGAAGTCCTATACAACATCCTTAGGCTATGGCATATAGCAATCAAATGTTGATGGATTCACTTCACCTCCTACACCACCAATAAATGCAACATAAAAGAAGGTAAGTGACAATAACTCTAAGGCAATGAATTCCATCCTATGTGGTCTTTCAGAGAAAGAATTTCTAAAATTCATGAATTTTTATTCAACCAAATAAATTTGGTAAAAGATGAAAACCATATATGAAGGAGATACCAAAGTCAAGTGGAAAAAATTATAGACCTGCCGAAGGTAGTTTGAAAGTCTAAGAGTGAAGGAGGATGAAAACATTTCATCTTATCTATTAAGAGTAGATGAAGTAGTAAATGCCATAATAAGTCTAGGAAAGAAGTTAGATGAATCAATAATAGTACAAGCGGTATTATTATCCCTAACATTCAAGTTTGATTTAAAATTATATATTGTGGAGGAGATCAAAGATCTCAATAAAATACAAATGAATGAACTTCATGGTATTTTGAATACCTATGAAATGAGAATAAGTGATGGAAGACCTTACAAGAATGAAGTTGTATTCAAAGTTGATAAAAATTCACAAGGTAAAACGGTCAAGGATGATGTTGATATAGACTTTGATGATGACAAGATATAAACTATGTTTATTATAAAATTAAGGAAAGGATCAAATAAATATAAGATAAATTAACCATTTAAGTATTTTAACTGTGGTAAGATTGGTCACTTTACATCCAAGTACTCTACCAAGGATAAGAATGAGAATGATGGATATCATGATGAACATCATGGTGAAGATAATAAGTTCTATAATCTTGAAAAAATTAAAACGAGCTTTAGGAAGTATGAAGGCAATAAAGGGTTATTCAAGAACAAGATAAGATTCTATACCAAATATGATAGTAGTTCTTTTGATATAAGTGATACAAGTATATTTGATATTGATGATGAAAATATTGATTATTATAGTAATGAAACTATATTTATGGCCATAAAAACAAATAATGAAGGTTGTTCAAAAGGGAAAAGTCTTATGGAAGATGAAGAAGAAGCTGAATTGAAATTTGAGGCAAAATTGGTGAGTGCTCTAGAGGAGTTGAAGTTCCAAATAAATAGTAATCATAAATTGAGATGATTGGTTAAGGATTATGAGAAACAAATAAATTTATTTGAAAAGAGACTAAGTATCAACACCAATGAACATGAATTTATCATTAAAAAATTTGAAATTTAGGTTGATATTGTCACTAAAAGTCTTAAGGCCAAAGAGGAAGAATAGACCCAGTTCAGAATCAAGAAATAATAAAATTGAAGACAAATCATAAATTTTAAAAGAGAATTGAAATCCTTTATTATATTTTGACTATTCAGATGTTTTCACATCATAAGACAAGTCTTGGGTTCAAAGAAGACCAAAAACAAAACAAAGAGAGTCAAAACCTATGAATAAAGTGGAGGAACAAAAGATTGAAGAAGTATATATGCTCGCTCAAACTTCCTTTCATATCGAAGATGAAAACATGAAGTGTTATATAGATATTAGTTTCTCATGCCACATGATAAAGGACAAAATCATTCATTTCATTTAAGAAGAATACTATAGGCATAGTGAGATTTAGAGATAACATAACTACCAATATTACAAGCAAGGGTATCATGAGTTTGGAAAATGTGAAGACCGAGATAGGGAATGTGTTGTATGTGGAAGGATTGAAAAATAAATTTACTAGTGTAATTCAAATTTTAAACCAAGGACACACATTAACCTTTAATGACAGAGGGTGTGATATAAGGAGAGCTAAATTAGGAAGGCTAATTGCTAATGTTAAGAGGACTAGGAACAATTTGTATGTCTTGAATGAGATCAATAAAGATATATGATTTATGAAAATGATGGATGAATTTTGGATAATACACATAAGGTTGGACCACCTAAACTTTGACAATGTGGTTAAGATCAACTCTAATAATTATTTCAATAATATGACTAAAATCAACAAACCTATAAATAAACTTTGAAAGTCATGTCAACATGGTAAGAAAACTAGAAGGAGGTTCAAGTCTGAGGAGTATTTTACTACAAGACCTTTTTTGTTAATACACACTAATATTTATAGACCTATAAGAATCCAAAGCATTTGAGGAGATAGATATTTCATGTTACTCATAAATGATTACACAAGAATGCCCCGGGTAACATTCTTGAAATAAAATTTAGAAGATTTTGATAAGTTCAAGGCATTAAATAGTTGTAACTCTGGTTTTGGTCATTATTTACCATTATCCTTAGTTATAGGTATTCACATTTGAACTGACTTTAGATAATTGAAATGATATGTCATTATTAGTTATTCATACTTATGATGCCTAATTTATTTTACTATAGCAATAAATTTATGCTATAGACTCAAGTCTAAACAATAACACAACTCTAGTGAACAACTCTCAAGATCATTATGCATAAACTAGGCTCAATAGGTTTAACACCTAAATCAATTCTCAAACATGAATCTCTTAACACACATCATGAGTATAATAAATTCTTGATTAGTTTTCATCATCCCACATTCCATTCTCTCCTAATCTTGGGTTAACTACATTGGCTTGAGGTTCATTTGGACTATGTAGGTAATGTTTGGATACATGACGTATTTTGAGTCACCTCAACCATCTTATTTCTTATTTTCATCTATTTCATCACTTTATACATTCTTGTATGCCTAGATTTTTGTGTATTTTTATAATCCATTACACCATCAAATCTATATTTGTTCCCACTCACTTTAATCTATGTTTTAGGTTATATACTTGAACTTGTTGCTTACCAATTTTCCCATGTTAGGGTACAACATTTGAACTAGTTTACCAATATAAATCAGCCCTATAAGGGAAATCCATTATTTATTCTTTATCAATGATCAAAATTATCCATACTAGGGTAGAATTTATTTATCATGATCAAATCTACCTTGTTAGGCCATTTATTGTTCTCTCTTTATGGAGACCATATTATCCCTTTTTCCTCCAATTTCAAGCTTTCCACACTCTTTCCCATGATGGGAATGTTTTAGTGTGTAAATTGTCTCAGGATTTATTAATGTTGTAATCATGCATATTACACTCTCAAATTGGGTGTGTTCAAAGTGTATCCATTATGTGTTTTGATTGAATCCTTCCCATTCCACCTATCTTTGGGGCCCTTTATACCTCTAATTATATTTTGATCATTTATAGTGACTACATGTGCAAGCATTAGCTCATATGGATGTGATCTATTCCAAGATTTAATCTCTCAATTTCCTTCTCTTTTTGAGATTCCATCCTTCTCTTTCATTCTAGTATGTCCTCTCTAGGAGGCATCATGGGTCATTTCCAATTTCCTTTTGACAACTCTTTTCTTTTATAAGATGTTTCTTCATTTGAATGTCTCACCATGCCTTCTCAAATAGGGGAAATATTTAGACATCTAGTTCCTAACACTATTTGTGTTGAAATTATCTATCTTACCTGAATTACATTCAAATGCCCAATTTAGGTCAAAATTATTTAAAAAAGTGCTAAATGGTTTGAGCTTGTCATATTAAAGTGTCAATTTAGGCCAATGTATCTCTAAATGGGGTAGTAAATTTTATGTTATTCCTCACTTTAATCAATTCATTTTGAGTTAAAATTATAATTTCACCTTTTTATGCTCTAGATCACTCTTTTCTTCTAGTTAATTAGTACATGCCACATACCTTTTTTATTTTCTATTGGTAATGTCCTAAATGGTAATATGGTCCCAATGCATCTAACATCACCTTCCAATTCTTCTCGAGTCTAATTATGACCCATCAATATGAATTTATTAATAGAGGTTAAGTAGATTTTCCATAGAGGTCATTTATTATATCAATATTGGAAATTGATTCCCAATATCTATATTAACTAGTGACATCATTTATGAGGTAGAATCCATAAGACATAAATGCATAACATATCTAAATTATGGGAACCTATGCCTAATAAATGCCCCTTTCTTCCAAATCATTATGAGGCTATTTATGGATTTAATTCCAAAGATTAGATTAATTCATGGCCACACATCTCAATCTTGAGATGGATGGTCATTGTTGATCTTATACCATTTAAATAATTTATAAATAGAAGGAAATATAACAACATTTCTTAAGCTAAACAAATTATAAAGTTATAATTTAGAATTGTCTCCACATGTTTTTATGCTGATCATTTAAGTTATTTACAAGATTTATTTTATAATCTAGATTAGATATTTATCTTATTAAGCCTAGGTTATGCACAATGTTCTTAAGGAAATGGAGGAGCAAAAAAACCATTGTTAACAAATATAAGAGCACTAGATGAAGGAGAGAATTTGCTTGGAGCCACTCTTAGGTGGTGGAATCAATTTGGAAATGTAACTAGTATTGATTTACTTCAATTTGTCCTTCATTATAATTAGCAATCCCCACATGAATAGGTTGGATTAGATTGTCAATTATTACGCATTCTTTTGTGAGTTTTCATGACTAATATTTGAATTGATCTTTTTTGAATTCCATCCTATACTCATAGATTGTTGTCCTCATTCAGAGATAATTGGATAGCTTGTGAATTTAAAAATATATATATAATCAAATTCAAAAATTCAAAAAAAAAATAATAAAATACGAAAAATTCAAATAAAAAAATACTTAGAATTTACATGTTTACTATATGTTCAATATTTTAGAAAATAGGCTTTTGGGAAAAATTGTATAATAGTTTTGTTTATCAATGTTTATAATCACTTCATATGATTTATAATAATGGATAAATGTGTGTTTGAATAACAAAAATCCAATATATATTTAAAGACAAGAGGTGTCCATAATAACATTTAAAAAATTCACTGATAGAAAAATTTATAGTTGTTACAAAAAATTAAGCCAAACACAAATCAGATTAAGAAAAGGAAACTAAAGGTAGTATAAAAATAATAATAAATAATTTCTAAATAAAATAAATTAAAATATAAAATATACATTCATACAAAAATAATGGAGTTAAGAGATAACTAATCCAAAAATGAAACAAATTTTAAAAAGGCAAAGAAAAGAATATTTGATAATAAGAAATATATTTTTAATATTAATGTTTTATAAATATATCATTAATAAATTAAATTATTATAAAAAAATAAAATAAAAGTAGAGAACTAAACTATTGAATTATGTAAATGCATTTATGTATTATTAATTAATATGTATTTATATTTAATTGTCTATAATATATAATTATCAGGGAAGAGAACATTGAACGAAACTTAGAAAACATTTATTTTCAAATAATTGATAATGGGTTGCCAAACATGTTTAATAACCAAACCTTTGTCATGATTTAAATTAAATTAATGATGACCTATTTCCATCACTTATTTTAATATAAGTATATTAAAAATATTTTCAACCATGATAACCTTAGTCTTATCAAAGTTAATGAAATGTTTACTTTTGAAGGAATGTTCCATTTAAGTTGGATTATAATTTTTCTCTAAATCAACATCATCAATTTCCTCTTTTATTCTAGTATGGATACTACTTCTAAGTTATCTAATGTATGAAACCCCACAAGAATAGTTAATATTTTACACGTTTCTCTTGACCAAGGTTGGACTTATTCCCTAGCATATTTTAAAAAATTATTTAATTTTTTTATTGGTAAGAATGTAGTTATAATGTTATTGTGTTTAAGAATTTTAGAAATATTATTAGAAACCCCTTCTGTAAAAGGTAAGAAGGCCACTAGTTTAGTTATTTGATAGTGTGCATGTGTCTTCTTATTGTGTCTCTCCTTTACATGCTTCAAATCCATATAAATTCATTTAATATTGTATCCATTATTTTTGAAGCCCTTTTTTATATGAATAATTTATTCTTCTAAAGTATCATCATCACATATCCTGAAATCCCTTGTTACAAGATATTTTAAAACACTAGTGTTTTGATCAAGATGATGATGTGAAGTGGCATGAATATAAAGGTTTGTGTGTGTACTCTTCCTAAATGCCTTACATGCAAATGAACCATATTCTTTTCTAGTGATGAGTATACCCAATAATGATAAACTACATTCATGTTCAACATATTTCATGTATTTAATACTAGGAACCATGTTATTAATGTGGTTATAGAATGCCTCTAGGGTTATTTTACCATATTACCAACAAACATCAATGATGTTGTGGGAAAAACATTATTCATTCAACACTATTCATTGATGATGTGGTAAACACCATTAATATTTGTGAGGTGTCCACAACACTATTCTTGAGTCCTTAGCTGGCATGGATTGTATTTTTTATGCGGTGCATGAAATGATTAGTTAAAAGGCAAAACTACCCTTTTTGGAAACTTGTGGTAAGTGGGGAGACATGAATCACTATTTCAGATTGGCATGTTCTTTTTCCATGTGACCTTGCTTGATGGTGGTTCCAAGTTTTCAAAGATTTTTTTTAATTAGTCGAAGATGACCCCATAAATCATATGTCATGGATTATTTTTGGGTATACCTTGTCTCTTGACAAGATTTCCTCCATGTGAAGGAGTGGGATGAATTTTGGGATTCTTTGTGTTTCTTTCATTAATTATTCATTTTTAAATCTTTAAATGATGTTTTATTTTCTTTTTGTGTAGGCCAAGTTGAAATAATGATAATTTGGGAGTAGAATTAGAGACAAGCCTTTTGTGCCTCCTTGGCTTTGGATGCCAAGTATGTATATGAGCTTGAGGAAAGATTGTTGAAGACAATTTATGTGATGATTTATTTGAGGATGATTAATGAGAATTTATGATGATGTTTATAAGATGAGATCATGAGATTGTTATGTGTTATTAGATTTTTATGGATTATTGAACATATTATGTGTTTCAAGGCCACATAAGGTGGTGTCACACCTTAGGTACTTGGAGTATTGACTCCATCAACTAGTATTAGATTAAGTTCAAATCTTATTAGGAGGAGAGTGTTGAATTGAAAGAGTGAATGTGTTTTATGTTTTGTAGGTATGAATATGGAAAATAAGAATGGAAGAATTCCATTATAAAGAGAGTGGGAGAATAATTTAAAGACCTAGGATAGGTTATTGTAGTTTCTATTAGAGAGATTTGAAGACTATGGGAGTGAATAAGAGGAAGATTTGGTGTGAGATATGGTATAATACCTAAATTAAAATGTAGAAATGTTTAAGAAAAATATAACCACATGGAAGGAACAATAATACAACCATGTAGAGTTTCATCAGAGAGAAGAGAAGTTGAAGAAGGTTTTCATGAAAGGTAATATGAGAGATTAGTTGTCATGTAGGAAGCTCATGTGTGAATAGACCCTTATAAATGATGACAGAGTGAAGATTAAACTATATTTCATCCTTTATGAGGGGAATGTGGGTGAAGAGAGAAACAAGATAGTGTTACAAGTTTCCATGATGTAAGATTTGGATGAAGAATTTTTTCAAGCAAATGCACAAGAGGATTTCTTGGTGGAGTTGTAGGCATGTGTAAGGGATGAAATTAAATCTATGGGGGATGAAAAAATAACCATGGTATTTTTTGTGTATGATACATTGGTATCCCATATTAAAATTGAAGAGGATGGGGATCATGCTGAAATTGATGAATGTTTGTGTGTTTCTTGTGAAGAAACTTTGGGTGAAGATGATGTGAAAGTATGTGCACATGAGGAAATTATGGATGTTGAGTATTGAATCCATGTAGTATGGCATGCAAGTGAAGAAAATTTAAACCTTGGGGAGTTTTAAAGAGATAAATATTGCATCCATGAAGAGTTGTAGATAGAGGTAGAGGAAAGTCAGGAGGATTTAAATTTTTATGTGAAAGAAACATTGGAGATGATTTTTGTGTAAGTGAATGCACATGAGGATATTTTTATGCAAGAGAGTACACACGTGGATGAGGAGATGATAGATGACACATCCATGAGAGAGGAACTACAAGTGATGATGTGTGATGTGGAAGATGATTCAATAGGTGATTGAATGAGTAAATAAAATTAGGTGGGGTTTTGTTGGAAGTGGATGGTATGTGGTGGGCTAGACCTCACATGGGATGATGAGATTATTAGTAGAGGTTCATCATTTTTCAATAAAACATACTAAATAGGAGTATAGGGTATGCAAAGTTACATCAAAATATTATTATATGGCTTAATCAAAACTTTGAAACATATACAAGGTTTATAACAGAGAAATACACTTGTCTAATAGCTCCACATACATTGTAAACTACTTATAGATATCTAAAAATACACAAAAAAGTAGAATAATAAGGAAAACATTCATAATAACATAGAGAACTCTAAACTTATACCAAAAAAGAGTATAAATGTTTAGAATTCATAGTATATGATATAGTACCAAGGATTATAATAAGGAAACCTTAATAGATGAAGATTCTATTTTGACAATATTATATAAGAAAATATCTATGATCAAAATAACAATCATTATTCGCTTACTCACACACACATTAAATCTTCTATTACATTCTTTAAAAATACATATAGGCATTAGTTCCTATGGTTGTATCTTCCATATTTAACATGCTAATAATATTTATCCTTATTGCATTTGGTTGAGTCCTGACCAACATAAATATTCTTGTAACAACTCTTCACAACCTACAAAAAGAATATTATTTTATTTCCTATAGAACATTATTATACATAGAAACATTTGTACATTTACCTTTTACTACTAACACTTTCTCAAACTTAAAAGGTTGTCTCATCTCGAGATAATGTTATAGATATAATCTATCTCAAAATGGAGAAAAGATGACAAAATGTAAAAGTGAATAGTATTTGTAGACTTCACTAAAGGTGTCAGTCAACTAATTTTCACCCTTTTCACACTACTTAGTTGCCTTTCCAAGCTTTCATCTAAGTGGCATACTAGTCTACACCCTTATGAGTTTTTAATAGACTAGTTTGATTAGTTGGATGCCCTTGATGGGTTTTTAACCTCCTAGCACTGATTAGTACCATACAAGCTTCTAAATATAAAAAAATGACCAAAATTTCAAAATTTATGAACATGCTTAAGCATTAGTTGGCTGTTAGTGGTGTGAATTGATCAACAGTACTCTTTCTTTGTTGGATGATCTTTGATAACTAGCCTAGTAGACTGATCCTTGGCACTTCCCCTTTATATGTGTATTAATTTATTATTATTTTGATGCTAGGCGTAATCATCTAAAAATGGCACTTGAGTGCTAAGACTGTTACTTGAGATCACCCATACCTAGTTTATCCCTAAATCTATATTAGCACTTATTTATATATCCATCCAAATTTCATGTAAGATAAATAGTCCCTAAACATACCTAAAGTAGTCCCAAACCTTAATTTTTTTATTATAACCCCTAGTGCCTTAGGTTATACCACCTGGACATTAATGCAATAATTTAGACAGTAGCACAAATGGCGCTAGAGTCCCAGTTTGGGTACTCTAGTCATTTTACCAGCTTTAGCCACTAATGGATATATTTTAAATTGAGTAACCACCTAGGGTAAAACTACACCTCTTTTAAGACCCAAAAAAATCACTAGAATAATATATATACATGAATTTTATCCCATTATTCACTATATGAAAATCAGATATAAATGAGATAAACTAACTTGTAACAAGTTATGCATAATCAAGGTTATCAATCCCTATTATGCAATGCTTCTGCCTACAACCATATAAAACCATCTCAAGATAATAATACTTAGATTTCAATCCTAAAATCCACTTAAAATCACTAAAATTGGCATTCATACTAGATTCACTTACACTTTCACCAACAATTAGGTGGGGAAAACTACATCAATCTTGATCCCTCAAAGTATTGGTATGTAGGAAACTCTCATCATGGTGAGGTGTTTAGGATGTAAATTCCACCCCACGAACATCACACTTTGATAATTATTCTAATAATATGCCCTAGTAACATAGAGGATTAGTGTTTGCATACAAACTCAAATAGACTACGTCACTTATAGGGAATCATAACTTGTATGCATAGGAATAGGCTTTGTAGACTCACACATACCTTAATCCAAAAGCTTGGAATGGTTTTGCACAAAGGACAATAGAACTAAAACAAGGACACTAGTATCATTAACACTATTTTCCAATTAGGTTTCAACTATCTAGGAAAGGTTTTAACACCTTGATCCTATTTGTGACACTCAGATTATCTCATGTCCTAGTTTACAACCTCTAGATCTCTTGTCTTATTTAATTTCCAGATAAGTACTTGTTTACATGCTTTATAGTTATTTTTATAAAGGTATAACTAGGATAATTATATTATAGATTAGTGGTTATATTTATCAGATATTTCTACCTTGATTTACTATATACTCAGACCCTTTAACAACATAAGGATTACACTCCATAAACCCTAAAAAGTTAAATCAATAGGTGATGTTTCTACACTCTATTCTTTTTCTCGTATTGTATCTTATATATGTTATTCCTCTTATAATGAATAATTATAGATATAAAATGAAAGTTACCTTATCTTCCAGCCTTTAAATTTTGTTTCTTATGGATTTTATTTATTTTTACTATGTATAGTGAAGTCCCTTGAATTATATTTATTCCTTCCCAATAAAATTCACCATGGTTGAATATTTAAAAATAAACTTACTAAGTTATTCTAATTGTTTCTATTGAGGTTTTTTAGAAGTATAGATATCCTTTTACAACTATGGTGATTTAATTTTTGTTATCCTAATATCAGAGGTGACTACTACCTTATTTTTTGTGGTTTATCCTTGAGATAGATTATGTATTGGTCATATCCAATTATTTATTTAACATTTATTTCTGATTATAACATGAGGTATTCTTCTTATTCATTGCATCTACATTTTGATATATAAGGATCCAAGGGCAATTTTCTATCCCCTATTATTATTATTATTGTTATTGTTATTGTTATTGTTATTGTTATTGTTATTGTTATTGTTATTGTTATTGTTATTGTTATTGTTATTGTTATTGTTATTGTTATTGTTATTGTTATTGTTATTGTTATTATTATTATTATTATTATTATTATTATTATTATTATTATTATTATTTCAACATGTTCATTAGAGACCTCATATGGTATGGGAGGGATAGATGTGATATTATTCTCAAAAGGATGTGTGGGTGGGTGGGTGGATGTCTATGGGTATTTGTACATGTTCATGCGCATGCGTGTATGGGTGTGTGTGGAAATAATTTACTTAATGTAGTGCCAATAAAATCATAGGATAAAAATTAAAATCCCACTTTTATATATACCACATAGGCAAAGGTATCATATAAAATATATTAATTTATGATAAGGGGATAATATCAATGGAAGTAGGGAGGTATAGCATATCCAAAAAAATCATTAAAATATATTACATAGGTTAGGTTTATTGTAGATTTATATATAAACCTAACCTATGTGTAATTTTGAGCTATGTTTTCAAATATGCTATACATCCCTACTACCATGGATATTATCCTTTTATCCCAAATTAATATATTTTATATGATCCCCTCCCCTATGTTCTATATATACAAGTGGGAATTTACTTGTTCTCCTAAGATTTTATTGTGATCAAAATAAAAAATTATTTCCATCTAGGTATAATATTAGGAGATTCAATGTTTAGTACCATCAACAAGGTGCCATAACATAAATAATGATTACTTGACTTTATTTTATTTATTTTATCCATAGGTTATATTACACATCACATATCACCATATATCATATAATGTTCATTATTCACAAATCTCGAGTCCTTGTGGTTTGTATATTAGGCCTTCCATTTTTAAAATTTTATTGGATATAAATTTTTGAGGTTCCTAATTCCTTGAATAGGTGAATCTCTTTCATTGAAATGTTTTCTTGTGAGTGTAAATACTAACTTGACACTCACAATCTTATTTTTTATCAAAATGAGGTCAACATGTTCAAGGTTGAACATTTGGCATTGGTGCACTATGTTTCAAATTTTAAGCTTTGTAAATATAGATTGATGGTGTGTGATTGATCTATAGTAGTGAGGACATGATATGCAAGAATGGTGTTCTAATTTTAATTGTGATCGTTTGAATTCAAATATTTTAATTTAACAAAGGACATACTAGTGTTGGGTTTTTGAGACATAACTTATGATATATATAGAATTTGGCAATGTGGTAAAAAGGAAAGTTGTAGAAGACTTCAAGGCTCATCTTGAAATATAGATTTAAAGATATATAAAAAATTATATTCATAGTTAAAAAGTTTCAAAGTTGACTATATGGTTGTGTGCATTTTGTAAGTGAACTGAGAAGATTGTACTATCTTATTTTTTATGTTATTTTGATATCTCTTGATAAATACCATACACATCCTAAAAAACCTAGACTTGTGTAGTCTTTTAATTTAGTATTTTCTCTTTCTACTTGATAAAATTGATCTAGCACATTTAAATTTAATATTGCATGTGAACATTATGTTTATAGTGAATATATTATTGAAAATCTATATTAAGAAAACTAATGAAAAATAAAAAATAAAAATAAATAAAAAATTCCTTTTGAAAAAAAATATTCTAAGTTATTTCCATTGTATGGATTTCTTCTTATTTTAAAATAAAGTAAAAAGTGCCACTCACCTATTCTTTTCCAACATTATAGACTCTCTCAAATGTAATTTCAGTTACTAATATTAAGGTAGAGGTTTAAGCTTTTCTCGTTTGTCCTATGGTATGTAATCTTAAATAATCCATACCAATAAAAAAGATGTTGAAAACCTCCACTAAGATTTTGATGTAATTATTGGGTTTTCCAATTAATGTTCGAGAGTAAATATTAGATATCTAGGTTCTATATGTAATTATTTAAATCTATTGAAAATAATTTTCAAGACATCAACATGTAACAACAATAATGTGTAACACATTTCAAAATGGACCTACATGTATTAGTTTCTAAGATAAATAAATTTTTATAACTTAACATCTATTTCACCACAACCTCTTTGTTCAACATTTATCCAAGGGTATCTATATTATTTACCACATCCTTTACTCCTATGCATTGATTGTGGACACTTTAAACTTCTTGAATAATCAAATTCTCAAATTTATCTTCAAATTCTATAACCTAACCTCTGAGATATGATAAAATTATTCTAAAATATCCAAACATGTGAGATATGCTATCATCAAACAACTTACTCTATTATTTATTGCCTTATGTAAATTTGGTTAAGTATGGGAAAACACTGTCAAACTACCTAAGAGCCTAAATTTTCACTTACATAGACTTGAGAATTTGTGAATATAAAATAAGGAATAATTTTATCACAACTATATGACCAAATCCCCCTGACTCATCCACTTGTGGCAATGATGATGTCAACAAACTACCTACTCAAATTTTCTACCACTAGACCCAAAATGTCTAAATGAAAACAATAGACTACAAAATGAAATGCATGCATGTAAATGGGAAATAAAAGCATTAAAAAAATATTAGGTAATATATTCACATCCTAAAATAATCATACTTATCTTTTAACATTATTAACCATGCCAAAATTGAATATTGACCAAGTATCTTTCAGGCATACTAGGACAAACACATTGCACACTTTGTCATTGTCACTAGACTATTAAGGCACTTCATCCACTCATTTGGACACTTCCATGAAATCACCATGACATCATTGAAAACTCTCTAACAATATCCCCTTTTTTAATTTATTTTAACAACAATCATATAACAATATATAACTCACCTACCTTCTTTCTCTTCAAGTACTCTCACAATAGGAAATTTCTTCCCCTTTGACACAGTGAAAAAGTGGATACCAACTAATCCTAAGGACCTAAAAATACCATAAATAGAATAAAACCATCTAAAAATATGATAATAAACCCCCCTCACCTTGAGCCTACCCCTTCTTATCTTGATATTTTCCTCTTGCTCCATGCCAACACTCTCTTCTATCAAGCATTGTAACTAATGAAGAAAGAACACACAATATAACTAAAATCTGAGGGAACATACTAAAAAACATATAAGAGTAACTCCACCTAATATTTTTGATCCATTTTTCATCTTTAACACACTCAAATATTCATACACCATGAAGAACCACCACATAGTCTTACTAGCCTCTTCTCTCAAGCCACATCAAGAATCAAAAATAGAACTTCATAACACCATCAATGTTAATTAAGCCACCTGAAAATACCCATTTTGATGCTATAATATAGCTCCTAATATTATTTCTCCCCCTTAACCAATTAAATTCTAAGATCAACATAAGTATATGTATAGATTGGAATTATGATCTTGAGCACACAAACTTACTTATCCTTAGGAACGATGTCTCCTAAGAAGCATAGGCAGAGACATCCTACTTAAAAATGTCCTAGAATAATGTGAAATAATAATTCTCATCATATTACTTCTCCTCCTTATTCATATAATACTTGTAGTTATTCTTATTCTTCTTAGGATTAAAAGAATCACCATGCTGAGCCATTAAAACATTCTCCTTTTGTTCTAGTATTGGATTGAAAATACATGAAAATAAAAATGATTCATGACATACCTTTTCATCTATAGAATCTTCCTTTAAAATTTGAACGTCATCATTAGGTATTGAAAATTGATGTTTTTTTAATGATACTTACTCAATAATAGTAATATGTTCACTTAGATCCTTACACACCTCAGAACAAACTTTAACTAATATCTTGGTATTCTCCTTGAGCTTGATCTCTTCATTATAAACATGAGAAGGAAATGAGAAATATTGGCACTCTTTAATTTTTCCATCTTTATCCACCATATAAAATAGATTACTTGGACCTATAGACTCATCATGACTCACACTTGTCACCTTTGGCTTCTTTGTCATAACTTTCCTTCTTCCTTGCACTCTAGGATCATGATTGAACTCATTTTATCTTGGAGACCTTTGATTGTAGAATCTACTAGTGTTACCTCTCTGTTAAAATTTGAAGCACACCATACCTTTTACAAGAAATCTATCTTGCCTTACATTAGTTGAACAAAAATTTACAAAGTGTCTTATGTCATGAGAAATAAAACAACCTCCTCCTTTTAAAGTTGACTCACATTGGCTAACCCTCAGTGGATAATGGTTTGCAAAGTGTCCCACATCAAGATAATTAAATCACTTAATTATGTTCACATATTTTGATTAATGACCCCCATCATAGTTCCATACAAAATTATTTCTAATAGGTCTCTTGCATTCTCTATTCCTATGAAAAATTTAATTGCCAGTGTAATAGTAACCATTGAATCTTTCATAACTCATGGCATTTGACTGTCTGATGTGATTTAATTTTATTCTTATAGCACCGTCATTCCTTGTCTAATTATTTTTCTTCAAAGTTTAATTTTCTTGATTCACATTAGTCTTCATCTTTTCTTGAGTTAAATTCATTTGGTCTTATTCATATTCAATACCAATTCTATCACTAGCATGATTTTGACCACTCAAAATATTATCTAGATCACATCAACTCCTTAAAAATATCAAAAATGTCTTCACCTTACTAGATGTCTTCTCTAACTTAGATTTTAAAGACTCATTTTCATAAAAAAAAAATTGAACATCCATTTTCTTTATCTTTTAGGCTTGTAGATAGGATTTCTAATTGAGAACTAAGATGCTTGACCATATCTTCATGCTCTTTTATATCATCATTCAATATTTATTCATACACACTAAATTTATCCTGATAGTCTTTAAGTTGAAACTTCAACTTCTTATTGATCTTATTCTCAAACTTCAATTCTTTAAGAGCATTTGTCAATGTAGTCTCATAGTCTATCTAATCTTCATCATCATCTAAATCACTCCAAGTAGACTCATGTTTATATGAGAAACTTCCATCCTTAGCAATGAATATATCTCCATCTTTAATAGAACCATCATCTTCATGATCATATTCTGAATCACTATCTTCATTCTCATCTGATGAACTACAATCTTCTTTGGTGTAGAGACTCTTCTTATTCTTGAATGACTTGTTGTTATACTTCATTAATCCTTTCTTATTGTATGTCTTCTTATCTTAATCATGACCTTCAATAGGATATTCATCATCATTCTTCTAATGCTTATGAGGGAGATTATGAACAAAATATCCTATCTCTCTAAAGTTGAAACATTCGAAGGGTAGTTTACCCTTATACTTCCCTGAGCTTGTGTTTAATTTCATAGTAATCAAAGAAATTATCTCATATTCATCAATATCATAAATTTTATTCTTCTTGTGTTTATTACCTTGTAACTTCTTCTTAGGATTCATCTCTATCTTGAATGTTATTTCCTTCTTTCATGGTATATCATCATTTACTCTCATTTCATATGTAGAAAGGGTACCATGCAATTAATCCATCTTTAACTAAGTAAGATTATGACTTTATTCTATAGAAAATAATTTTGAATCAAACTTGAGGGATAGAGACCTTAATACCTTTTATAATATAGTATTCTCTTTCAATTTCTCTCCAAGACCTTTGATGATGTTAACAATTTCATCAACTCTCTGAAGAAAGGATGCAACAAAATATTCTTCCTTTATCTTGAGACTTTCAAATTGCATTTTGTAAGTCTACAAATTACCAATCTTGACCTTAGATTCTCCTTCATAAATGGTTTGCCTTTTTTTCCATATCTCTTTAGTATATTTCCAATGGATTACCTTAGAGAACTTAATCTATGTAAGACCACAAGTGATGGAATTTATTGCCTTAAAATTATTCTAAAATATCTTCTTGTTTGTAGCACTAGATGAAAGAGTAGTAGGAACAACATAACCATTCACAATAGATTGCCATACATCAAACCCTAGGGACATAGTGTATGTCTTCATTCTTTCACTCTAAAACACATAATTGGATACATGGAATATCAATGTTTATATAGTAGAGAAAGCTCATTGATGACTACCTATATTCTACCTTGGATCACCTCAAAGATATCAAGCCTTTACCAAAGGACATGTTTTGATACTAATTATTAAAGGTATGATCATTGAGAGGGGGGAGGTGAATCAATGAGCTTAGAAAATTTAACTTTCATTTCAATAATTTCATGTTCATAATCAATTACCATAAGCATTCATGAAGCATACACATCATTAATAAAAATGATCAAGAGAGATAATGCAAGATTAATCACATAACATATGACATATGTGGGAAACCCTCTTAGGGGAGAAAACCAAATGGAACCTGAAATAAAAATACTATACCATAATAATAAGAAGCAATTTAGACTATCTAACATTGATATAGTGACTACAATCCCACAAGGTTCTACCACACTTATCTAGCTAAGCTTCCACAACAACTATAACTTTAGCAAGTTTCATCTTGCAAGGACATTGTATCCCCCTTAGATGTTTATTTTCCATAGCAACACCTAAAAACACATACGCATTTAGACTGATGTCTAAAACACATGATGATGAACTTCTACTTATCACTCTTCACCTTTGCTCACACTCAATCTATAAGAGAACTATTTTGCTAATAGAATTATGACCTACATGTCATACAAATAGTCTTCAATTTTTTCTTCTTTTTAATTCAAAAATTGGGTACCTACCATTTACTTTGCTTCACTACATAATGATCTCAAATTTACATTGCACACATAAGTCATCCTAAAGTCTAGAAACCATCTAAATAGGTTTAACTATATATAGAGCACTCATGATTATCAACATCTTTGTTATCCATTTGGCATGCCTTAATCATGAAGGCATCTATCATAAAAAGACATATATACATATAATATTCATCTATGGGTCACCTTTAAGGAGATACAACTTTTAATTAGTCCCTTGTAACTCTTATAGGTCTCATGGAGACATATTCACCCATTTAACACTTCATTAAACAAAATAATAACACAAGACCATTTCCAAATGCATAGACCCATTACATATGATCTATAGGTCCCATTTAAGTTACAAAAACTAACATAGTACCCATATGCTTAAGCACAATTTTCTCATAATTATTACTCATTAACTTTTCAGCTTGAGCACCATATACTTTACTAGGATATATAAATTATATATGCATAGTATAGTCTTCAAAATTTAAAGGTACTAATGGTTTCATATAGGAAACAAAATTTGTAGGAATATAAATGACAAAAACTAAACAAACTTGCATGAAATGGAAATTTCATATAGGGAAATTTCATAAAGGGAATCAATATTATTTTGGAACCTTATTTTAATGAAATATACTTTATCAATCAGACATAATATAAATTTATTATATTGAGATTAACTATGAAAATAAAAATGCACACTTATAAATCTTGAGTTTAAATACACAATATAATTGAAACACCTACTTAATATATGGGATTATTATAATAAATCCTAGTGAGTAGACCCTCATCAATTAAACTTGTACTCATATCCATACCTTGATTACAAATACCTTAATTAAAGTCACTTCAATTGCATTAATCATTTTTATAGAAATAGAATGATTGCTAAAATAAATTATAAAATATTATAATAGCTATGTCACTTCTTCATAACTCTATATATTTTTTGCACTAGCTATAACTTAAAACTAATATTATTAAATGGGGGAAGGAATATTATTATTGTCTATACAAAGACATAATGGGTAAAAACCTTAATATCCCCTACTATTGTAAAAATTAAATAAAGACAATAAGGATGTTATAATTATTAAATTCAAATGACTATACAAACCGATAATGAAAACATGGTCAATGAAATTAACATATAGTTACAAAAACTTATTATCACATTACATGAAGGTTTGAATTTGTTGAATGAGCTTTAATATGGTTGGAGGTGATAGATGAAAATCCTATTGAATTTATTAAAATTTCAACTACAAAATTTATTGTAGGTTATCTCAGTTCATTGTTGTGGGTTCTTGATGCTATTGGTTTTGGGTGGTTCTTAGTTATTACGAGAACCCTATGTCTCTTAAGTACAACCAATTAAACATTGCATGGGTATATGTCTTAATGGATATGGTATGATAAACATAATAAACAAGTATATCTTTCATTCCACTTTAGTCATGAAAATATCAAACCATTAAACTACATTATGAAACTTAGAAATAACATATTAAACTCAAGATTGAATTTTTAGGTTTGTGCATGTGCACACACACACATACACACATGAGTATATTATAAGTATTAGGAATGTAAATTGTTATAAATAATAACTATTTGGGATAGGATTACATAGGTATATCAGACCATTTATGGGTCCCATCAAGGAACATGTTACAAAAAAAGGGATTGAGAATCTTTTTATGGGCTGATGTATTTTATAAAAAGAAATATATTCTCAATCAAAAATACATTGGTGCACTTACCAAGATGACTAGATATGAAACATTCTTATGAAAATAATTCCAATATCAAATATTTGCATTTTTTAGTTGTTTATCTTATGTTCATATAATTGATCATAAAAAAAAATTTAAACCCAAAGAGTGAGTCTTAAATTTTTGTTGGGTAGAGTAAATAAAGAATAGAATTATTGTGTCATGATATTTTATTATGTATGAAGGGGGAGTGTATGGTCATGATAATTATAACAACCATAATGAATAGTATAAACCTATCTATAATGATGTTATTATTTATCACATTGTTGAAGAATAACCCACCAACATTAAAGTTATAAGTAATACAAGTAAACAAATCATCTTGTAAATATATTTTTCACATTCCCACACATAAGCATCAATTATTTCTGAATCTATACTCATGAAACTATAATAATGAGAACAATTGCTTGGCATATGCCGCATTAATATAAAATTATCAACTGCACTAAAAATGTGAGCATTGTATTATGTCACAAATCTATTCTTTTCTCATGAGGAATTGGATTATAAATGAAATCCTATGTTGATCCCCTCAGCCCCTCTACCCAATTTGATCTGAGGGATGTAGCCTACACGTCACTTATCTCAGAAGAAAACCTATAGAATATGTAAAATATGTAATCATATAGTACCATATGAACATTTTCATTGTATTGATGCATAGTATTAGCTAAAGCATTGAATTATATATCAAACATGTGTTAGATAGATATAACATTATATTACATATGATACATGTGTTAGATATATATAGTATTGAATTGTACATGAAACATGTGTGTGTGTGTGTGTGTGTGTGTGTGTGTGTGTGTGTGTGTGTGTGTGTGTGTGTGTGTGTGTGTGTGTGTGTGTGTGTGTGTGTGTGTGTAATTGAATTGTATAGAATGTCAGACATAAGACTCAAAAGGCTACATACAAGGGGTATGTGCATGTTTCACAAACAAACAAAGCTAAGGGCCACACTCAAATGGTGTAATGACACAATACAAGGAATAGCATGTATATTTCAGACACATAAGGCCAAATAACACACAATTCCAAATGAGGCACTCAATAAACATGTAATTTTGTAACGTAGCATGTAGTAAAATAATAATTTTTTAAAGAATTATTGAGAAAATGAGGCTATTGGAGATTTGTCATGATTATTTCATGATGATGTCGTGTAGGTATCTTGCTGAGTGGATGAAGTGCCTTGATAGTCTATGTGATAATGACAAAGTGTGCAATGTGATTGTCTTATTGTGCTTGAAGTATGCCTGGTTGATCTCTAGTTTGTCTAGTTAGAGATGTTCATGGATGAGTATGGTGATTAGATCACGTGAAAGAGGTCCCTAAGATGTTATATATGCTTTGAGAGCTTTTGTGTATAAGTGTAATTCATCTAGTAGCCCATAGTTTTCATCTAGATAATTTGGGTCTAGTGGTAGTAAATCTAAGTAGGTAGTTTGATGATGTTACCATTTCCACATGTGAATGAGTGAAAGGGAATTGGTCATATGATTGTGATCACATTAGTCCCTAGTTGTTATGCACTAGATGTCAAGTCATGCATCAAATCACGGTTAAATATACGAGGGTGAAAAATTAGCCGCTCATTCAGAATTCATTGGTTTTCCCATACTGAGCCAAATTTTCAATGTGGCTAGAAAGATCTAAGTAATAATGAGGTAATAATTCAAGTTAATGGAGGTTTTAGGACAAAATTATCATATGGATTATTTAATTTTTGTGCCTAGCTTATTTATGCTAATTTTTAGATCATGCGATGTTGCACGCAAAAATATATGCATATGCAAAGTTGGCCTCCCAGATAGTTTGACTATGTTTTCCCATACTTAGGTAATTTTAAAATGTGACAAGAAGATTCAAGTGATAATTTTTATGGTGTTGTATCTTGCAATTGTGAATGTGTCAATAAAAACTAATCATATGGGTTTATTAAATTTTGAGCATAAATGATTTGTACTAAATTTAAAATAATATATTGAAGCATGATAAAAGTTATGCAGGAGAAAAGTTGGTCTCCAAGACAAATTCTAAAGCATAATTGGATCTATGATAGAATATTTTGATAAGGCATTTTAATGGCAATATATCTCACACATGCAAATGTTTCAAGAGTAGTGTCTCATAAGTTTATATGCTCCTATGCGAGGACATCATTTAGTCCAAATTTGAGATCATGTAAGTAAGTATAGAAGAAGTTATTGAGGTGTAAAAATGGATACTTAGTCATATTGAAAGGGTCCCCACACTTAGCCATTTTTTTAAAAGTTAAAGCTCAAACAAGATCAATGGTGCACATTGCTCTAAGAAGTTAGGAAATAGTGAGATGAGGATAGGGGCATGATGTTTAATGACTGAGGAAAGGTATAGAATAATGATACAATGATGCATGGACATTCATAGAGATTTATCAAATGGTGAGTGTTTATCATTAAAGACAAGGTTGATATGTAGAGATTAATAGAGCACATTGAGTCAACATTTTGAGATTGCACGAGATGAGGTCAAAGTGACTAAGGTTTTACATCTATAATTGGTAGACTATATGTTAAATATAAAATAATATCGATGGTGTGTATTCTATATAAGCTGAGAGGAAATGAGATTCGAGCATTATGGTGGAAGGCTAATTGTGATTGTTTGTATTTTAATATTTGAATTTGTAAAGGAAAAACTAGTGTCTAGTTTTTCATCTATAACTTTTGATCCAAGATAAACTTGTTTGTGAAGTAAAAAGCAAATTGGTAGAGGAATCAAAGATGCATATATAAATTTTTATTTTAAGATCTAAAAGTGTGTATAGTCAATGATAATAATGTTCAAAGTTGACTATGTGTTCGTGCTTATTCTACTAGTAACTCAAGAGGGATTTTCAAGTTTGAGTTAATAATGTTTTGATGTCTCATGATGAATTAGATATTAAAAAATATTTTAGAATCCTTGAGGATGATATATGATTATTTTAGAGGTGTGATAAATCTATCTTGAATATGAATAATTATTAATAAGTTGAATCTGTGTTTGGTAATGATGTTCATGTCTATAAGGTCTCTATTTGAGTTGATTAAGCATATACAAATGTGAGCTGAGTTAGCATTTGAGGATGTTGAAGAGGATATAAGGAGTGAACCCAAGTATTTTAAAGTGGTATTATGTTATTTTTTTCCCTTATGGAGTGCTAAAGGAGTGAATGGGTTCACATGAGACCTATAAGGACTACAAAGGCCTAATTAAAAGGTATAATTCCTTAAAGGTGACCCATAAATGCTATGGCCAACCTATGGATATTTTATTGAGATGTGTCTTTATGTGAGAGATGCATTATGCCTAATGTCTGACCAAGGTAGTGATTATCAAGATTGCTCTATAAATAGTGAAATCAAAGATGGTGATTTTTAGACATAGTATGAGAGACTAATGAGTGATTGGAGAGAGGTTTTTCTGTGTGTTTTATGGAGTGAAGGATGGGTAGAGTGTTTAGAGGATGAGTTGAAGAGCATATCAGATCGATGACTATTTATATGACCTTTTGGTCATAATTTTGTTGGTAGAATAGTGCACTTGATGTTTGAGTGTTAGTGAAGGGGAAGTGCGATAAGCAGAGGTCCATCATCAAGTGTTGTTGACATCAATTCAGAGGTTGATGTGTTCATATGTGTTGTTGTGGTAGCTTAGCATCTAAGGTGGTTATATCTTCCTTTCAAGGTTTTACTTGCTAAAAGGTGTGGTTGTTGTTGTAGTTTAGCTAGATAGGTGTGGCATCACCTTGTGGGATTGTAGTCTCACTATATAAATATTATAGTTCCTTGATCACTTATAGGTGGTATATATTGGATATTTTTATTATAGGATAGTAGTCCAATTGTAGGTTATAGTGGGTTTTCTACCATAAGAGGATTTCCCACATACGTGATGTGTTATGTGATTGATCTTGCATTTTCTCTCTTGCTCATTGATGTGAATGTTGTGTATTCTTCATGAATGTTTATGGTAACTAATTAAGTGTTTGTAAAGATTAGAATTTAAGTTGGATTATTTAGGCTCACTGATTCACCCCCTCTTATTTATTATACCTCTAACAATTGGTATCAGATCTGGTTCTTTGGTAAAATCTTAATAACTTAATGGTGATCCAAGGTACAACATGGGTAGTCATCAAAGAGGTTTTTGTACTAAGCAAGTACTGATGTTCAATGGATCCAATTATGATTTTTAGAGTACAAGGATGAAGACATACATTATGTCCCTATGGTTTTATGTATGTAAATCCATTCTAGATGGTTATGTTTCTCCTATTACTCCTTCATCTAGTGTTATAAATAAGAAGTTATTTGAGAATAATTCCAATGTTATGAATACTATCATTTGTGGTTTTTTAGAGATTGAATACACCAAGGTAATCCATTGTACATATACTAGATAAATATGGGACAAAATGAATATCATTTTTGAATGAGATTCAAAGGTCAATCTTGCTAAGTTATAGACTCATAGAAGGCAATTTGAAAGTCTAAAGATGAAAGAAGATGATTTTATGGCATCCTTTCTATAGAGAATTGATGAGATTATGAACATCATCAAAGGTCTTGGAGAGAATTTTGAAGAGGAAAATTTAGTCAAAAATGTATTAAGGTCTACATCTCTTAATTTTGATCCAAAATCATCTGTTATAGAAGAGAGTAATGATCTTACTTAGTTGAAGATGAATCAATTGCGTGGCACCCTTACTACATATAAGGTGAGAATAAATGATGATATACCACCAAAGAAGGAAGTTTAATTCAAGATAGAGATATGTCTAAGAATAATTTCCAAGGTAAGAAATCCAAAGATGATGACATATCTAATATTGATGATGATGAATTAATTGCTTTGATTACTAGGAAATTAAACACAGACTTAGGGAAGTACAAAGGTAAAATACTCTTCAAATATTTCAATTATGGAGAGATAAGACATTTTTCTCATAAATTCCCTTATAATCATGAAAATATTGATGATGAAAATCATGGTGAAGGACAAGATGAATAAAATAATACATACAGGCAAGAAGGATTCATAAAGTATAACAACAAGAAGAATTCCTTCAAAAACAAGAAGAGTCTCTACACCAAAGAATATTGTAGCTCATTAGATAAGAGTGAAGATAGTGACTCAGAATATGATAATGAAGATGATGATTCTAATAAATATGAAGCTTTATTCATGGTTGAGGAGGGAAGTTTTTCACATCAGAAGGTGTCTAATTGGAGTGATTCAAATAATGATGAAGATGAGGTAGACTATGAGACTGTATTGATGAATGCTCCTGAAGAACTGAAGATTGAGAAGAAGATCAATAAGAAGATTAAATCTAAGCTCAAAGAATATGAGTATAAATTCAATGTGTATGAGCTAATATTGAATGAAGACAAGAATCATTAAAATATGATCAAGAATCATAGTTATAAATTATAAATTTTGTATATAAGCCTAAAAGCTAAAGAAGATGAATTTTCAAGGTATGTTTCTCAAAAAAGATGAAGACTAATGTGAACTAGAACAATCATACTTTGAAGATAAATCATTAGACAAGGACTGAAGGATCTAGAATAATGAAAATGAATCAGATCAAACAACCAAATGCCATGAGGTATGAAAGATTCAATGTTTATTTTTATACATGTGATCAATTTGTTCATAGGACTAGAGAGTGTAAGAGACCTTTTATAAATGAATTTGTATGGGACTATGATGGGGGTCATTAGTAAAAAGATGTGAATAGAATCAATTGATTTAACTATCTTGATGTTGGAAATTTTGTAAACCATTGTCTACTTAATATTAGACAAGTTGAGTCTCTTAAAAAAGGAGAGGTTGTTTTTTTTTGTCATGTTATAGGACACATTATAATTTTTTTTTCCAAACAAGGTAAGGTAAGATATGTTTCTTATAAAAGGTATGGTGTGTTGCAATTATGGACATAGAGGTCATATTGATAGGCTATTTAAGCAAAGGTCTATAAGCTAGATTAGGTTTAATCAGGGTCCTAGAGTGCAATAAAGAAGGCATGTTAACATATGAAATCCAAAGGTGAAAGTGTAAGTCATTATGAGATTACAAGTCTAAGTAATCTATTATATATGGTAGAGAATGCTTCAAAATCTAAAGAGTGCTAAGGGATCTCATTGTCTACCCATGTTGAGAATAAAGAGATCAAGCTCAAAGACAAGACCAAGGTTATGGTTGAAGCTAGTCTTGTGGTATGTATGCATCCAAGTGAACATCCTACTATTATTGAGCATGCATCTTATAAAGAACATTATTTGTCTTTGACTAGTAATGAGGTTCAAAACTATAAGGTGGATCTTCTAGATGAAAAGGTATGTAATGAATTTGTGTTGTCTCTATGTATTATCAATCCAATCATAGAAGAAAAGGAAAATGTTGTAGTGGATGAGGAAGTTGTTTCTTCTAAGACAAAGAAGAAGAAAAAGAAGAATTATAAGTATCAATTGAGTAAGGAGGAAAAGGAATATGAGGATTTGTTTTTGTTTTAGATAATTGAGGTATAAATGGTGTCTCTATCTATGATTATTAAGAGAATCCTTTCAAATGTACTCAAAATCATAATGCCAACCTATACAAAGACTTGTATTGATCTTAGAAGGTCATTGATTAAGGGGGAATAATAACTTTATGAGTTTATTCCATTGGTATGTGAAGGAGCTATAGTATAGGAATAAAATTGGTGTTTTCAAATGGCATAATGAGTTTGATACAATGTAAAGAATGTTTTGGTGCTTAAAGAGGTCTGTGCATTTATTTGAGATGTGCTCTAGGTAGTTTTGTGGTCTAAAGGTGTTGTGTTGACTTTGTTTGCTTTAAGATTCTAGGGTTTTGGGCTCTACTATAAATTTGGTATGCCTTATGCATTAAGGTATAAGATTTATTAATACTTTTAATGGGCTAAATGGGTTGTCAAATCAATATTCACATATATTTGAAGGTTTCTTATTCTTAAGTTATTCAATTTCTTCTCAAGTTAGAGGACTAATTGGGTAGTAGGTTTGTGAAGAAAGTATGTTGCATAGGATAAGTTTGTGATTGAAAATTGGTGTACTCAAGGGGGCATATGAGAATGATCTACATGTGAATGTTTAGGTCTTGAAGGTTTTTTTTACAAAAAGTTGTGATATTTTCAAGTTCTAAGTGGGGCTATAAGGAGGCTAGATAGGCCTAGTTTGAAGAAGAGTGTTTTTTACTCAGTTTCTCCAAAAAATAAAGATATGTGTGTTTCAAGGTGAGTTCTCAAGCTGATTTAGTGCATGTTTCCTATTTGGTTAGTGGCATGAAGTTTTATTGGTGGTCCTTATAATAGCTTGAGAGAGGAGGCTAGTTAGCATGTGTGATGGTTCGTCACAGTGTGTGGAGATCTAAATGTGATCAAAAGGTGAAATTACTCATATTTATTAAGGTGAATCAATCTCAAATGTTTCTTTGTGAGTTACCTCAGATTTTAGTTCTTTTTTTCTTTATTCATTAGTTGCAGTGCTTGGTTGAAGAAAAATGTTGGAATGGGGTGAGAAGAAGTTGTCAAGGCAAGAAGAGGTAGGCTCAAGGTAAGGGAATTTGTATCATATTTTTAAGATGGTCCTTTTATATTTGATATTATTTTTAGGTCCTTAGGATTAATGTGTGCCCACTTTATCGTTATGTCAAAGAGGGAAAAAGTTCCTATTGGGGAGAAAGTTCCTATTATGGGAGTGCTTTGAAGAGAGAGAAGGTGAGCTATATATTGTTGTATATGATGGTTGTTGAAATCAATAAAAAATGGGGATATTTCTGTATATTTATCATGATGATGTCATGGTGATGTCCTAGTGAGTGGATGAAGTGCCTTGATAGTCTATGTGACAATGGCAAAGTGTGCAATGTGCTTCTCCTAGTATGCTTGGTTGATCTCCAGAGTTTGTTTAGTTAGAAATGTTAAAGGATGAGTATGGTGATTGGATCATGTGAAGGAGGTCCTTAATATTTTATCTATGTTTTGAGATCTTGTGTGTATAAGTGAAATTAATCATGTAGTCCATAGTTTTTATCTAGATAGTTTGGGTCTAGTGGCAACAAATCTGAGTAGGTTGTTTGATGATATCACCATTACCATATGTGAATGATTTAAGGGGAGTTGGTCATATGGTTATGATCATATTAGTCCCTAGTTATTATTCACCAGATCTCAAGTCATGCATTGAAGTGTGGTTAAATATATGAGGGTACAAAGTTAGCTTCTCAGTTAGAATTCATTGTTTTCCCATAGCTAAATTTGCAATGTAGCCAAAAAGAATTGAGTAAGAATGTTGATAAGGTAAACATTAAAAAATGTGGAGGTGTCAAGAGAAAAAAATCATATGTATTTTTTTATTGTTTTTTGTAACTTATTTTTACTAATTTTTAGATTGTGTGATGTAGCACGCCAAAAGATATGCATATGAAAAGTTGGCCTACCAAGTAGTGAAAATTTTGATGGTATTATATCTTGAACATGTGAAGGTGTCAATAAAAAATGAGCATGTGGATTTGTTTAGTTTTGAGCATACATGATTTGCGCTAAATTTTAAATCATGCATTGAAGCATGACAAAAGTTATGTAGGAGCAAAATTGGTCTCAAAGATAAATTCTAAAGTATAGTTAGATTTATGAAAGAATAATTTACGAAGGCATTTAATGATGATATATCTCACACATGCAAAGGCTTTAGGAGTAGTGTTTCATATGGTTGGATTCTCCTATGTGAGGATATCATCTTGTCCAAATTTGAGATCATGCGAGTAAGCACATAAGAAGTTATTGAGGTGAAAAAATGGCTACTCAGGGATATTGAAATGGTCCCCATACTTAGTAATTTGTGAAAGACGTAAAGCTCAAAAAAAATCAATGGTGTGCATTGATCCAAGAAGTCAAAAAGTATTGAGATGAGCATAGGTGCATGATGTTTAATGACTGAGCAAAGTAGGGGAAATTTTAGCAGAAAATTTTTGTTAATTCATGATTATTCTAGTTTTATAAATCTACATTTGGAAATTTTTTGAGGTATTGAAGAGATTGGAATTTTTTAAATTTTTTAGATGCAAGTTAATTCTTAGGTTCAGAATGCCATTTGTTTAGAATAATTTCATTCATATGGATTTCTTTCAGTGGTACCTCGCAAGGCAATCTAGCTACATTTGCCTCACATCACACATGTAGACAATTATCTAAATATGTTAGTAGATATTTTCATATCTATTTATGTCAACATATATCTACATATGCGAATACCTATCCATAAATATGCATATGTTGATAACATCTACATATGTTGGCCATCATCTACATATGTCAATGGTCATCTACATATGCCACTTGAAATTTTTATATACCGATATATATGAATCATGTGGATGACTATCTATATCACGTGGATGGTCATTTTCATCATGTATATGCATGTATACATCATGTGGATGGCCATTTGCTTGATGTGGATGGCTATTTACATCATGTAGATGACCATTTACATCATATGGAGGGTCATATGCATCATGTGGATGGCCATCTGCATCATGTGGATGACCATCTACATCATGTGGATGTCTATCTACATGATGTGGATGGCCATCAACATTATGTGGATGGCCATCAACATCATGAAGATGGATGTCTGCTTCATGTGAATGTCTATTTGCATTATGTGGATTGTTGTCTGAATCATGTGGATGGCTATCTGAATCATGTGGATGGCTATTTTCACCATGTAAAATAGCAAAAATTGGATAGATAAACCAATAATTCATAATATTTATGTTTATTAAAGTTTTTTATTCATAAAAACTTGATTTGACCACTTTATCACTTGATTTACTTGCATAATTAATCACCTTCTAAACTAATTCACTACTATTATGAATCCAATTCACCTGAGAACCTCTAAGGATTTCTTAATATAGGCCACTAAAATTAACCTTGGATAAAATGTACAAGATTATGATCCAATGATGATTGGGCATTCAAATAGATTGACCGAATGGTGAGCATTGATCATTAAAGACCTAGTTGATTTATAGAGATTGATAGAATGCATTGAGTTAACATTTCAAGATTGCATGAGATTCAAGGTCAAAGTGACTAAGGTTTAACTTCTAACATTGGTGGACTATGTGTTAAATATCAAAAAATATCAATGGTGCATATTCGATCAAATATTAGAGGACATGAGATGTGAGCATTGTGTTCAAAGGTTAACTGTGACCGTTTGTATTTGAATATTTGAATTTGCAAAGGAAAAACTAGTGTTTGGTTAATGGGGTATAACTTTTGATCCAATAGAAATTTTCTTAGGCAATAAAAATTAAATTGGTAGAGGTCTTCATGGTGCATCTAGAAATATTAATTTGAAGATCTAAAAGTGTGTATAGTTTAAGATATTAATGTTTAAAGTTGACTATGTGTTCACAATTTTGATGTCTCATAATGAATTAGCTTTTAGAGAATGGTTTAGACTCTATGAGGATGATCTATGATTAGTTTGGAGGTGTGATCAATCTAGCCTGCGTACAATGCTTAAGAAGTTGACTATGTTTGATAATGGTGTTCCTATGTATAAAGTCTCTATTTGAGTTGATTAAGCATATGCAGAGGAGAGATAGGTTGAATGTGAAAAGTTTAGGATGTTGAAGGGGAGATAAGAAGTGGACCGATGTATTTTAAAGTGGTCCTATTTTTTTATTTTGATTGATGGTAATAGAGTTGTATCCAAGATCACTAGATCAACAAATGCACATGATAGAGTGTTCTCATAAGTCGAGCAAGTGCATATCACAATAAAGTTGCCAATGAATGAAATCAAACATAAAATAATATTACTAATAGAATAAAAGTAAATAAAATACTCTATATCATGTTGAATGAAGAATACAAAAGGAGAGATGTATATATAGGTTGGACTGTTAAAGATATCACACATTCTAGTGAATGTGGTACTAATTCTAGACATATAATTTCTAACACCATTTATTTTAAAATTGTCAATCTTACTTGAATTGCACTCAAATGCATATTTTAAGTCAAAATCATTAAAACATGCTAAATGGTTCAATCTTGTCGTTTACTTGTGCTAGTTTAGGCTAATGAATCCCTAAATGGGGAAATGTATTTTATGTAATTCTTAACTTTGATCAATTCATTTTGAGTCAAAATGATGATTTCACTTTTTTGTGCTTTAGATCACTCTTTTCTTCTAATTCATCAATACATGTCATGTACTTTTGTTATTTTGTGTCGAAAGCATCCTAAATAATAATACAGTTCCAATGCATCTAACATCACCTTCTAATTTTTCATGAGTCAAGTTATGACCTAGTAATATGATTTTCTGACCATTTTAATTAATTGTGCACCAATTTACAAAGCATTGTACTAAACTTGATTAAACTTGTTTAAGCTAATTAATACAAAGCATTGCACTAAACTTGAGTAAATAAAATACTCTATATCATGTTGAATGAAGAATACAAAAGGAGAGATGTATATATAGGTTGGAGTGTTAAAGATATCACACATTCTAGTGAATGTGGTACTAATTCTAGACATATAATTCCTAACACCATTTATTTTAAAATTGTCAATCTTACTTGAATTGCACTCAAATGCATATTTTAAGTCAAAATCATTAAAACATGCTAAATGGTTCAAGCTTGTCGTTTACTTGTGCTAGTTTAGGCTAATGAATCCCTAAATGGGGAAATGTATTTTATGTAATTCTTAACTTTGATCAATTCATTTTGAGTCAAAATGATGATTTCACTTTTTTGTGCTTTAGATCACTCTTTTCTTCTAATTCATCAGTACATGTCATGTACTTTTGTTATTTTATGTCAAAAGCATCCTAAATAATAATACAGTTCCAATGCATCTAACATCACCTTCTAATTCTTCATGAGTCAAGTTATGACCTAGTAATATGATTTTCTGACCATTTTAATTAATTGTGCACCAATTTACAAAGCATTGCACTAAACTTGATTAAACTTGTTTAAGCTAATTAATACAATTAAAAAATTAAGAATTACATGGAACTTAATGAATATCTCATTATTTAGAATTGATTGTTGATATCTACATCATCTAGTGACATCATCATATGGGGTGGCATCCATAAGCCATAAATGCATAAAATATCAAGATTATTGGTCTTTCATGCCTCATTAAGACCCTCCATACCTCTTAAATTCCCCTCTATCCCAAATATTTATGAGGTATATCAATATATTCAATTTTAACTATTAGATTAATCCAGGGCCACACATCTCAATCTTGAGATGGACAGTTACGGTTGATCCTGGACCATTTTGAAAATCTATAAATAGAAGAGCTATAAACATTATTTTTAAGATTGATTTGTGTAGACTTATAATGCTAAATTATCTCCATAACCCTTTGTTTTTATTATTATTTTTCATTAGCAAGCTTCATTTGATAGGCTAGATTAGAGATTTCATCTACTTTGAGCCTAGGTTATACAAGGAATTCTTGAGACATTTGAGGAGTTACCATCATTGATGACAAAGACAAGAAATCTTGATCAAGGGAGAACATGATTTTGATCCGTACTTGTATGGTGAATCCACTTGGGAAGGTAATGGGTATTTCTTTCTTTCAATTATTTCTTTCTATCTTTCCTAATTCCTACATGAATAGATAGGCTAAGTTTTGTTATGTCTTTAATGTATTTTTCATGATTTATTACCTAATGTTTGACTAACTCTTTTTATAATCCTCCATACATTTTGGCACACCCAATAGGACTAAGCACATCCCACATATGAAGGAGAGCATGAGGAAAATTTAAAATTTCAATTTGGATGCTTAAAACTCTTTTTAAGTAATTTTCTAATTTGGTTTGGCTGGATTTTTATCTTCATGGGTTTACACAGGTAATCGTAGATGATCAGATGAACTGCTAATGATTGAATAAACCATCTATGGTTATTCTAAACCATCGAAGTTCAAGTATAACCATCATCGATCACTATGGTTTTCTTAAAAACACAGACCCAAGAGCTAATAAGTCATTTTAAAATGCTTGGTTTGGGGTCATACAGACTTTATTTTTGATGATTTGTTTCAAAACCACATGTTTTCTTTTAAGTTTTCAAAATCTAATATTGGTTTACCTTTAAGTTACATAGATTATTCACAAAATTTTGAAAATATCTTTAAATTTTTCTAATCTAACACATTTGCTTTTGGGGTGATGCCTTAAGGGTAGATAGGTAAATGGTAGTGGTTTACATAACTGATGATAGTTTTATGACTAGAGACGGTTCATATGAATAGTGATAGTTCTCTGTGTAGAGATTAAATTTCTAAAACTTGAGAGCTAAATTTTTAATATCATTTTCTCAATCACTCAAGTGCTTCAAAGTGGGCAGTTATAATTATGTTTTTTTCAGGTTGTGGTAGTTCAAAATTTAGTTGGAATGTTTTTGACTAACCAAACACACTTTCATATGGATTTAAAATGAACATGCTTGATTTCACACATTTTAAATAGTGATTAAAATGAACCTAAGATTTGGCTAAGTCTTAGATACATTTAATTTATTGCTCAAAATAAATAATAAATCTTGCAACATTTTAAATTTGTTGTTTCAAATCATGAATCTAGGTTAAGTCTTGAACCTTTAATTTGGGCTTAAAATGAACTTAGGTTTTTATTGATTCATGTGGTATTTTTCCTACAATATTTTCCATTTTCTAACTTAAATCCAGGAGGCCTTTAATGAACCTAATCAAATTTTTAAAATTTAGTGCAACTAATCAATATCACATACATTATTTACAAACTTTCTTGTTGATTGTTTTAACGAAAAGAGACGTGCATGTATGCTCTCCCATCTGTCTTCTTTAGGAAAATTTTGGGATCAAAAGCACCATCTCATCACACTTTGAGCCTATTCTAAGGTCTATAAATAATATTGTTTAAATCACTCCCAAAAAACTTGTAATAGTATTGGGTGATCTTGAGGCGACCATAAAGTCTTTCTATTGTGTCTTTTATTTCATTTTATTTTGGCTTGTGAGGGGGATTTCATCACCTCCCATAACTTATATAGGGAATCTTTGACCTAGGGTTTCAGATCTTGGTACTAAATTTATCACTCCCACAAAGATCATAGGTTTGAGTGATTAAACCACCTTCTAGTGTTGGAGTTGCACATTGGATGTAGCTTCACTTTAGACTACACTAAGTAAGCAACATATGTAGTGGTTACAAAAAGGTAAATACCTTTTTATAAGATGCCAAGTGTCATGGATACCTATTTAAAGTGTGATTATTTTCCATGAAAGCCATTGTGTAATTGATCCATCAAAAAAAGTTTGAAAACTTATAGTTTTTAGATTAATCCCCACTTCTCGTAGAAGTATTGTTGGTGCAAAGTGCGCCTTAAGGTCAATGTCACTATATTTTTATTTGAGAGGGGGGGGGGAGTGAAAAAACCCTACTATATAATGCACATTTACTTTTGAATGAACACTTAAAAATACTCTCAAATGATGTATATAATGGACTCCAATAATATCACGTGACCTTGTTAGTTTAGACTTAAGATGATTATTTTTGTCATGAGCTTACTTGGTATTGATTTGTGTCTAAAACTACTTTTTAAACTCAAAAAACATAACCAAAAAACACATTATCCTCAAATTTATTGAGGAAGGGAGGTGTCAGATTGTCTAGTTGAATAATTTATCTTTTCCTTGTTCAAAATTGTTATTAAAAACTTTGTGTCATGTCATCTACTTTGGCGTAGTCATGCTACCCAATTGAGCCTTAACATTTTATCTGATTTGTTTAAATTCCCTCATTTATAATTCACATTTGAAATTGAACTTTTCTAAGTTCTAAGGGTTGGTGTGTTAAATTGGGTTCACCATTATTCAAACTAAACTTATTCTAACTTGGGTTTAAATTTCCATTTGGATTTATGGCCGTTTATTAGACTCAAAATCACATTATCATTTTGGTGGACTCAAGTCATCTTGCGTATCCCTCTCCCTTTGAGCCTTAGAACATAATTTATCCTACTAAATCCATGTGACGATGTTGTTCTACCTATTTGGTCCTAGCTTTGTACATAGTGATTCGTATATGTTTATACAACTTAAGTTACTTAGTTCATATTGTCTTCTTCATAATTTAGAGAGATTTTCTCTAGTTTTTTAGAATCAACTCATCAAAGTTGAAACTAGATTTTACGATATAGTTGTATCACAAATATCTAGTCTTTGGTGTACTAGTTTTCATCTTAGATCTTAGTTTTACCTTACCCTATTCTAATCTATATGATTTCAACTTTACCAAAATCTTGGTAAATTCATGAACCAAATATTATAATTATGTGTGGTTCCAATCCACCCTCATTTTATAGTCTCTTTAGTACCTTAGTCATCTCTTTGGAAGAAGATCAAAATCCATATCTTGTTTAAAATGTTTGCAAAACATTGATCAAAATCTTGTCAAACATTGAGAACACTCTTTTTGTAATAATGACTCAAAGGTACACTTGCAATAGGGTTTCTTATGGTCCTAGTTGTAAGGCAGAGCATTTTTACAATGGACATGAGCACTCTATATTATTTTATGATGTTTCCTTCTTTGGGTATATCTATTGAAAACCAATTGCATTCATGTCAGTTATCATAGGTCATCTTCATGCTTCACCTTCAACTTATATGCATAAGAAAGCTCCATAACATGTGAAGGTTATCATTTTAATACCTCTTCATTTTGTTTGCACAAGCAACCAAACTAAGAAGCATCTAGTAATTACCATTCTTGGCCCATAACCAATTTTTGATGAACCTATTATTGAAGAATCTACATTTGATGAACCAATTATTTTTGATCCATTATTCAGTAGTCTAATTTTTGGAAAGTCTATTATTGAACCATAAACCATTATTCCCACTAAACCAAATGTTCCTCACTTTAAAAAAATTGTGCCAATCTTCGAGCCAAAAAATGAACCATTACTTCTTCAAGAGCCATCTTATGAGGATCAAAATGTGTTCAAAGTTGATATTTTATAACCAATTATGAACCAAAATTGAAATTTTATTGTTGAAACATCATTTTGTGAAAATTCAACCTATGATAAGTTACCTATTCATATTTTACCTATTTTTAAAGAGCCTCATCTCTTTGACAAGCTAGTCTTTGTAGAGTTATCTCTTGATCTTTTCCCACTCATTGGGGAGTCTCACTTTGATAGATAAGATTATTTTGAGACATCCATTGAATGGTACCCTCTTTCTAAGGGGATTTACTTAGATGAGCTAGTCTATGTTGAACCCTTTGAAGATGAATTAGTTTTTATTGAGCTCATTATGCCATCATAGGTCATTACTTGTCAAATATTTAGAATTTCATAGAGCATTAAAAAAATAACCATATCAAATGATGAATCAGAATTAGAGCCAGGTTCCATTTTTGAACTAACGTCAAATTTAGCATCAGAACTAAAATCAACATCAGTTGTGACATTGAATTTAGAGTCCCTTGCTTTGAAATTAGATTGAAAAATATATTATAGTCATGGTTGTTACAACATTGGTTACAATTACCTTGTAGATCAATTTGAATATATTTGTGATCCTTCTATAGTTTTTGAGGATGATTACTTCAACATCAACATAAGCTCTCCTAGTATATACTACAAAGATTGTGCTACTTTTCATCATCCTACAGTTATTACGACCAAACATAGTCATTATATTGGCATTCCACCTCTCACAAATGTTGATTAGGACTGACAAAATCACACTTTATTGAACTATATCCATGGAAACATACCATTTACAAAATATAAATAGGAAAAAGAACCCATTCATTTAGAAGAATAACAATCTCTTAGTGAAACCATTTTGGAGGTGCTAGGGGATAAGCAAAGATCAAACTAAACATCTTTTAGTGAAACCTTTTCACAGGCACTAGAAGACAATCAAAGTCAAATGTTAGCATTTATTTGTGAAACTTTATTAGAGGTGATATGGAATGATTAGAACAAATTCATTGGTGAAAACCTCATTAAGGTGACAATAGCTAAGCACATTAGTTCTTCATTACATAATATAGACAATATCAAAGATCAAATCAAAATAGATTCCAATCTATAGCATAATTAGATAGTAGCTACTCTCAAGATCAAGTGAAAAAACAACTTGGTGGTCATATCGAGAGTAAATTTAGAGTTCTTCAACCCTATCACAACCAGAAGCATGTTGAATCTAAAATTAGTAACGTTATGTGTGACTAAAGTCCTGATCTTCATTTATTTCCCATTTATTATACATTCTATTATCACCCACTTATTTATTACCCACTTATATCATCTATCATTGATAACACTTTACTTTGTTGAGGATATAAATATATCTTGTCTCGACATTTGAATGAATCAAAATTGATTGCCAATAGGGATTACAATAGCATTATTCAGGTCCAAATTTATAACAAGTTATTAATAGAAAAACTTTACCGCAAGGGTGTTAGATAGCAACTTTATAACTGATCATGTCTATTGTCTCACATTTTGACTAGGATGTGCATCTCCCTATTAGCAAGAGCAACAAAACCATTTTTCACTTATAAAATTACCATTTGTCATTACCATGCCTCATCTCTTGGGGACAACCCTATAAACTACATAGACTTGAAGTCATTATTATACCGTTGTGTTCTATTTACCATGTTTTTTAAACTACATTGACTTGAAGTCCTTAAAGACTATGTAGACAGTGCTCAATTTCTATTGAGGTCAGTTCAGTCGGCCCTTTTCTATGATCTCACCTTTTTATGAGAAACCTAAGAAACACTCTCACTATTTTGTGAGCAATTATTAAGTTTGAATGCTCTCTCCATTTTATGAGCAACCTAGTCAATGCTCTTATCACTTTGCAATCAATATAAACAAATCATCACTTGGGAGTAACTTTGTTGCTACTATAGAAAATTATCTTCTAATCATTTCATTATAACATTTTTATTATACCATTTCTTTACTATAGATCAAGGCTTGATTTTAGTCATCTTACTGATCCCATTTTGATCTTGGTTCCTTTCATTCATCCTAAACTTTCTGTGGGGGTATTCTAATCCAGTTTCAACAATTTTAGAATTTTGTGTTCAATGACAGTCTATGGGAGTAGTGTGACATTTGATCTGGTAAGTTATCTTTCATCTATCATCTTAATTGGTATCACTAATTATAACTACCTATGGGTAAATTAGTATTTTTTTGGTAACCCTAATTTTAACTGCCTTTAGACAAATCAAAATTATGACATTGTTTCCTAATTATAATCACCTATGGGTGAATTAGGTAAAACATTTTTTTTATCATGCATTGCCATATCTTTATGTCATTACTATTATCATTTGTCTTGTTGTTCACATTTATTTGTGAACTTGTTGTGACCTAGTTGCCTTATCATTGCCTTTTGTGTGGGAAAAATTACCATGACTTGGGATTTTTTGGGGGTTATGTAGGCCATGCTCTATACATATTGAGGTCAACTCAGTCCCTCTTATCATACACTCTAACCATATTGTGAGCACTTGATGTTGGCATGCTCTCTCCATTTGATGAGCTAGACCATTCTGTATCTCTTAATCCAAAATCGAGTTGAGAAAATTAACAAATTCCAAAAACATCTATAAAACATTAAAAAACTCAAAAACCTTTTATTTTTGTTTATTTGATTGTTGTTTGTCATGTTGGTCTTTTGTTTTCCTATTTGGTCTTGCTTATTTGTTTTAATTTACAGATACATCCTGATGGTCCACATAGATCTCGATTATTCATATTTTGATCTCATGTTATTAATATATCTTGTTTTCTTTTTCTTTATCTTTCCTATTTTGGTTAAATGTAAATAGATGTAACTCTAGTTTTGGTCATTATTTTACCATTATCCTTAGTTATAGGTATTCAAAATTAAACTGTCTTAGTGAAATTAGAATCTTATATCATTCTAATTTATTCATAATTATGATGCCTAATTTATTTTTTTATAACAATCACTTTGTGTTCAGGTTTCAAAGTCTTAGCATCAATATCAACTTCGAAGAATGATTCTCAAGAACACTTTGCATAATCTAGACTCTTGGTATGAAAATAGGCATCTAGTTATCATGCATTTTAACATTTTAACTCTATTCTTAGACATGCATCTCTTCACATACATTATGAGTCTAATCAATTCTTGGTCGGTTTTCATCATCCATCATTCCATTCTTTCCCAAACATGGGATAATTACATTGGCTTGAAGTCTTATAGGACTATGTAGGCAACACTCAATTTCTATTGAGTCAGCTCAGCTATCTTTCATTCTTATTTTCATCTCTTTCATCACTTTATGTATTCCTATATGTTGGTTTTTGTATGGATTTCTAAGTCATTACACCATCGCATGTACATTTACACTTGCTCACTTTAACCTATCTTTTGGGTTATATGCTTGAGTTATTTTAACTTACCAATTACCGATGCTAGGGCACAACATCTAAACAATGCTATAATCAGATCATCTCTATAGGGGAAAACCATTGCTTACTATTTATCAATAATCAAAATTATCCCTATTGGGGCATAACCATTTTATCATAATTATATTTACTCTAATGGGGCACTTCTTATTATCTTCGCTTTGGAGACCATGCTATTTTTTTCTCTAATTCAAATCTCTCCACAATAAAGACCATGATGAAAATATTTTAGTGTGTAACTTGTCTCAGGATTGATTAATGTAGTAAGCACACATCTTGTAGTCTCAAATTAGGTACATTTCAAGTGTCTCCCTTAAATTTTTGGATTGAATCCTTTCCATTCCCCCATATTTTAGGCCAATTATAACTTTAATTCTATTTTAATCATTGATGGTAATCACATGTGTAAGCATTAGCTCATTTAGATGCAATCTATTCCATGGGTTAATCTCTCTCTCTCTCTCTCTCTCTCTCTCTCTCTCTCTCTCCTCTCTCTCTCTCTCTCTCTCTCTCTCTCTCTCTCTCTCTCAGAGTCCATTCTTATCTGTCATCAAAGTATATCCTCTTGAGGGGGCATCATGGGTCATTTACAAACTATTCTTGACAATTCTTTTCTTTGAAAAGATTTTGCTTCACTTGAATGTCTCACTATGCCTTCTCAAATATGGGCAAAATGTAGACATCCAATTCCTAACACCATTTGTGTTAAAATTGTCAATCTTACTCAAATGCACATTTTAGGTCAAAATCATTAAAATATAATGAATGGTTTGAGATTATCATTTAAAAAACTTAGTTTAGGCTAATTAATCTCTAAATGAGGCAATGCATTTTATGTGATTCCTAACATTGATCAATTCATTTCAAGTCAAAATGATGATTTTGCCTTTTTGTGTTTTGAATCACTTTTTTCTTATAATTTATTAGTACACATCACATACTTTTGTTATTTTATGTCAGCAACATCCTAAATTGGACTATGGTTCTAATGCATCTAACTTCTCCTTCTAATTCCTCTCGAGTCAAATTATGACCCAATAATATGACTTTTTGACCATTTTGATTAATTGTGCATCAATTTACATAGAATTGCACTAAACTTGATTAACCTTGTTTAGGGTAATTAAACCAAATTAAGATATTAAGCAATAATTCCATGGAGATTATTTAATATCTTATTATTGAAAATTGATTATTGATATCTACATCACCTAGTAACATCATCATATGGAGTGGCATCCATAAGCCATAAATGCATAAAATATTAAGATTATGGGTCTCCCATGCCTCATTAAGATCCTCTATGCCTATTAAATGCCCCTCTATATCAAATATTTATGAGGGATATTAATATATTTATTTCCAAATATTAGATTAATCCATGGCCACACATGTCAATCTTGAGATGGACAGTCATAGTTGATCCTAGACAATTTTGAAAATATATAAATAGAAGAGCCTTGAACATCATTTATAAGCTTGATTTGTGCAAAGTTAAAATGCTAAATTGTCTCTACAACCCTTTGTGTTGATCATTATTTTTCATTAGCAAGCTTCATTTGATAGGTTAGATTATATATTTCATCTACTTTGAGCCTAGGTTATGCAAAACACTCTTGATACATTAAAAGAGTTACCACCACTCTTGACAAAGACAAGAACTCTTGATCAAAGGAGAACATGATTTTGAGCTGCACTTGTATGGTGAATCCACATGGGAAGGTAATTGGTATTGATTTCTCCTAATTATTTCTTTCTATCTTTTATAGTTCTTACATGAATAGATAGGCTAAGTTTTTTTTGTCTTTAATGCATTTTTCATGATTTTTTTATTAATGTTTGACTAGCTTTTTTAATAATAATATCTAAACTAATTTTAATAAGTAACTGACATGACCTCTAGAGCGTTAAGCAAGATAATAAAACTGTGTAGATAAAACTTAGTGAGAAGAAAACCTATGCCAATACCCCCCATAAGGACATCTTAGGTAGGTGATGATACAAAAAAAAGATCCCAACAACAAGCCCTGATAAGGTACCCATGTACAAAGTAATCTCTTATAAATTAGAGAAAAGGAGAAATCCCAAAGGAAATAAACTCCCCCTAAAATTAGAGATAAGGAAAAAGTGAAGAGGCTAGAATCTCCCATAAAGATTATTCTAAAACAATCAACACTCTAAGTAAAAATCATAAGATTATGAATGTTGATAATGAGATCCTCTACATGAAGATTGTAGAAGCTCTATCTACATCAAATAATGTTTCTTCCATTTATCAAAGAAAGAACCTGATGTGTGTATTGAAAATCTACCCATTTCATAATGGAAGATGAAGGTAACAGTATGAAGATCTCTGAATGTGGTCCCAATTGTATCTATGGCATGGATCTAGCAAGAATATGCATAGAATCTGAAATTAATACCACAAAAGTGAACCAATCAGAAGAATGACATGAAATATTCACTAAAAGAATGTCCATGTGAAGAGTGGAGCATGACTCACCAACTAAAAAAGGAAAGTCCACACGAAGAGATGAATCGTTGACTATCAAAAGAATTGTACTCATACTGTAAGTAGTGGAGTCCTCTAAAGTGAAAGGCTGTGAAAGAGCAATAATCGACACAAGAACAGAAGTAGAATTTGCAACGAGACAAATAAGGTCTAGTATAAGCTTATCCTATAGTGGGGGATTGCTAGAAGGAAGATCCTAAGTATGAGATGAGAGTACAACTATCTCTAAATATATGATAGGTAGTGGAGGAGGAGGTGTGTCGTAAATCTTAGCAAGATCACTAAAAAGACTATATAGTATGCTTCAAATAGTACATGGACACTCTAAATGTTTCACATGGCAATGAATTTCCATGGAAACATGTAGTAACAAAGTGGTAAAACCTTGTCAAAAGTATTAGCCTACATATCTAATTGAATAGGATTAGTGGGTGCAGGAATCTATCCATATAGAAATGGAATATGATTCTTGCATGTGAGCAATTATTTCATGTAAACATGTTAAGAAACATAGTTATCTTTCCTAAGAAGGATCATTCAAGATTAAAAAAAACTTCTCATCTGGAGTAATAGTTTACACTCTGGAGATGGACTTTGGACTAGGTCAAAAATGAGTCTAGTCAAATGAGAGAAATCAATGCACAAGTGACAATGCATGTTCAAATGGACATCAAGCTCTATTGATAATGCATCTAGGAATACAAGAGAAATTTGTGTAAGTAGTCACTAAATGGGCATAGGTAATAGTTCTAAAAAATTAAATGTGTACAAGAAAAAGTGTAGGTCCCACAACAAAACTCCCTAAGATATATGTAGTGAACTCCCTCTATTTGCAATTATAAAGCATGCTCAAAGAATGATAAATTTGTGCTTATGATCGAGTACCAGTGCATTCTCTAAGTATGGATGTCAGAATTAACTGAAATGGGACCACACAAGTAAGAGCAATCAATGCACAAGTGAAAAACATGTCTCAATGAATGGACGTCAAACTCAACTAATAATGAATCAATAAACATGAGAAAATAGTATAATATGCACTAAACTGGCACAAATGAAATGCAAATAGGTCAAGTAAGAGGATGTCAAACTATGCTGATAATGCAACTATATGAGGATAAGTAAATGTGTGAACTAGTCAAGTAGCCCTCCCAAATTTTGGCACTTTATAATTCACTATGTTTTATAATGTAAATAGGCTAGCTAAGAAATTTGAAAATAAATACTTTTTCGAAAGATGGTACTCAATTTTGAGCTACCATTTACAATATATTAAAAAAATAAACTTATGTCAATAGCCCACTTTTAATAAAATATTGTAATAAATGATTAAAATAAGATTGCCGCTAAGGGGTTACCTAGCCTTCCATCCAGTCATTGAAATTGGCACTGAACAAGGAATGCTATGGTTTTATTTATGAGAGGGAATTGGCCCCCTGCCAAATTGGGCCTCACCCTTTGTCTTCGTGAAGAAAAAATACAATGTAAATTAAAAAACCAATTACAAATCTCCTTAAAATATATGGTTTTTAAATTTAAAAAAATAAAAAATATGTGCCCCACCATATGTTTGCCACAAGCAAAAATAACTCTACACTTGAAAACTTTGACCCCACCTTTCATAATTACCCCTTTGTGCTTATGTATCCCACCTGTAAAATAAAATCACCCACCTCCACTAAAAATCAAACACAAGGCCATTCTACTTAAATCACCCCACCATAAAGTTATTTTGAAAAAAAAAATAATTTAACATCAACAAATCATTGACATTAAATAATACAATGTAAGCTTATTTGTTTAAAAAACAACTATCATTATGGAGGACAACGTAGAAATACCACACAATATGATATTAGAGAGTGACCTAATGGTTGGTAGATCGTATATCATAGAATAAAGTCTCAATGATTGAGTAGAGATGGAAGGTGGTGGAGACTAATGGAAGCAATGAGAGTTACAAGGTGGTTATGGAAGAGAATGACCATGTTGAAGGTGGTATATCTCTATATAGAATGATGCCAAAGTGGTTTGTCTCAAAAGAAAAGGCTATGATAAGTGGTTTAAACAGGTCATGGGAAGATATCGGTGAACACTCCAAAACAAGGTATATAGACACATATAGGTAGTGAGGGAATTTACAAACAAAGAAATGAGAAATAGCTCTGTGGAAACCAGTGAGAGGATCAAGAGGCTGTGGGAGACAAACAGGTTGGAGAGTCAAACTAAGTAGTCCATTTTGGTGAAGGATTAAATCACTTTGAGCTTCTCTCTAACAATCTCATCTCTAATTTTCCCCATTATTTCTATATGAATTTTGTGAGGCACATTGGAGGATGATGGTGGATCAAGATGATAGTAACATAGCTCGACGAATGAAGAGAATGGTGGGTAGCTATCAAGTGCAAGATGGATTATCCACTAGGAGGTCATTGAGGACTATGATCTAGATGTAAGAGGCCATGTAGTGATACCAACATCAAGACTACAAAACTTGATGATTGCATGTCCTCTAGATATATTGGATGGTAGAGGTAGTAGTAGGAAGGATGATCGGTGATAGAAGAATGATAGGTTTGAATGGTGGTAGGTAGGTAGAGAGATAAGTAGACTTATAGTTGTTAAAAAGGATGTAGATCCAATGTTTCAAGGTCCAACATAGCCCTCTACAAGCATCCAACACTAAAAGAGGATGCCACTATGAATGTTGGAGCTATAAAATTCCAAGTAAAATACCAAAGCATGATGCCAAAGTCTATATATTTGGAAATGATTTCCAGCACCCTGATCACCATGGCACCTCCACTTTCATGCTTCAACACAACACTATACAATGCAGATCTACATAGTTTTAGCAAATACAACATAAAAATTGATGCCAAAGTCCACATAAAATGTAGATCTACAAAAGAATTTAATCTTTGCAATAGATCAAATGACTTTTTCATTATAGATCTGGTCCAAGGAAAGAGAGCTATAAAGGAATGCCAATGTAGAGAATGATGCCAAGAGCAACGTTTGATACTATTTTCAAGGTCTCTCCTCACTAGTAATCAAAAAAAATCTTCTTTTACAAATCCATGTCAAATATGAAAACAAAAAAAATGTAATAGACTAGAAAGCACCAGCATGAAGGAGAAAATTAATGTTTTCTTTAAACACTTATCTTTGCTAAGCTAAAAACAATAGATCCAAAATAGAGTTCTCAAAAAAAAAAAGATCTAAAATATTTTAACAATTTCTATAATATAATAACAAATCTTATGATTTCATAAAACAATAACAAATAATCAATCACCCAGATAATCTTGAACACAAATTGACACTCTGATACCATAAAAGAGTTATAGCCAGGATCACCAGAACAATGAATGCACATGATGGAATGATCTCATGAGTCGAGAAAGTGCATATCATAATAAAGTTGATAGTAATTGAAATTAAGCATAGAATAATTACTTTAGCATCAACACAAGTTCTCCTAGTATATTCTACAAATATTGTGTAGCTTTTCATCATCCTACCATTATTACCACCAAACATAGCCATTATATTGACATTCCACCTGTCACAAATGTCGATTGGGAATGACAAAATCACACTTTATTTAATTTTATCCATAGAAACATACCATTTACAAACTATCAATAGGAAAAAGACCCCATTCATTTAGAAGAATAACAATCTCTTAGTGAAACCTTTTTGGAGGTTCTAGGGGATAAGCAAAGATCAAACTCAACATCTTTTAGTCAAACCTTTTCAGAGGCACTAGAAGAAAATCAAATTCAAATGTTAGCATTTATTTGTGAAACCTTTTTAGAGGTGCTATGGGATGATTAGAGCAAATTCATTGGTGAAAACCTCATCAAGGTGACAATGGCTAAGCACATTGGTTCTTCATTACATACTGATGACAATATCAAAGATCAAATCTAAATAGATTCCAATCTATAACATAATCAGATAGTAGTTGCTCTCAAGATCAAGCAACAAAAAAAAATTGGTGGTCATATTGAGAGCAACTTCAGAGGTCTTCGGCCCTACCATAACCAAAAGTATGTTGAATCTAAAATTAGAAACATTATGTGTGACTAAAAGTCCTGATCTTCATTTATTTCCCTTTTATTATACATTCTATTATTGCCCACTTATTTATGACCCATTTATATCATCTATCACTGACAACACTTTACATTATTGAGGATATAAAGATATCTTGTCTCCACATTTCAATGAATCAAAATTGATTGCCAATATGAATTACAATAGCATTATTTAGGTCCATATTTATAACAAGTTATTAATAGAAAAAATGTACTGCAAGGGTGTTAGGTAGTAACTTTATAATAGATCATGTCTATTATCTCACATTTTGACTAGGATGTGCATCTCCCTATTAGCAAGAGAAACAAAACTATTTTTCACTTTTACAATTACCATTTGTCATTACCATGCCTCATCTCTTAGGGACAACTCTATAAACTACATTGACTTCAAGTCCTTATTATACCATTGTGTTCTATTTACTATGTTTTTAAAACTACATTGACTGAAGTCCTTAAGGACTATGTAGATAGTGCTCAATTTCTATTGAGGTCAATTTAGTCACCCCATTCCTATGATCTCACATTTTTATGAGAAACCTAAGCAACGCTCTCACTATTTTGTGAGCAATTGTTAAGTTTGAATGCTCTCTCCATTTCTTGAGCAACCTAATCAATGCTCTCATCATTTTGCATTCAATCCAAACCAATCATCACCTGGGAGTAACTTTGTTGCTACTATATAAAATTATCTTCTAATCATTTCATTATAACATTTTTGTTATACCATTTCTTTACTATTGATCAAGGCTTGAATTGAGTCATCTTACCGATCCCATTTTGATCTTGGTTCCTTTAGTTCATCCTACACTTTTTATGGGGGTATTCTAATCGAGTTTAAATAATTTTAGCATTTTGTGTTCAATGACAGTCTATGGGAGTAGTGTGACATTTGATCTGGTAAGTTATCTTTCATCTATCATCTTAATTGGTATCACTAATTATAACTACCTATGGGCAAATTAGTATTATTTTTGGTAACCTTGATTTTAACCACCTTTAGACAAATCAAAATTATGACATTTTTTCCTAATTATAATCACCTATGGGTGAATTAGGTACAACATTTCTTATCATGTATTGTTATATCTTTTGGTCATTACTATTATCATTTATCTTGTCATCCACCTTTATTTGTGAACTTGTTGTGACCTAGTTGCATTTTCATCACCTTTTGTGTGGGTAGAATTACCATGACTTGGGTTTATTTTGGGGTTATGTAGGTCATTCTTGATATATATCAAGGTCAACTCAATCACTCTTATCATACACTCTAACCATATTGCAAGCATTTTAAGTTGGCATGCTCTCTACATTTCATGAGCTAGACCATTATGTATCTCTTAATCCTGAATCAAGTTGAGATAATTAACAAATTCCAAAAACATCTATAAAACATTAAAAAACTAAAAAAGAAATTATTTGTGTTTATTTTATTGTTGTTTGTCATGTTGGTCTTTTGTTTTCCTGTTTGGTCTTGCTTATTTGTTTTAATTTACAAATACATCTTGATAGTCCACATAGATCTCAATTATTCATATCTTGATCTCATGTTGTTAAGATGTCTTGTTTTGATTTTCTTTATCTTTCCTATTTTGTTTAAATGTAAATAGATGTAACACTAGTTTTGGTCATTGTTTTATCATTATCCTTAGTTATAAGTATTCAAAATTGAACTGGCTTAGTGCAATTAGAATCTTATATCATTCTAAGTTATTCATAATTATGATGCCTAATTTAATTTTCTATAGCAATCACTTTGTGTTCAAGTTTCAGAGTCTTAGCATCCATATCAACTTTGATGAATGATTCTCAAGAACACTTTGCATAATATAGACTCTTGGTATGAAAATAGGCATCTAGTTATCATGCATTTTAACACTTCAACTCTATTCTTAGACATGCATATCTTCACATACATTATGAGTCTAATCAATTCTTGGTTGGTTTTCATCATCCATCATTCCATTCTTTCCCAAACATAGGATAATTACATCAGCTTGAGGTCTTACTGGAGTATGTAGGCAACACTGAATTTCTCTTGAGTCAGCTCGGCTATCTTTCATTCTTATTTTCATCTCTTTCATAACTTTGTGTATTCTTATATGTTGGGTTTTGTATGGCCTTTTAATCCATTACACCATTGCGTGTACATTTACACTTGCTCACTTTAACCTATCTTTTAGTTTATATCCTTGAGTTATTTTAACTTTCAAATTGTCCATGCTGGGGCACAACATCTAAACAATGTAATAATCAAATCAACTCTATCAGGGTAAATCATTGTTTATTCTTTATCAATGATAAAAATTATCCCTATTGGGGCATAACCATTTTATCAGAATTATATTTACTCTTTTGGGGCACTTCTTATTATCTTCTCTTTGGAGACCATGTTCTTTTTTCCTCTAATTCCAATCTCTCCACACTAAAGCCCATGATGAAAATAGTTTAGTGTATAACTTATCTCATGATTGATTAATGTAATAAACACATAGCTTAAAGTCTAAAATTAGGTACATTTCAAGTGTGTCCCTTAAATTTTTGTATTGAATCATTTACATTCCCCTATCTTTGGGGCCAATTATAACTTTAATTCTATTTTGATCATTGATGGTAATCATGTGTGTAAGCATTAGCTCATTTGGATGCGATCTATTCCATGGGTTAATCTCTCTCTCTCTCTCTCTCTCTCTCTCTCTCTCTCTCTCTCTCTCTCTCTCTCTCTCTCTCTCTCTCTCTCTCTCTCTCTCTCTCTCTCTCTGAGTCCATTCTTCTCTTTCATCCTAGTATGTCCTCTTGAGAGGGCATCATGGGTCATTTCCAAACTATTCTTGAAAATTCCTTTCTTTTAAAAGATGTTGCTTCACCTGAATGTCTCACTATGCCTTCCCAAATAGGGGCAAAATGTAGACATCCAATTCCTAACACTATTTGTGTTAAAATTACCAATCTTACTCAAATGCACATTTTAGGTCAAAATCATTAAAAATTAATGAATGGTTTGAGCTTATCATTTAAAAGTTTCAGTTTAGGCTAATGAATCTCTAAATGAGGCAATGCATTTTATGTGATTCCTAACATTGATCAATTCATTTCAAGTCAAAATGATGATTTTGCCTTTTTGTGTTTTGAATCACCTTTTTCTTATAATTTATTAGTACACATCACATACTTTTGTTATTTTATGTCAGCAACATCCTAAATTGGACTATGGTTCTAATGCATCTAACTTCTCCTTCTAATTCCTCTCGAGTCAAATTATGACCCAATAATATGACTTTTTGACCATTTTGATTAATTGTGCATCAATTTACATAGAATTGCACTAAACTTGATTAACCTTGTTTAGGGTAATTAATCCAAATTAAGAGATTAGGTAAGAATTCCATGGAACTTATTTAATATCTTATTATTGATATCTACATCACCTAGTAACATCATCATATGGAGTGGCATCCATAAGCCATAAATGCATAAAATATCAAGATTATGGGTCTCCCATGCCTCATTAAGACCCTTTATGCCTCTTAAATGCCCTTTATATCAAATATTTATGAGGGATACTAGTATATTTAATTCCAAATATTAGATTAATCTATGTCCAAAAATCTCAATCTTGAGATGGACAATCATAGTTGATCCCAGACCATTTTGAAAATATATACATAGAAGAGCCTTGAACATCATTTTTAAGATTGATTTGTGCAAATTTAAAATGCTAAATTATCTCTACAATCCTTTTAGTTCATCATTATTTTCCATTATCAAGCTTCATTTGATAGGTTAGATTATATATTTCATCTACTTTGAGTCTAGGTTATGCGAAACATTCTTGATACATTGGAAGAGTCACCGCCATTCTTGATAAAGACAAGAACTCTTGATCAAAGGAGAACATGCTTTTGAGTTCAACTTGTATGGTGAATCCACTTGAGAATGTAATGGGTATTGCTTTCTACTAAATATTTATTGCTATCTTTTATAATTCTTACATGAATAGATAGGCTATGTTTTGTTGTCTTTAATAAATTTTTCATGATTTTTTTATTAATGTTTGGCTAATATTTTTTATAATAATATCTAAACTAATTTTAGTAAGTAACTGACATGACCTCTAGAACATTAAGCAAGCTAATAAAACTATGTCGATAAAACCCAGTGAGAAAAAAGCTTACACCAATACCCCCCATAAGAATTTCTTAGGTAGGTGATGATAAAAAAAAAAGGATCCCAACAACAAGCCCTAATAAGGTACCCATGTACAAAGTAATCTCTTATAAAGTAGAGAAAAGGAGAAAACCCATAAGAAACAAACTCCCCCTAAAAAGAGAGACAAAGAAAAAGTGAAGAGGATAGAATCACCCCTAAAGATTATACTAAAATAATCAACACTCTAAGTACACCTCGTAAGATTACAAATCTTGATGAGATCATCTACCTGAAGATTGTAGAAGCTCCATTTGCATCAAATAATGTTTCTTCTATTTAGCAAAGAAAGAACCTAATGTGTGTAATGAAAATCTACCCATTCCATAATGGAAGATGAAGGTAATAGTATGAAGATCTCTGAATGTGGTCCTAATTGTATCTATGGCATGTATCTAGCAAGAATATGCATAGACTATGAAAGTAATACCACAAAAGTGAACCAATAAGAAGAATGACATGGAACATTCACTAAAATAATGTCTATGTGAAGAGTGGAGCATGACTCACCAACTAAAAAAAAAGGTCCATAGGAAGAGATGAATCATTGATGATCAAAATAGGTGTACTCATACTATAAGCGGTGGAGTTCTCTAAAGTGAAAGGCTATGAAAGAGCAATAATCGGCACAAGAACAGAAGTAGAATTTGCAATGAGACAAATAAGGTCTAGTATAAGCTTATCCTATAGTGGCAGATTGATAGAAGGAAGAGCACTATCCATCGTGGATATGTCATCATAAAAAAATAAAAGTATGAGATGAGAGTACAACTATCTCTAAATATATGATAGGTAGTGGAGGAGGAGGTGTGTCATAATTCTTAGCAGGATCACTAAAAAGACTATGCAGTATGCTCCAAATAGTACATGGACACTCTACATGTTTCACATGGCAATGAATATCCATGGAAACATGTAGTAATAAGGTGCTAAAAACCTTGTCATAAGTATTAGCCTACTTATCAAATTGAATAGGATAAGTGGGTGCAGGAATCTATCCATATAGAAATTGAATATGATTCTTGCATGTGAGCAAGTATTTCATGTAAACATGTTAGGAAACATAGTTATCCTTCCTAAGAAGGATCATTTAAGATGAAACAACTCTTCTCATCTAGATTAATAGCGTACACTCTGGAGATGGACTTTGGACTATGCCAAAAATGAGTCTAGTCAAATGAGAAAAATCAATGCACAAGTGACAATGCATGTTCAAATGGACATAAGGCTCTATTGATAATGCATCTAGAAATACAAAAGCAATTTGTGTAAGTAGTCACTAAATGGGCATAGTTAATAGTTATAAAAATTGAATGTGTACAAAAAAAGTGTATGTCCCACAACAAAACTCCCTAAGATATAAGTAGTGAACTCCCTATGTTTGCAATTACAAAGCACACTCAAAGAATGATAAATTTGTGCTTATGATTGAGTACCAGTGCATGCTCTACGTATGGATGTCAGAATTAACTAAAATGGGTCCACACAAGTAAGAGCAATCAATGCATAAGTGAAAAACATGTCTCAATGAATGGACATCAGACTCAACTAAAAATGCATCCATAAACATGAGAAAATAGTATAATATGCACTAAAATGGCACAAATGAAATGCAAATATGCTAAGTACGAGGATGTTAGACTATGCTAATAATGCATCTGTATGAGGATAAGTAAATGTGTGAACTATTTAGGTAGCCCTCCCAAATTTTGGCACTTTATAATTCACTGTGTTTTATAATGCAAATAGGCTAGCTATGTGAGAAATTGAAGAATAAATACTTTTTCAAAAGATGGTACTCGATTTTGAGATACAATTTACAATATATTAACAAAATAAATTTATGTCAATAGCCCATTTTTAATAAAATATTGTAATAAATGATTAAAATAAGCTCGATGCTAAGGGGTTACCTAGCCTTCCATCCAATCATTGAAATTGGCACTAAACAAGGAATGAAATGGTTTTATTTATGAGGGGGAATTGGCCTCCTACCAAATCAGGCCTCACCCTTTGTTTTCATCAAGAGAAAATACAATGTAAATTAAAAAACCAATTACAAATCTCCTTAATATATATATATATATATATATATATATATATATATATATATATATATATATATATATTTTAAATTAAAAATAAATAAATAAATAAATGTGCTCCACCATATGTTTTCCTCAAGTAAAAATACCTCCCCACTCGAAAACTTTGACCCCACCTTTCATAATTACCCCTCTGTGCTTATGTCTCCCACTTGTAAAAGAAAATCACCCACCTCCACTCAAAATCAAATACAAGGCCATTCTACTTTAATCACCCCACCATAAAGTTCTTTTTAAAAAAAATTATAATTTAACATCAACAAATCATTGACATTAAATAATATAATGTAAGCTTTTTTGTTTAAAAAATAACTATCATTTTGGAAGACAAGGCAGAAGTACCACACGGTATGCTATTAAAAAGTGAAATAATGGTTGGTAGATCGTATATCATAGCATAAAGTCTCAATGATTAAGTAGAGATGGAAGGTGATGGAAACTAATGGAAGCAAGGAGAGTTACCAGGTGTTTATGGTAGAGAATGACCATGTTGAAGGTGGTATATCTCCATATAAAATGATGCCAAAGTGGTTTGTATCGTAAGAAAAGGCTATGATAAGTGGTTTAAACTGGTCATGGGAAGAGATCGATGAATACTCCATGATAAGGTAAATAGACACATATAGGTAGTGAGGGAATTTGCAACTAAAGAAATGAGAACTAACTCTTTGGAAACCAATGAGATGATCAAGAGGCTATGGGAGACAAATAGGTTGGAGAGTCAAACTAAGTAGTCCATGTTGGTGAAGAATTAAATCACCTTGAGCCTCTCTCTACCAATCTCCTCTCTAATTTTTCCCATTCTTTTTATATTAATTTTGTGAGGCACATTAGAGGATGACGATGGATTGAGATGATAGTAACATAGCTTGATGAATGAAGAGAACAGTGGGTATCTATCAAGTGCAAGATGGATTATCCACTAGGAGGTCATTGAGGACTATGATCTAGATGTAAGAGGCCATGTAGTGATAGCAACATGAAGACTACAAACCTTGATGATAATATGTCCTCTAGATATATTGGATGGTGGAGGTAGTAGCAGGAAGGATGACCGATGATAGAAGAATGACAGGTTCGAATGGTGGAAGGTAGGTTGACAGCTAAGTAGACTTAATGTAGACTAATAGATGTTAAAAAGGATGTAGATCCAATGCTTCAAGATACAACATAGCCCTCTACAAGCATCCAACACTAAAAGAGGATGCCACTATGAATGTTGGAGCTATAAAATGCCAAGTAAAATACCAAAGCGTGATGCCAAAGTCTATAGATTTGGAAATGATTTCCAACACCCTGATCACCATGCCACCTCCACTTTCATGCTTCAACACAACTCTATACAATACAGATCTACATAGTTTTAGCAAATAAAACATAAAAATTAATGCCAAAGTCCACATATAATGTAGATCTACACAAGAATTTAATCTCTGCAATAGATCAAATGCCTTTTTCATTGTAAATTTGGTCCAAGGAAAGAGAGTTAGAAAAAAATGCCAATGGAGAGAATGATGCTAAGAACAAAGTTTGATACTCTTTTCAATGTCTCTGCTCATTAGAAATCAAAATTTTTCCTCCTTTACAAATCCATGTCAAATATGAAAACAAAAAAATAATGTAATAGACTAGAAAGCACCAAGATGAAGGAGAAAATCAATGTTTTCTTCCAACACTTATCTTTGCCAAGCTAAAAACAATAGATCCAAAATAGAGATCTCCAAAAACTAATTTAGATCTAAAATATTTTAACAATTTCTATAAGATAATAACAAATCTTAAGATTTCATAAAACAATAACAAATAACCAATCAACCAAACAATCGTGAACACAAATTGACACTCTGATACCACAAGGAGTTGTAGCCAGGATCATCAGATCAATGAATGCACATGATGGAATGATCTCATGAGTCGAGCAAGTGCATATTATAATAAAGTTGATAGTAAATGAAATTAAGCATAGGATAATATTTCAAAATAAATAAGAGTAAATAAAATACTTTATATCATTCTAAATGAAGAATATAAAAGGAGATGTGTAAAGATACGTTGGAGAGGGAAAGATATCACACATTCTAGTGAATGTGGTACTAATATTTTCAAGTAACCAACATGACATCTAGAGGTCTAAGCAAGCTAATACAAGCATGTAGGCAAAACCTAATTGGAAAAAGTCCTACACTAATAAATGGAGTGCTAAAAGAGTGAATGGGTTTACATGAGATGTATAAACACCACAAGGGCTTATTGAAAGGTTTAGTTACTTAAGGGTGACCCATAGATGCTATGTATGACCTATGAAAATTGTATTGAGATGTGTCTTTGTGTGAGAAATGTCTTAAGGGCTAAGGCATGCCAAATCGCTGAGTAAGGTAGTGATTATCAATATTGCTCTATAAATAGTGAATTCAAAGATGGTGATTTCTAGACATAGTATGAGAGACTAAGGAGCGATTGGAGAGAGGCTTATGATTGTTTTTTATGGAGTGAAGGAGGGGTAGAGTACCCTGAGGATGATTTGAAGAGTAGATCAGATTAAAGACTATTTGTGTGATGTGTTGGTCATAATATTGTTGGCAGAATAATGCACTTTTTATTTGAGTGTGAGCGAGGATAAAGTGTGATAAGTAGAGGTCCATCAGTAGGTGTTGTTGACATCAGTTCAGAGGTGTTGTTGTGATAGCTCAGGATCTAAGGTGGTTGTAGCCTCCTTGTAAGGTTTAATTTTTTAAAAAGTTTGGTTATTGTTGTAGCTCAGCTAGACAAGTGTGGCAGCATGTTATAGGATTGTAGTCTCACTAAATAGAGATTGTAGTTCCTTGATCATTTGTAGATGGTCTAAATTAGATCTTTTTATTATAAGATAGTAGTTCAATTACAAGTTCCAGTGGGTTTTTTCCACCAAGAGGGTTTTCCACGTATGTCATGTGTTATATGATTGATTTTACATTATCTCTCTTGCTCATTGACGTGAATGTTGTGTATGCTTCATGAATGCTTGTGGTAACTAATTAAGTGTTTGGAAAGATCATAATTTAAATTGGATTATTTGGTCTCATTGATTCACCCCCTTCCCCACTTCTCTGTGATTATACCTTTAATAGAGGCTACCCTACATCAACCATACGTATCAATGTCACTATTAAGAATATATGCTCATTCTTATTGACATAAGGATCATGGTATGTTAAGTTTCTATATCATCATGGATGAAAACTTCCAACCAATATAGGATTAAGTTTTTTAATATAAATATAAATATTTTAAAATCGTGAAAGAAATTTTAAGACACATCGGTTAAACATATATTGACATGAGATAATAAGATCAATTTTATATAAACATAAATTGTAAGAATAATTTTTATGTATTTTAAACCACAAAGGAGAAGGAGGGTCAAACAAGTAACTATTATATTAATATGAAGTCTGCTTCCAGAATAACATCAACTCATATTAATATTAGGATCATGGTATGATGGATTTACATGTTACCATGGACTAAACGTTCTAATTTTTTTACCTATTTAGATTTAGACTTGTGATTAAACACATAATAATTCCTAAACCTTGCCAATCAATCTCACAAGTATCATTAACCCATACATGTCAAAAATAACTTAATATGTGTTAATATTGGGATTTGACTATATCGAGTGCGTCTTTTATATGTGTTAATATGTCGCTTATGGTCGGCCTGTTGGATGCTTCTCTCTGAATGCATTTCAAAGATAGATTGAGTATATTGTCGAAAGATATCATGTCATTGTCAGACATAGATAGCTTTGGGTCTATGATGTCTGTCAATGCATGGCCATACTCTTCGTTCCCCTCGACATGGAGTATGACCTGTGAAAGGAAAAAGAAATGCACATTTGCTGTATACTTTCAAGCTTATATACAATATCGCAAATAGAGTAAATTTAAAGTGGTTTATATATAATCTCACCCATTTCAAAAGACTTAGCTCTTTTTCATCCAGGTCGGGGTCGATTGGTTTCCTTCCGCAGATTATCTCCAGCAAAACCACTCCAAAGCTATCAACGTCACTTCTCTCTGTCAACTTATTCGTATGAAAATACCTAAGTTCATCAATAAAAGACGTGCAGCTGTTAGGAGAATAAATGATTATGCAACAGCCGTAACAAAATTTTCTGACATAAACTTCCCAAAGAGTAAGATATAAACTACTTTACTCTGGATCAAAGTACCCCACTGTTCCTTTTATGGTTGTGGTCACACAACTAGAGATTGTTTCATCGCCAATGATATTTGAAAGGCCGAAATCGGCCACTTTTGCCCGTAGATTGCTGTCCAGAAGGATGTTTGAGCTCTTCACGTCTCTGTGAATTATTTTTGGAGTACAGCCTGTACGCAAGTATTCAGGCCCTTCAGAGACATTCAGAATAAAAAACAGAGATAATTTCGGTACAGGTTTTTTATTGTTAAAAATAAGAGTCTATCGCGAAACTAGAACAAAATATAAATTGTTAATAATAGAGATAATTTAAGTAAATATGCATAAAACAAAACACCAAAATTATGTAATAAATTTTTAGTAGAGACAAGGAAACATTCACAGTATAACATATCAAGATATATTAATATAAGATGAAAATATTACATACGAATTAATTATAGATAATATGTGAAATCCACAAAGATAAATACGCATAATTGGTAAAGCAATGTTACAATTCCTTTTCTTAAAAATAGAGTGAAAAAATGACATTAAGACTTCCTCTCCACAAAAGAATTTGATAGAATTCATCTTCTTTGAAACAGATGTTTGACTCTTAAATTTTTTGCTTCAAGGGTGTTATCTCTGAACCATCACCAAGGAGGTTCCATAAAATGTTGCCACTCAACTAAACCCCCTACAATAATAATGGGGGGCGTTGCCCCTACACTCCCATCAAAAAGTGGGCTACAAACTATCTAATAAAAAGTTGATATGACAAATGACTCACTTAAAATCTCCATTAAAATCTTTCTGCTCTCCAAAGGAGGTGGAGATTGGACTTTCGTTTGTAAATGACCCTTAGGTCTCAAAAGGTAGGAAGGATTTGGATCCTTTGAAAATGATTCTTAGATCTCAAAAGTAACGCTTTTAGCATGGGTCATAACTTTTTTTTTTTTCCTTTCTTTTTTACTTATTATTTTGTTGTTGTTGTTTATTTGCTATTTTCAATAGCTTTTGTTCTTCTTATAATTACTATTTTATTTCGATAAAATGTCCATATTTATATTAAGTAAGGCTCCTTTCAAAATCCGCTTTTACCTTTAATAAAAACAAACTCTTAAATAACTCATTTACATTATATAATTTAATGATATGCCATAAAAAGTGGGTATTTCACAAAGTCTTGTAATTATAAATTACTTCATAATTTATATAGTTGTTACGTTAATATTTACTTCTAAATTAATTAAATTTTAATTACTAAAATTATCATTAATGTAAGCATCACCATCCGAGCTACATGGGTTAGAGTATTTAGTTGGAATAATGTTGGCCAACATGATGTCTATAAGTTTCCCAATGACATGGACAGCCATTGGATATATATATTTTTTCTTACCATGTTTATTAAGGCAACGTTCTTAGAAAATTTTAGTATATAAATGGATGTATCCTTAATTACTTGAAACAAAGGAATTTTGACACTTCATTTGGCATACAAATTCAAATTCAAATTCTAGATATTATTTTTTCAAATTTATCTCTTTAAAAAAAAAATAGTATTATTTATTGTTACTTGTTCAATGGATGTGCACGGTTCAAGAATATGGTTGTTATTGGATGGTTGTGGATTATTTGGTGTGTTAGTGACCTACTCAAGAGGCTCAGTTATTATAGGTGTAATGGGATTTTGGATATTATTTTTTGAATGAATTTGATCATCGTTAACTTTTCACAAATGAGTGGGTAAGGTATCATATCATTATTGTATGTAGGTTGAACTGATTTATTTTTTGGATTAGGTGTAATATGGGAATGAAATTATAAGGATTTTGATGGAGGTGGAGTGAAACTACTTATCATTAATGCCATTTTTTTTTTTTTTTTTTTTGGGTGCAATGAGGTTTTATAAGTTTTAGAAATGTAGCATCTATGTTGAGTGAAGGTTATTTCCCATAGCCATGACTACTACCATCGGTTATAGGATGGGTTTCATTGATATTTTTAATTTTTTCATTGCCATGGTTACTATTAAAATTGTTTCTAAATAGTTGTGGTTTATGAATTTCACCGATTTAGATTTTAATTTTTGGGTTATGGTTGCGTTGTTTGGTTTTAGGGAGTTGATGCATGCTAATTATTAGGAAAATAAATACAAATTAGAATATGGAGATTTAGATGTTATACTTAAATTATGTGATCTTTCTGAAATAATACTACCAATTTTTAATAAAACATTTTTTACCATTTAAAAGAAATTAAAAATATATATTTTCTATAAAATTATCTAAAATTTATGAAAACAATTAAATATAATTTTTTAAAACTGCATTTTCAAATATTTTTTTGCGTGCAGACAAAGCCTGAAAAATGATCAATGTGAAAAAATTTCAAGGTTTTATGGTGTACGTTTCCTCCAAATTAATTGTCTTTTTCGTAGTAGTTTTAAGCTAAAGTTGAATTGTCTAAGGTTTAAATTGATTTTCACCAGTTTAAAAAATCATAAAATCTTAAATTCTAATATTTTATGAAACATGGATAAAAGGTTTATAAATATTTGAGACAATAAAAAAATGCGTGTATGCACAAATAAGTGGCGCATTCCTCCTAGTCAGGCATTTGGATAAGATTCTATGTAAACTTTTCCTCTACTATGACACCCATGGTCTACTACTTTTGGGTATAGTTTCGTCAGAACCAGAGCTCCATTGCCTCAAAGAGCACCTCCTACACTCAGAGCGCATTCCTCCACTAAAATTATTAGATACATCCTCTTATTCCTTCAAAATTCCTTGCCTTCCACGCAGGGATTAGAATGAGATTTTAGTTGAAACTTCTTGTACATAGTTTCAGCTTCAACCAAAAGTGATTTCCTCCAGAACGGTGCCACTCTTCTAGACAAGATAAACTTTAATTATTTTTCTTTACTAAAGAATTTCAGATCTGATAATTGTTCAATAGCTTTCATTATAGTGCCACAATCAACATACAAGAAAATTCAGCATAAAGCCTCTTCAAAAAATAGATATACAACCAAATATTTCTCCTTTATATTTTCACATCTTCTTTATTCCATCAAGGGTATTAGAAATTTGAGGTTGCTTCTCAGATAGTGTTGACCAGGTTTATTTCTCCCCTAACAAGACATTGTTACAGAGATTTACTTCTCCTCCCAGGCTCACAAACCTTGAGCTTTCATTACCATGCAGAATTATAATAACACATGAGTACTATTTTTTATTTATTTTAGATTACCAAGAGATAATAAATTATATACGTCAACAAAAAGTACCTATATCAAGTGAGGTAGGTGAAACAAATAAGCTAATAAGAAGTGAAAATATAATTACCCTTGAAACAACTAAACCAAACTATTTATAATAATATAAAAAATACACTAATATTAATAAACTAATTGTGCTTATACAATAATTATTCTAATATTTAAAATAGTGTCAAGAAAGAGACCATTAGAATTTTTATTTCACTTGCATTTAAAAATAAATGAAACATATATTACATCAATGTAAAAGATTCCTTATGGAATGGGTATTCATTCGAAGAGAAGTCTATGTAAAACAACCACAAGGTTTTGTAGTATAGATTGAAGAAGACTAAATGTGTAATTAGAATAAAATATTGTATTGCTTAAAATAAACATAAAACTATAAAATGTGAATTTAATATTAATTTCAAGAAAGAAAGTAATAATAACCTTATTTTTAAATTACATGTTGATTATTATTATTTTTTTTAATATGGGCAACATTTCTAAAATGAAAGATGAAATCAAAACTGATATGTTAAATGAATTTAAAATCCTAGATTTATGGATCATACAAGCTTTAGGATAAGCACACATCATGATATCAGTTAAAATAATTTGGTACCTAATTCACATATAATAAATAATGTAATAATTATCCAATAACAATGTATGTATTTGCTTGCACTTTGACAGAAAATATTACTTTGTCATGATTTTTTTATGAGGATTATTTATTCAACATTTCTTTTCATATACTAATATGTTTTATAATATATATATATATATATATAAAATACTTTGTATTTAGTAAAGTATTTTTATAAAATTAATTGTACTTTATAGTTAAAAATCATTAATATAGTCATATTATCAATAAATTTTTTTCAAAATATATCTTATATCTAATAAAATATCTTACAAAAATTGATTATAATTTAGGGATAAAAATCATAAATATGTCCATATTACACTTTATATCTAATAAAGTATCATAAAAAAATTGATTATATTTTATGATTAAAAATCATAAATACATTCATATTATTAGTAGTTTTTTTAAACATATATTTTGTATCTAATCAAATATCATAAAGAAATTGATTGCATTTTGGAGATAAAAAAATCATAAATATTTTCATATTATCATTCATTTATGTATGTATCTACAATCTTTTATAGTTATTGGTAATTTTTTTTAAATTATACTTTATATCTAATAAAGTATCTTAAAAAAATTGATTATATTTTACGGTTAAAAATCATCAATACATTCATATTGTCATCAAATTTAGGCCCTTCAAAAGACCCATGCGACTAAATACATAGCACTAAAAATTAAAGATAAAGCCAACTAAATATGATGATAATACAACAACAATAAAAAAATATCAAAATACTAAAACAAAAGACAGATTATAGTTTGTTTGAAGAACACAAAATAAGTTTACTTCTACCCAAAATCTTCATTGCTTATTTTTCAAAACTATCCTTCATTTGTGTCTTAGCATTAAGCTTCTACTTGCAAGAGATCTGACATATGCCTATGAAGACTTAACTTTAATTATTTGAATGATATGCTTTTATTTGTTTTAGAAAACAGAGAGTATTAGTTGGGCTATTTAATTGATCATATTATGTCTTGGTAAGATAATCTTTTAAATGCTATGTTGTTTCCAATACTTTTCTTTCCTGAGTCTCACTCACTCTTGAACCTAAGATTGAAAAATGGTTAGAACTTAATTTGAGATTAGAATTGTTGTCTTTTGCTTTCTTTTCAATTTTCTACTTTCTTCTGAACCGTGCTGGTTTTTTCCCCGCTTTTTCTGGCGTTCCCTGAAAGTCCTCCTTTGCTAAAGTCTTCCTTTTTCTTTCCTTCGAGAGATAACTTACATTTATTTTGAAACTCATAGCAGGAAGCATATTTCCTACATTTATTTTGAAACCTATAATAAGAATTATATTTCCTATGCCGAGGATGCGAGTCGAAAATTCAACGAAGACCCATTGTTAATAAAAATAGCATGTTAATGGAAGGTAGCGAATTTAAGATTTGCTATCAATATTTTTGATGACCACAAGTCTTCAACATCGACTTATTCACAAATCTTATCCCATTCGGCATCTTCCCTGCTAATATCTTATTCCATAGAAAATGTACTGCATTTGATCTGCCTTGTGTTAATATCAAATGGGGTACTCTGTCCCAAATTAAAATATAAAAGATTTTTATGTGTTTGGTCCTAAATTCCAATATCAATTATTATTGAGAGAAAATATTCAAATTACAGTCATAATTTATTTTGAATAAAAGGTGGCATAGTTAAAATATTTGAAGTGGTATTTCCCTATTTATTGATCATAAAAATTTACTACCCAAATATCTCCTGCTTATTGAAAATCGTTGTTTCTTTTAAACCCGATAAATGAAACATTATGATCATCCCCGTTTATTGGAAATATTTAGGATCATAAACATCATTATTGTTCGTTTCCGACAGATATAATCTCCGACTTCGTCTTAAACAAATGGAAAGACCTAATATAATTATTTTGTCTGAATTTTATAATTAGAAAATAAACATTACCCTTTTGTATCAATTTTATTGAAAAGCCTCACGATCATGTCATCTAGCAATGTGTAAGCCAAATTTTGGAAATATAATTGTGTCATTATATATATTTAATATTTGTAATTATTTTTAATATTTTTTTTAAAATAATTATTATTTTTAGTTTATTTGATGTATTAAAAAATCTACTAAAATGTTAGGAAACCATTTACTCTACTATAACAAATAAATAATCAAAGTACAAAATATTTAACATGTAAGAGACAAAACACATGATTTATGTGGTAAAATCTTAGTAAATTAAGGAAACATCTATGATACAAGATATTATGCTTTACTAATTCTAAGATAAATATATTACATAAGAGCTTATTATGTAGATTACATGTGAAATTTACAAAGATAAATATGTTTGATTGGCAAAGCACCATTAGGATTTCTCCTCTTAAAAGTGGAGAAAAAAATGCCATTAGGACCTTTTTTTTTTTTTTTTGAAAATAGAATCCAAGAGAATTTATCTTCCTAGAAATAAGAGTTTGACTTCTTGATTTTTTCCCCCTTGCAACAATAGTGGGGGCCTTTTCCCACCCCATCGAGGAGATAAGCCACGCTATGAAGATCCAAAATTTAACTTGGTTGTCACATATTTAACATAAAAGAGACTAGAAATAATATATAAATAAATGTATGGGGATCATTTGGTAAATATAAGAAGTAGAAAAAGGAAGTCAAGAGAGAACAAGAAAGATAAGAACACAATATTAGAAGACTTATTTGTATGCAACAATATATATTATAAAAGAAGTTTTTATCATGTTCATTATCTGAATATGTATGTTTGTGCATGCGATTCAATAACAAATGTGTATGTGAATATTTTTTTAAAAGTGGTATTATAGCATACCTTCATACTATTATTAGAGTTACATTATTTAAGCAACATATCAAGCTAGTTGAAGTATGGTGAGAATGTGTAGTAATAGTCTTATTCAAAATCATATTTATTGGTTTGATGGAAACAATTATGAATATTGGAACATCCACATGAAAACTTTTTTCAGTTCTTAAGAATTACGGGAGCTTATGGAGAATAGTTTTATAGAACTAGTAAATTAGGGAGTTGAAAATGCCTAAACATAAACATAAATCTTTTTAAGGAGAAGAATAAGAAGGATTCCAAGACATTATTTTTCATCCAATGTACACTGGATATGTCAATTTTACCAATGATTGTAACAAAAAAAAAATCCAAGAAAATGTGGGATAATTTGAAAAACTCATATCAAGGAAACATTAAAATCAAAATGTTAAGATTATAGATGCTTATAAGGGATTTTAAAAAAATTCAAATAAAATATTCAAAGTTTATTATTTTGTTACTCATGTAATGAATAATGTTAATCAAATGAATTTAATGAATTTTTTTGACTAAATCTTACCCTATTATTATATTTATTTAATAGTTAATATATTTTTCATAAGTTTTGTTGATGAACTTATGTGGCCTTTAAAAGTTCATGAGCGAACACTGAACAATATAGCCTTTTCTCCTCAAGAACATTCATTAAAATCACATGTTTTGGTTAGTAGTAACAATGGCATAAGAGCAAGATGTGGAAGAAATAAAAATGCAAGAGGAAGAGAAAGTGGCAAAAAATTTCTTAAAGAAGTAATAATAAATTAATTTTTTTTAGAAAGTAAAGAGGCAAAGACAACAAATATAACCATAATAATACATATAGAGGTAAAAATAATTAGTAACATGTCTAGTTTTATTACTGCAAGAAGAACTTTGCTCATTATGAAAATTAGTGTAGAAAGAAACAATGTGATATTAATAAGAAAAGTATAATTTTTTAAAAAATAAATAACATTGAGAGTAAAAATAATGACTCAATGTTTATTGCTTGTAATATCATTGAAGAAAGTAAAAAAGATGTGTGGTTTCTAGATAGTGGTTATATTAATAACAAAAGTGGTTTTAAGTAGAAATATTCATTACTTAGTCATAGCACATTTGCATTTACAAGCCAATACATGCCTACATTACAATAAGTACAACATTGCTATAATGCATAAGGATTCCATTTATAGGTCCAATTAGTGCTCCACAAAGTTACATCAAGGGGATTTCACAAGAGTTGTTTTTACAAAAACTTCTAAACGCTGGGTAAGCCAACATTTAATCCACAAAATGACCATTATCCATGAAATCTATATATCCATATAATTATTGGCAGTTTCTTTAAAATTTTATCTTATATTTAATTTAATATTTTAAAAAAAATTGATTATATTTTATGATTAGAAATCATAAATACATTTATATTGTCATCAAATTTAAATTTTTTCAAAGAAATACGACAACTCAATACATAACACCAAAAGCTAAAGACTAAGCAAACTAAATATAACTATACAACATAATAAAAAAATATATACACCAAAACACAAAGGCAAAAACCATATTATTGTTTGTGTGAAGAACACAAAGTGGGTTTACTTTTACCCAAAGCCTCCACCACAAAATTTTCGAAACCATGTTTCATTTGTGTCTTAGCATTGAGCATCTTTTGTACAAGAGATCACGGATGCCTATAGAGACTCAACTTTCATTATTTGCATCATATGCTATTGTTTCTTTTGGAAAATAAAAGGTCTTAGTTGGGGCATTTAATTGATCATATTGTGTTTGCGTAAAATAATCTTTTAGATGCTCTGTTGTTTCTAATACTTTTGTTTCCGGAGAATCATTCCCTCTTTAACTAAAATTAAACGGGTTAGAACTTAATTTGAGACTAGAGTAGTTGTCCATGGTTTTCTCTTGAACTTTCTCCTTTTTAAACCATGCTTTGGAGGGGGCAGGTTCTTTCCTTTTCTGCCGATTCCTTAAAAGTCCTCCTTTGCTAAAGTCGTCGTTTTTTTTAACATTTATTTTGAAACCCATAGCAAAAAGCATATTTCCTACGCCAAATTTATTAATGTTGACTGTGGAGGTTTTCTGCCACCTTTAAAGGCGGAGGCTGCGAGTCGGAAATTCAACAAAGACTTATTGTTAATCAAAATAGCATCTGCATGGAAGGTAGCGAATTTAAGATTTGAGGTCAATAATTTTCATGACCACAAATCTTCAACACTGACTCGTTCACAGATCTTATCCCATACGGCATCTTCCTGCTAAAATCTTATTCCATAGAAAATATACGTAGACCTGTTTCACATTAATTTAAACAGTCTGGTCTTTTACGGCAGGGGTGGGTTACATGATGATTATAAGAAGCAGCCTTGCCATGTATTGCTATACCATTCTTTCTTTGTATTGCATTGAAAGTCCAGCATGAAGAAGTATGTGGTTGTGCTAATTTTGTTTTTGGCAATGCTGCTGGCTGAAATAATTCAGGCTCAAGAATTTTATATAGCGCCAGCTCCGGACTTGGATCCGGAGTATGCTCAATTTGCAAGGTCAAGGCTAAGGGTCCGCCGTCAAGATGGAATGTAACTGGGAATTGTTAATTTCTTGGCAGTAAATGGCAAATTATGATAATACGTATTATATTGGTTTGAAGTATTTTATTTACTTTCCAATAATACAATGAATTTTAAGATTGTCTCTGCTTGATAATATAACTACGGTGCAAGATTTGATATCCTTGCAAATATTTAGGATCATAAATCATTTGCGTTCAGTTAAATCACATAGATCCATTATTGTTCCTATTTCCAACAAATATAATCTTCAAGTTCGTCTTAATACAGTAAGATGGCAAGGCCCAGTATAATTATTTTGTCCCAGTTTTATAACTAGAAAATGCACAACATTACCCTTTGGTATCATTTTTATTGAAAAGCCTCATGATCATGTCACCTAGCAAAGTGTAAGTCAATTCTTGGAAATATGACTCTGATATTATATACATTTAATATTTGTAAATCTTTTTAAATATTTGTTGTCTTTTAATAATTAAATTTGTTAGTTTGTTTGATTTATTAGGGAACCTTAAAAGAAGTTAGAAGCAATCTATAAATAAATGTATGGAGATTATTTGGTAAAACTAAGAATTAGAAAAAGGATGTCAAGACAGAACAAGAAAGACAAGAACCCAATTCCAGAAGAATTATTTGTATGTAATAACAAATATTTTAATCAAAGTTATTATTATATTCATTATCTCAGTATTTGTATTTGTGTGATTTGCTTACAAATACGTATGTGAATATGTTATTTAAAATTGTATTACAACATACTTTCAAAACACTATTAGAGCTACACTATTTAGTCAAGTTATCAAGATCGTTGAAGTATGGGGACTAAATGCAGCAATAATCTCATTCAAAATCAGATTTCTCAGTTTGATTGAAAGAATTATGAGTATTGGATCATTCAAATGAACACATTTTTTAGCTATCAATAGTTATGGGAGCTTATGGAGAATAGTTTTGCAGAACTAGTTGATCAGAGAGTTGAAAATGACTAATCACAAGCAATTAAAGATCTCGAGGACAAGAATAAGAAGGATGCCGAGGCACTATTTTTCATCCAACGTGCAATGAATGTGTCAATTTTTCCAATAATTGTAACAACAACAAAGTCAAAGAAAACTTAGAATAATCTACAAAACACATATCAACAAACCATTAAAAATCAAACTAGTAATATTATAGATGCTTATAATAGATTTTTAAAATATTCAAATAAAAGATTCAGAGTTGGTAAATCACTTTTAAACCCCTATAAAGAGTAAATTTAATCTAGTGGGATGTCATGGAGGCACATTATAAAATCATAAGGTAGTTGAAATTATTTTAATGAGTCTTTCATGTAGATTTGACCGTAATGTTGTAGTTATTGAAGAATTAAGATATTTTTCAACAATTTTTATTTATAAACTAATAGGGTCCTTAAAAAGTCATGAACAAAGGCTAAACAAGATAGATAGTTCTCCCATAGCACATCCATTCAAATCACAAGTGTTGGTTGGTATAAATAAAGGCACAAGAAGAATAGGTGGAAAATACATAAGTGCACTCTGAAAAGGAAGGATCAACAAATTCCATAAATAATTAAGAAAAATATGCTGATTTATTTGAAAGCATAAGAGGCAAAGGCAACAACTAAAACCATAATAATATATTTGGAGGTCAAACATATGAAACATATAATGTCTATTATGAATACTATGAGAAGCTTGGTCATAATACAATCGAGTGTAGAAATATGTAGTTTTATATTAATAGAAAACTAAAAAAAATCTAGAGTAGATTAGGTTTAGAGTGTAAATAGTAGTTCAATGTTTATTTCGTGTAATATCATTGAAAATAATTTAAAAAAAGGAGTGATTTCTAGGTAGTATTTGTAATAATCAGATGAGTGGAAACAAGGATATGATTGAAAACATAGATGAATATAAGAAATTAGAAGTAAAGGTGGAGAATGATAAAACATAATTGTCCTAGGTTAAGGCATGCTAAACATTAAAACCAAGTAGGGAGAGACAAACATCATAGTTGTGTATTATGTTATTGGTCTTAACCACAATCTAATCACCATTGGGAAGTTAATACATAAAGAACATATACTCTAATTTCATAATGATACTATTTGATTATTGATCAAAATGTTAGTAATAAGTTCATTGAACAAGTTCCATTAAAAAATAATAAAAGGTTTCCACTAAGAATACAAAATGAGTTGTTTTTTTCTTTTTATATTTATCTAGAAGATGAGTCACGTCTATGACATCATATATTTGGCCACTTGAGTTTTATTGGTTTAAAATTATTACATTAAAATAATATGATAAAAGGTTTTCCCTTTATAGAGCTTCCATAAAAAGTTTGTGAAGGGTGTATTCTTGGAAAATAGTATATAAAATCATTTCATGTTACTAAATAGTAAAAAGTAAGAGCTTCACTTGAATTTTTTATTCACTTTGATCTTTGGGTATATATGTAAACACCATCTCTTGGATATCACGTCCTCTATATGATCTTAACACTTTTATGTAATGTCTAATTTTATTTTCAACCAATAATTTGAACTCTTTAAATATACCAAATATTTTTTATTTGTGTTTTAGGGAATACACCTAGTATTTCATATATATATTTCATATATATATATATTATATATATATATATATATATATATATATAAACACTATAGGAAATATATATATGAAATGCTAGGTGTATTCCCTAAAACACAAATAAAAAATATTTGATATATTTAAAGAGTTCAAATTATTGGTTGAAAATAAAAATAGACATTACATAAAAGTTTTAAGGTCATATAGAAGAGGTGAATATATATCTAATTAGTTTTCAAATTATTTTAAGGAAAGTGGAATCACTAAATAGTTCACCACAATAAAATGGTGTATAAAAAAGAAAAAAATGTAATATAAAGGAAATAGCAAAAACAATTTTGAAAGATAAAATTTTACTAAATGATCATTTGGCTAAATTACTAGTTTGATTTCTATATATTCTAGATAGATGTCCTAAGAAAAAAATCATGGTATAATTATTCAAGAGGCTTATTAGAGTAACAAAAAAGTTATTTTTCTCTTTTAAGGGTTTTTTGTTGTGCCATGAGCGAAAGGAGAAAGAAATTAGACGCTACATAATAGCGTATATTTTTTTGGGATATAATAAGGATTCTAAATCATATAATCCACATAATCCAATCAAGAAGAAAGTAATAATTAGAAGATATGCTTATTTTTATGAAGAATAAGCATTATATGGAAATTATGAATAAAATAAATTATTGCAATAGTTCATCTTAATAAAATCTACATGTCCATATTAATAAAATAAAATAGAAAGGCTCAATATAATTATTTTATTTAAATTTTATAATTCTAAAATACACAACATTACCCTTTGGTATCACTTTTATGGAAGAGCCTCATGATCATGCCACCTAGCAAAGTGTAATCTAATTATTGGAAATATAACTATGATATTATATACTTTTAATATTTATAATGATTTAAAATATTTATTATATTTTAAAAATTAAAGGTTTTATCTTATTTCATGTATTATAGAGTCTTTTAGAGGAATGTATAAGTAATCTATAAATAAATGTATGAGGATTATTTGGTAGATATAACAAGTAGATAAAAGAAATAAGTAGAGAAATAACAAAAGAGGGGAAAAGACAGTGTGGAAATAAATAGTTATATATACCAACATATATTTTAATATAAGTTTTTAATATGTTCATTGTGTGTGTGTGTGTGTGTGTGTGTGAGAGAGAGAGAGAGAGAGAGAGAGAGAGAGAGAGAGAGAGAGAGAGAGAGAGAGAGAGAGAGAGAGAGAGAGAGAGAGAGAGAGAGAGAGAGAGAGAGAGAGAGAGAGAGAGAGAGAGAGAGAGAGAGAGAGAGAGAGAGAGAGAGAGAGATGCTAAAAAATAGATATATGTGAACATTTTATGTAAATTGATATTATATCTTACCTTCAAACTACTACTAGAGCTATATTATTTAGTCAAGTTATGAAAAAGGTAGTTGAAGTATGGTGAGCATGAGTACCATTAGTCTAATTTAAAATTATATTTCTCAGTTTGATGGAAATAGTTGAGTATTAGAGCATCCATATTAAGACCTTTTTCAGTTCTCAAGACTTATTGGAGCTTGTGGAGAATATTTTTGTAGAGCCAATTAATCAGGTGGCTCAAAATTCCTAAACATGATCAAATAAAATATTCTTAAGTAAAATAATAGAAAGGATGCCAAGGGATTATTTTTCATCCAACGTACAAAGGATGTGTAAATTTTACCAATTATTTCAAACAAACATAATGTCAAATAATGCATGGGATTATTTATAAAAAACATATCAAGGAACCATGAAAATAAAACCAATAAGATTATTTATGCTTAGAAGAGATTTTCAAAATTTACAAATGAAAAATTTAGAGTTGGTAAAGTATTATTTTAATCATGTAATCAGCATAGTTAACTAAGTATGATTTCATGGAGACACATTTGAAGAACATAATGCAGTTTAAATTATTTTAATGAGTCTTTCATCTACATTTGACCCCATTATAGTAGCAATTCATTTTAAACTTTTAGGACATAATGAATGTAAATCCTATGTTGTTAAAGTACTAAGTATAGTAAATTGGGGTAAAAATATACAATAAATATAGCCATTGATTTATTAGACAATTGAACAAATTTGACATTTCTAAAAATAATAATAAATAATTTAAATCAGATCTTAGAAAATGATTGAGATGAATGATTTAGAGGATAACAAATGAGGTAAAATGTTGGTTTAAGTGCCATAAAAAGGACTAGGGTGACAAAAACCCTTTTAGACAGTAGCACCCTAATTGGATAGTAACACCATGTGTCACTAGTGTTCCTACTTTAGTGGTAGTATCCTATATGTAGGACTATTTTGAGCTTTTTGGTGTACCTATGTCTAGGTCTATCTAATCTATTCTTATGACATGAATTTTAAAACCTTGTAAATGCCTATTTTCACTGATTTAATGATCAAACCCTAATCTTCCATGTTGTTAGTAAATCTAGCTGATATAAGTCAAAAAGTGTGTTTTAGTGGGGTAGAATAGACATTCTCAACACCACATTATGATGAGAGTTATCTACATACCAACACTCTGAATAGGGATCAATCACAATTTAGTTCTCCCCACCTAAGTGTTGGTGCGAGTGAAAATAAAGATAGTATGATGGTTGAATTGAGTGATTTAAATGTTCTTGAGAGTAGTAATATGAGTAATATAAGCTTAGGAATGTTTTAGATAGTAGTATGTAGAAACAGGTAAAAATAGGGATTGATAACATTAACTAGGCATAGCTTATTCTAAGTTTATATGTGTAATATACATTTTATTTCCATCTAGTGGTTAGAGGGATAAAAGTCAAGTATATGTAATGTTTTGGTGCTTCTGTGTGTGTTAAAAGAGTTATAGTATGACCCTAAGAGGTCTAAGATTTGAAAAGATACATGTTTATGAAAGTAAATAAAATGACTGTTGAGTATTGTCATTGATGTCAAAGGTGCATCTTGTGAAGATTGTTGTCAAAAGTGATTTAGGATAGTTGGCTTTGTGTGATGTGATAAGGTGCATGGAAGAGTGTTGTGTTATCATGAGATAAAGAGAAAGAGAGAATCTAAAGACAACCAATGTCTTATGTCAGTATGATTTATATCATTATTAATTTTAGCATTAAATGCATATATAATTGATGCCAAGTGCATAAGAAGTATAGTCATGACATGAAGAGTTATGTGCAAGGTGAAATGATTGAACATAAGCACATGAAGGTTTTATGACATTGCTTGATCATGTGAGTAAGGTATAAAATAATTCATGAGACATTCAAGATGAGCCTATAGGGGTATGACCTTTAGTCTAAATCTACACCCAGACCACTCTTAGACCTTGCCTAGCCTAATGAGGTATGAAGATCAGATTTCAAGGAAAGTATGCACATGATAGCATAGATAAAGGTGAGATACATTATTTTAGGTATTATCACAATGTTTGAGGTCATGATTTGAAGGAAAACTTTAGGAGTCATTAATTTAGGCCTTCTCAAGCTTAGATAATGAATTACTCAAACTTAAGAATCACTTTTAGGCATTTATTGGCATGTGTAACCTATGAATGAGAGTATAATATGTTTATGAGATATAGGTAAGGGTCCTAGATAATATCTCTATGCATTAGTTTTAGATTCATGGGGCAATCCTTTATGAATAATAGTTAATACCAAAATGTGTGTTAAACCTCCTTTAAACCCTAATAAAAATCTGATGTGAAATATTTTATTCAAATAAGCTCAAGATGGATTCAAATACTAGATAGGTTATTGTATCAGGTAGTCAACTCTCCTAGGTACCTCCAAGTGGTGGTGGTTAGTTAAATGAGGGAGAAAATGTACAGGTATAAACTTATTTGTCAAGAAATTATTTTCTCTTAAAAGATGAATTAGTCATGAAAAGTAAATGGATGAAAGAAGAATATAGAGACTCATTTTATATGTACATGATGTTTTATAGATAGGTTATAGCCTTCGAGTAATCTAAATTAGTCATCCAAGGAATCCAATCATAGACAAACCTGATGATGCAAATAATGTAAAACTTAGGTAGAGAAGAATAGATATTTTAGGGTTTGTGCATGATATATTGATGCAATAAAAGTGCATGAAG